>OX422187.1:2404658-2492158 GCA_949130485.1 Agelas oroides | reverse complement strand
AAATGTGGGAACAAAGCTACACTATATACTCTGAGAAATGGGACACTGAAGGAATAGCCTCATTCCCAAGTTGTGAAGGAGTAAACTTGCTTTCCCTCCTCCTTCCAGTCTCGAAACAAGGCCCGTCTGGTACAAGAAACCATGTTACGATTTTCCACAAGAGTGTCCTGCCATTAATGCTGAACAGCCTCACCGTCTCTCACTCTTACCCTTTCCACAGTGGCTCCACATTGGTGAGACTGCACCAAAGCTCATTCACACAGGACGCTAGACAGAGGTCTGTGGCGTCCAGGTGGGAGAGAACCTGTACTGCAAGCTCAGGGGGCAGGGTGGTGAGATCCGGGAAGCTTTCCAGCTGGAGGGCCCTCTCCTTCTCCTTATTTCGACAGTACCGGCAAGACACCTGTCCCATTCTTCAATGATCGTCGCACCCTGAGATAAATTGTTGATATAACGATAAATTATGTTAACTAACTGTAAGGCTTTTCTTCCATAGAGACAAGACGATCGGTTATACACCGTTCTAGACTCACCTCGTATGGTGCTCTCCTGTGTATTATCTCATCCTTAGCCTAGGCCTCCAAGCAGCTCGTGACAAACAGTATTAGTACACTTACACTCAAGACGTCCCGAGTTTCTGCGTACGCAATGTTGACGTGGCGTATAATTATACTCATCCCGGGCGGGGGCCATTTTTGGTCCTGGAAATTTTGTCCCCCTCGGACCAAAATTTTCGTCGGACCCCTGACTCGCGCGACATTCCCGCCGAACCATACATGTACATGCTGTTCAGACGTCGACATAGTATAGTTCCAGTGCTTTATTATCTATGAGTAGACATAGTAGACATAGGGGTTGGAATATAGTATCTATGGTTCAGATGAGAACTAGACCAGGCATACCATGTCAGAAATAGAAAGCACGTCGGATGTAGTTCCCTTGGTGGATTATCGCAAGAGGCGCCGGCGAAGCTACCGAAGGCGGGCAAAAGATGAGCACAATGACCAAAAGATCTTCTCCGACTCGGAGATGTGCTGCAACCGTCACTTTGACCATGTGTACAGCGCTGAGGCTGACGTCAACGCTGCTTTATCGGATGACAGCCTTCCGAGCTTACGTGCAAAGCTGGCCTCTAGCCGACAGTACAGAGAGAAAGTAAGAGGCGAGGAGAAGGAGACTACGCCATTACTGGCGGAAGATAGCTTCTCGACCGCAGATGCGGACGAAGAGAAAGCGAGCAGGTCCGCAGAATATCTGGGAAAGGGTGGAGTGGAGGACCCACGGCTCAAAGATGACTTTGAATCGCTGGGTGGAGATCCCACAAAGGAGAGAAAAAAGGCATTGTGCCTACGATGGTTAGTTGCTCGCACGTAATAGCCCCTCCCCCACTTGTATGCACTTCTATGATCTCCCTCGTCCCTCCAATACACACACACACACATGATGACATCAATGCAACTAGGTACAGATGGGTTGTAGTCGCTGTACTAACAATTTTCTTCGTTGGTTGCATTGTGAGTCATAAGTCATAAATCTAAGTTTGTCCCAATTCTGACAGAAGAAGCCTGCTGAGGGCCTTTGCAACAAATTCTCTCCTCTCCAGGTATTATTTGCTGTGAATGAGGAGCATGAAGACAACGTGTTCTTTGTGAGCGTGAGAAACCAAGACCCAATGTGTATCCTCACATATATACAACGGCTATGTATACATACAGTGCACACGTGAGCTAAACTCTCATTTTTAGTTCATTTCAACCTCCAATTCTGGACAGTGTCACACTTTCAGAAACCGTAATGAGTCTAATTATTCGAACCATCCAATTATTCGAACACTGCCCCTTTTTCCAGGAAAAAATTGTATTTTATATGTGGTCCCCATCTCTTGATCTCTTGCACACACAGGCCTCAAAAAATATATACAGTAATTGGGGATTGGGGGTGGGGGGGGGGGGGGGGGAATATATTTGCATGTTAAAAATAACCTCCAATAAGGTCACTGCTTCTTGATGAACTTGTACTGTGAAGAAAAAAAATGCTGGCCCAAACCCCACTATGAATGAGGTGTTAGCACCTACTTTGCTCAAGTAAGGACAATGGGCGGCTATATACTTACAGATGATCTCTTCGTAAGTGGACCAATCTTTCTTGTGACTGCTGTTGTTCATCTCACTAAGGTATAAATGGGTAGTTTTGTAGAACAGCTGTTGGTGAACTCTCATCTTAAATGGAGTACTTGTTGCAAGAGGGTGTTGCTCTAAGTAAAGTGAAAGTCAGCTGACACAATTGTTGAACTGCATGAGTGTGCAGCTGGTAGAAGAGGGGTGTAAGTCACTCAAGAGCAGGGCTGGAATGCAAGTGTGAGTGTCAAGAAAAGGTGATTTGCTAAACCTTGTTTCTAGATTCCCATCACTTACTTCACTTACTTGCAGCATTAAAAAACAGAGTCAGTTTTTCAGTTCGGTTACAGATCGAGGTGGAGATCGCTTTTGTGGGTTCTCCGGAGTAGTCGTCACTGTCATTGACCAGATCACTCAAACTCTTCATTACTCAAACGCACTACTCCGGAGAACCCGCGAAAGCAATCTCCACCTCTGTAACAGAACTGTTCACGGTCTTAATTCAGCCCGAGAGAATGGCTGTTTGGGATTTGGACTATAGTTATAGTTTCAAATGGCAGGCATTAAATTCAACAAAAGTGGCAATTAAATTACTATCCAAAGCAAAACATATATTGTGTTTTTTTATTTTGAGTTAATCTCTCCTGCACCTTATTGTTCCTCCATGTTTTGGTGTGGCACTTTTATACTGACACAAGAGTTTTAGCCTTGACGTTCTTCCAGTGAAAGACTACCCAGAAGATAAGTCAAAGAACTGGGAGTTTGTCAGCCTAAGCATGTATGGACCATTCAAAGGTAAAATAATGTTCCACCTCTTTTTGGACAGTGCCAGGTGGAACAATGCTGTCCAGCTTGTTGCATATCTGTTGCCATGGCAACATTAGTTACTATGCATGCGCATGAGATTATATTTGAAGTCAATTGTATTGTTCATTGAATGATATAGCGTAGAAGGTTCTGCATGTAAGGCTATGACCATAACTATAACCCCCATTGTGTCCTATCTTAGCCATAGTAGCTACTAACGATATCATGGTACATTGTACTGTGTTTACAAGGCATAATATGGTGACTTTGCTTTTAGAGATGTATACAGTAAATAGAATGCTGAGTCCCCGTAAATTCCCTCCTCTATCCTTCCTCTCTCGCAGATCAATCTTACCACACCATACGTAACTATAGTACTGCCAAGTGTTCTGAGTTTGTCTTCCTGTGTGAGCACAATTTTAATCTCTCTCACTGCCCGGATCCTGACGTGAGTTAGCCCCCCCCACCCACCACACACACAGCCAAACAGCCACACACACACACACACACACACACACACACACACACACACACACACACACACACACACACACACACACACACACACACACACACACACACACACAGTCACACACACACACACACACATGCACACACACACACACACACACATATATTCACACAAAAAATCAAGTCCTAGTATATCAAGAACCATTCTCATTCTCAGGTCTTAACATCCTGGGAATGAGACTATACATGAGCTATAGATACTGTACACTATACATGACCTAGCTATATATAGTATTACTGTGGGTAATACTACATATAGCTAGGTCATGTATTGTTGCTATATAACAATCACATGATGGATGCGGACAACAGTGAATATAGTGTCACCATGGTGAATTGGCATGTGATGGTCATGAATATACTTATTAGAGTAGTGTATACACAGCAGGGATCATTAAACGTGCATACAGCCATTTGGCACATCCCATAAATTGTGTGGTCAAGCTAAGTGATTCTAAAAGTTAATAACTGCCCTATAATTTCTCCATATACATATACAAGAGTGCATAAGAATGGCCGGCTAGAGTAAGAGCGTGTAACTCTGTAAAATTTGAAACTGCCACTACTAAAAATAGTAACACGTACTGTGCATGCTGTGTAGACATAAGCCATTGTTGCTAAGCATGTGACCAGGTGTTCTATTTTTAGTATGGTTCAATAATTTTGACTGGACTACGGGCTTCTATTGGAGTTACACGCCCTTACTCAAGCCGCCCGTTCTTATGTGCTCTTGACACATATAAAGTATATATTATCTGTAACACGACAGTTATACATTGAGCCAAACATTTTGGCCACTGCAATCAAAATCCCAAATAATCAACTTTTACCCCCTCTAATTAAATGAAGCCCTGCCCAACCTCCCCCCTCATCCCCCTCCCCCCTCCCCCCCCCCCCCCCCCCACACACACACACACACTGCCACTAGAAACCTGGCAGCCATGAGAACTGTAAATCGGTGCAGCTACTTACCAACAGCTCACGGTTTGACACCATCACGAGGATGATTGTACCCAACAACAGGCAAGAGATCTCACATGCACACCATGGTTACTGAGTTGCTTTTGAGTTTTCCTCCCCTTCTCACAACTGACGCACACACACACACACACACATGCACACACACACATGCACACACACACACACACACACACAGGTCCAACTTCTCCCTCTTTTTCTCCACTTTGAACGACCAGTGGATAGACTTTCAAGTGTCCTTGCGAGGGGAAAAGCTCAGTGAGACAGGACAGGTGGGATGATACCTAGTGTGGTGGAGTCTCATTCCCAGATCACAACAGAGATCTGGGAATGAGACTGACACCAGTGGGACAGAGGGAAGAAGTATGAACTTATGTTTAATTCTTAGTACATTGATTTAATTGCTGACTTTGTTCCCGAGACACACCCCATGGGAAGAGACTGGGAATGGGACTAGCCCTCATGAACTGTAACTGCAGCAGCCTCAGAATGGGGCTGTGCTTGAGAAGTGTTTTTAAATTTGTGTTTCTCTCATTACTGACAGGTTATAGTAGCGGCAGTGATACTGGTGTTAGTGTATGTTCTCATCGGATTTGAGGTGAGTCTGTCACCTCTCTTCCTCCTCCTTGTCCTCTTCCTCTTTCTTTTCCTCCTCTTCTTCAATCCTCCTTCTCCTCCTCCTCCTCTTCAATCCTCCTCCTTCTCCTCCTCCTCCTCTTCAATCCTCCTCCTCCTCCTCCTCCTCCTTTTCCTCCTTCTCCCCTCTTCAACCCTCCTTTCTCCTCCTCCCTCCATTGACAAGTGCACCTGTACGTCATACAATCTCCCTCTCCTCCACCCTTCTTCTCATCCTCATTCCTCTCCTCCCCCTCAGATTGTTCATCGCACACTGGCTGCCATGATTGGAAGTACCTGTGTTCTTGCTGTACTCTCTATGTTAGATAAGGTATGTCTGCCTCTCTGTCTGTCTGTCTGCCTGTCTGCCTGTCTGCCTGTCTGCCTCTCTGTCTGCCTGTCTGCCTCTCTGTCTGTCTGTCTGTCTGTCTGCCTCTCTGTCTGCCTGTCTGCCTGCCTGCCTGTCTGTCTGTCTGCCTGTCTGCCTCTCTGTCTGTCTGCCTGCCTGTCTGTCTGTCTGTCTGCCTCTCTGTCTGTCTGTCTGTCTGCCTCTCTGTCTGCCTGCCTGCCTGCCTGTCTGTCTGTCTGTCTGTCTGTCTGTCTGTCTGTCTGTCTGCCTGTGTGCACATGTATACACATATGTAATTTTAACCTTCTTCCTCAGCGTCCCACACTAAAGGTTGTTGTGGAGTGGATAGACATTGACACCATCTGCCTGCTCTTTGGAATGGTACATACACACATACACACATACGTACATACATACATACATACACACATACACACATACATACATACACACATACATACATACATACACACATACATACATACACACATACATACACACATACATACATACATACGTACATACACACATACACACATACATACATACACACATACACACATACGTACATACACACATACACACATACATACATACACACATACATACACACATACATACATACATACGTACATACACACATACACACATACATACATACACACATACATACATACACACATACATACATACGTACATACATACATATACACATACATACATACACACATACATACATACATACATACATACATACGTACATACATACATACATACATACACACATACATACATACATACATACATACACACATACATAAATACACACATACATACATACATGCATACATACATACATACACACATACATACATACATACATGTATACAGCTGCAAAAATGAATGTCAAATTCCTCCCTCCCTCACCCCCACACACTCTTCATTCAGATGACCCTGGTTGCCATTTTCTCACAAAGCGGTTTCTTCGACTACGCTGCTGTCAAGGTCAGCTGTGTGCTACTCTAAAATCAGCTACGTAGCGCTAGCCTCGTTCCCAGGCCCCACGTGGCTTTCCATTGCTTACAGTATGACAAAACAATGGGCTTAAAGCTGGGCAGGGGCCTGGGAATGAGGCTAATGTACCGCTATAAAATCCATTTCAGAATTATAGCCAGATGTTTAATACACACAGAGCTCCAGCTAGGTCCCGTGTGTATTTCATGAGCACCAAAAAGCAGTAATCTAGCCTGGCCTAACGATGAAAACCTTGCCCATCATTCATGGTATTCACCGTCTGCTTTCAGGCCTACAAGCTGGCAAAGGGGCAAGTGTGGTCACTGGTTACTCTCCTGTGTTTCTTCTCGGCCATAGTTTCTGCATTCCTGGTAAGTGCATAGCTACCCCTGTCCTTCGTGTTTTTGTTTGTGTGCCATAGACACTGGTATAATGGGAAGTTTGGATCTTGTGAGCACCAAATCTGAACTTTGGTGTAAGTGACCTTCAACTAGCCTTGTTCCCAGGCCTCTGCTGACATATTTTGCACCTGGTGAGGCCCAATTAGGCCCAAAATGTGATCGATCGTACATCTGAGTAATGAAGGTTTGAGTTGTCTGGTCCATGTCAGTGGAGACTGCTCTCTGGGAAACCAATGAAATTGATCTCCACTCCTGTAACAGAATCGTCCATTGGCTGCCCTCTCCCCCTTGCTCCACCCTCTCATCCCTCTACCCTCACTCTCCCCCACTCCTCTTCCCTCACTCTCCCCCTACCCACTCTTCTTCCCTCACTCTCCCCCACTCCTCTTTCCTCTTCCCTCCACCCTCCCACCCTCTTCCCTCCACCCTCCCACTCCTCTTCCCTCCACCCTCCCACTCCTCTTCCCTCCACCCTCCCACTCCTCTTCCCTCCACCCTCCCACTCCTCTTCCCTCCACCCTCCCACTCCTCTTCCCTCCACCCTCCACTCTCCCACCCTCTTCCCTCCACCCTCCCACTCCTCCACCCTCTTCCCTCCACCTGCCTTACCTTCCCAGCATAGCAAGCATGACAATCACATGCATGTTCAGAGTTTTCAGCTGAGAGAATGGCTAGCTGTTTGGAATTTATTACGTAAACTAACAATTACATCACTCCTAGCAACAATGGTTGGTTTTCACCCTACTATGTACAAAGTGTGTGTACCTGATAACAATAATGCCGTTAATGGCCAACAGCTGTGTTTACCTGTTTCTTCACTGGCCCTCTATCATCCAGGACAATGTAACGACAATTCTCTTGTTAACACCAGTTTCAATAAGGTAAGGCCAATGTAAACCTCATGTTAGACACATACCAGGGGTATGTACCCCCATTTGCTTCTGTGAATAGTATTCTAAAATCTCACTGACTCATACATGTATATATACAACTAGCCTTGTACCCAGGCCGCTACTTTCATGGAGTCGAAGATATATTCAACTGGCAAACGGCTGCATCTTTCGATGCTATAAAAATATATTGGACATACATGTATATGTATTGATTTTACCAAAAATTTCCAAACGTAAACAGATTCCCAGGTTTTTCTGGGAATGATCACGCATGCACAAACAGTCGATACCAGGCCGTTTTCCTCCCATGCAGCCCGGGTACGAGGCTAATATACAAGAAGATGTACATGTATTTTAACTTGCAAATGTGAATAGCTGTATCATAACCCCTTGTAAGGATCCTCACCATGGTAACCTGTTCACTACTGAGACACATGGAGGGCTTAGGAGCTCATTAACAAGAACAGGGATGATGGTCAGCTCATTTGCAGGCTCTCACGCATGGGCAGAGAACCTAGAAACGAGCTGGTTAGAATGACGGCTACCAAATTTTGTTCACATATACGCATAGATACTCGGACACTTAAGAAATGTTCCGCTCTTGTTGTGCACCCAGAGGTCCAGCAGACATAAGAACTGTAGGATAGGTGGGCTAATGTTTGATAGTCAACTTAATTGAAATTCAACTCCAAACAGTCTTCTACCCGGGATTTAGCAGACGAAATATTACATCCGTTCAAGCACCTGTCCTCGGAAAAAATATTCTACTAGCGGACAAGTCTTGTTGCTCTGATGATCTGGCACAGTTGCTACGGTGCTTAGACCTTTGAAGTCTGGGGTCCAAAATTATATCAGTCCGAGAATAAATTTTTGCCTCTACTAGATACTTGGTCACATCTTTGCCACTTTGCTGTATGTGCAATAGTCATATTAGTTTTAGTAAACAACATTTGTGAATGTAAGGAGTGGTGATATTAAGTGGGTGTGGCATACAATGGGTTGCTAGGGTAACATTACGAACCCTTGTAGATTATGTCAGGTGTTGAACCTTGACCCCCGGCCAGTGCTGATAGCAGAAGTCGTGTTCTCCAACATCGGAGGGACAGCGACTGCCATCGGAGATCCCCCCAATGTCATTATCGTCTCCAATCACCTGATAAAACAGGCTGTAAGTGCACTGTTGGTACATGTGTCTGTATATGTCGGCCAGAAGGAGGGAGGGTTGAAGGAGGGAGGGTTGAAGGAGGGAGAGTTGAAGGAGGGAGGGTTGAAGGAGGGAGGGTTGGAGAGTTGGGGGTGAAGAAATTTGAGGGGTGAAAGAAGGAATTGAAGGACGACGGAAGGGAATTGAGGAACAAAAAAGAGAGTGAGGGTCAAAGAGGATGCTTCAGGCCTCAGAAAAACAAAACAAATTTTCTTCCTTGCTGTGAGATAATGTGGAAGAGGTGAGGTTCATACATGCTCATGTACCTTCTCCCTGGCAGGGTATCGACTTTGCAGAGTTCACCCTGCATCTGTTTCTCGGCATCATATTTTGCATGGTCTCTGCCTACGTCCTTCTCCTATTGATCTACTGCTTCCAGTACATGCGACTCAAGAACAAGGACCTTCCTCACATTGCTGAGCTGAAACGAGAGATTGCCATCTGGGAAAGGACAGCTCAACGCCTCCCTGTCGTCTCGCTGGAGGAACGAGCCGTCAGGGAGGCGCTCCAGACCAAAGCTGCTGAGGTGCGGCTGCAACTTAGGCAGGAGATAAACGTCAGGTGAGAGTAGGAGGGAGAAAGAAAGATAGAGAAGGAGGGAAGGGGAAGGAAGGGAGGAAAAAAGGTTTCTAGACTTGACAAAAGGAGTATAGAATGAATTAAGTGAGTGATCTCATGATCAGTGTTTTCCAACTCCTCCCCTTTCCTTCCCTCTTCTCTCCCTTCCCTTCTCTACCTTCCCTCTCTCTCCCCCCCTCCCTTCCTGCCCCCCAGCATGCAGTCAGCTATGGACCTGTGGCAGAAGAACCTATCTGAACTGGAAGGAAAGTACCGCATCACTAACAAAATTCTGCTCGCAAAATCTTCAATTGTGCTGCTGGCAGTCATCCTTCTCTTCTTCCTCTCAAACACTATACCCAATGTGGAGCTTGAGCTGGGTAAGCCCCTTTAATTAGCCACAGACCGTTAATGGCATCTGAGTTGTGGATTTTGTGCATTTATACATACGCAGCCATGACATCATCAGGAACTGTAACAACCAAAACCGAAACCGAAGCTAAAACCTTATGTCATAGTGCAACCATGTGCCAATTTCAGTCAGCCAATCATGCACTTACAGCCGCCTTTGGCTGCATTTTAGCAATCTTGTGCATGAACAGTAATTGAAGAGTCTTTGGCATTATGTGCCTGGGCAACCCCTTTTCTCCTAGCTAAGTATTTTCATTGTGCCTTAGTAGTGAGTATATTGAAGAATCGTGGATGACATCTACACACACACACACACACACACACACACACACACACACACACACACACACTAGGCTGGATTGCCATATTTGGTGCAGTGGTGCTGCTCATTTTGGCCAATGTTGAGATGGAGTCAGTGCTACACAAGATTGAGTGGGGCACTCTCCTCTTCTTTGCTGCTCTCTTCATCCTCATGGAGGCAAGATAGAATACTGAACTGTTGCCATGGAAACACTAGTGATAGTCCAGCTGTTTTACCTTCTGCAGGGTCTGGCTGAGCTGGGACTTATCCGCTTCATAGGCAATTTAATTGTACTCCTGGTTCAGGTACGTACAGCACAATGGAGGCCAAAATTGAATCCAAACAGAGACTTGATTATAGCTAACTGCTCTCTCTTCTCACTCCCTCCCCCCACCCTCTCCCATCACACCCTCCAGCGTGTATCCCCAGAAAACCAAATGTTGGTGGCCCTTGTTCTCATTGTGTGGGTCTCAGCACTGGCATCCTCCTTCATCGATAACATCCCCTTCACCACAGCTACTGTGAGTCACACCCCCTTTCTAGTTAGTGGTAATTGTTAATTGCAAGTACTCTGTTCATTAGCAGCTTCAGTATGAACACCACCTATATCCCTCCCTCTATCCCCTTCCTCATTTGTCCATTCTCTCCCTTCTCCTCCCTCTTACCCCCTCTTCTTCCTCCCCATGCACCTTCTCTCTCTCTTTCCTTCCCCTCCCTCTCCTTCCTCTCTCGATCTCTCCCTCCCTCCACTCACTCTAGATCCCAGTGATAGTGGACCTGGCACAGTCCCCCGAGGTGTGCCTCTCCCTCCGCCCTCTTGTCTGGGCTCTGGCATTTGGAGCTTGCCTTGGAGGTCAGGGGTTGACAAATAGCCATGTACTTGGCCTCGTTCCCAGGCCCCACCTGGGAACGAGGCTACTGCTTACTAGGCAGACTAGCTGGAAGTATACCTCCACTGTTGAGAAAATCCTTCTCTTCATGTTTACAGGGAATGGCACCCTTATCGGAGCCTCTGCTAATGTTGTGTGTGCAGGGATTGCAGAACAAAATGGCTACCGGATAACATTCAAAGGCTTCCTCAAGTATGTGCACATGCAGTATTGATCTCATAGTAACAGGCTGCATGGACTGGTTACCAGGACTGTGTTGTAGGCAGTGGTACCCACAGAAAATGAGAGGAAGGAAAATGGGAAGGGAGAGATACGTACAAATTAAGTCAGAGAGCAATCACATGACCATCACATGACCATCACATGACCATCACATGACCATCACATGAACATCACATGACCATCACATGAACATCACATGAACATCCCATGACCATCACATGACCATCACATGAACATCACATGAACATCACATGACCATCACATGAGCCATGTTAGCATGCAGCTTAGCCTCGTACCCAGGCCACATGGCCTGGGTACGAGGCTACATGCAGCTCTGTTGGTGTACCCCTAGCTAACGCAAAGGTAGCCTCATTCCCAGGCGCTTGATTTTTCGAGCGCCTGGGAACAAGGCTAACGCAAAGGGTACCTCTAGTGGAGGCTTCAGTTACAGTACGTACCACTAGTGCAAAGTGTCTTCGAAAGTATGCCAGTTGTTGATGCTGAGTTTGAAGCCCATGAAAGATGTTCATGAATGGACTCTCTTCAATCATATGCACCATTGCTGACGCAATGATATCCTCACTTACTCCCACTTCTGTTAATGCCCTTTCTCCTCTCTGGCGACAAGATGTCAGCAAATCGAAAATCAGCTCCCCTTTTGTAACTTCTCATTTCTCATCTCCTCCTCCTCGTTTTTTGTCCCTCCTCTCCTTCATACGTACCTCCCTCGTTCCTCCTCTTCCCATCCTCTCCTTCTCCCCTCCTTGCTCTCCCCGTCCTCTCTTTCATCCCCCCTCCCCTCCTTCCTCAGGATTGGTTTCCCAATGATGCTTATAACTACTTTCACAGCCATGTGTTATCTCCTCATCTGCCATGTTGCAGCCGATTGGAACGTAGAAGACTCTGCAAGAGCATGTATTGAGAGAGGATAGACCGTAACAAATTTATCATCTCGTGACAAACTGCGAGAGAATGTACAGTCAAATTCACATGCATGCAAATTGGAAATTCTGAAATTTATTTTGTGTGTACAATTATATTTATACTAACTAGCATTATAAATCAATCAAATTTTATTTATTATGCGTTATACGACTTACATCTACGCTTGGCCTCGTTCCCAGACTTCCACCCACTTTGGGAATGGGAGTCCGGGAACGAGGCAGTACCAGTGAAGGATGTTCAAGAAGTAAGTCCTTCTTCAATGCATGTTACGATGCATGCGTTTATAGATGTACAAAAACCAGCGTATGGATGGATGTACGAGTCATTCATCAACAACATACCACGTACTCTAGTAAAATACTTGTCAGATACATAACAATTTCTCATCTGCTATGTCTGGCCAATGGTGGATGGGAGAGGGTTGATCAAGATCAGCCTGAGTGTGAGCTAGGCTAGATACTTCCATAATCTTGTCAGTTTGTCTGGAAAGTTCATGTATGCAGGATCGAATCCATAGTTGTGCTGTTTCACAATCTTAAGCAAAGAGTGTTGCTAATAAGTTGACTTGCTCAGAGGTAGTCTCGCAAGCCAGACCCAACCAACCCCAGCGTGGATCGCTTTCAGTATCACACACGGGGAAGGGTCTGGTGACTTTTGGTAGGTTTCCGTGTGCTACGTCGCGATTGGCACATAGACAATCTGATTGGCTACGGTCACATAACTTTGAGCTAATCTCGGCGTGTGAAACCGCTGAATCGGAAGAGCGTAGTGGCGAAGTTCGTTACCCACGCTAGCACTCATAGCACCTACTTAATTAATGGCTTTATCGAATATTAACCTCATGACTTTCTGCGTTAATGCATTCCACTTGCACACGGAAACCTACCGAAAGTCACCAGACCCTTCCTTCCCCGTGCGTGATACTGAAAGCGATCTGCGCTGGGGTTGGTTGGGTCTGGCTTGCGAGACTACTCAGAGGCCTCGTAACCATGCACATGTTTGCTCCCCAGATTCGATTCATCGGAGGATGTATCTGGGTTCAGCCAGGCTAAATCCTCAGTCATTCGCGGCATCAAGAGCAAAGTGGTGGACCAGTACCCCCTCCTGGCTGACTACATCAATGACATCATCCCCAAGAAGGAGCCCCTCAACATCATGAAGTGGTATGCTGATCATGTGATCTCTGACCAATCAGCACTAGCTAAGAGTGATTTTAGCTAATCTAGATGGTTATGAATATGATTACAGCTTGTGTGCCACTAGCATATCCCCCCACCACACATACACACACACACACACATACGCACACACACACACACATGCACATGCACACATACGCACATGCACACACACACACACACACACAATACAGTCATGAGCATATTGAGATCTTGGTGGTAAGAAACGAGTTGCTGTTTTTCAGACAGAGAGATGGACCATACTTGCCAACGCTTCGATTGCTGCACAAATGTGAGTCCATTGTGTTCTGCCGTGGAACCTTAATCTGCCGTGACTCTCTCACACTCTGCCATTGCTCTATATTGTACTCCACCATGATGTGAAAAGAATTCCTTCCCCTCCCTCATCTTTCTCATCTCCAGACCCCACTCTCCTTCCTCAGCTGCAAGTGGACAAAGGAGCCATCAAGTTCATCCTGAGTGGGGCCAACATCATGTGTCCTGGCCTCACCTCACCAGGTGCAAGGATGGACACCCCTGTCCCTGAAAACACCATTGTCGTATCCTCGAGTACATCGACACAATTATACCATAAATACAGATGGAGATACTGCCAATTGGTGTTACCATAGCAACTAGTCTGTTATGACCTTTGACCTCTACCAGGCCATAATGGCAGAAGGCAAGCAGCATGCCCTTTGTGTTGGAATCACCAAGATGTCCACAGAGGACATGTGAGTTGTGATGTCTCTAGAACGGAATGCCTTTTAGCATCCTAATTGTTCACATATATGCATGGTCCCATGTCTACCCCCCCCCCCCACACACACACACACACACACACACACACACACACACACACACACACACACACACACACACACACACACACACACACACACACACACACACAAACACACACACACACACACAAACACACACACACACACACACTACAGAGCTCGTATCAACAAGGATGTTGGTGTGGAGACTGTGCACTACCTTAGTGATGGTCTTTGGGCAATGAAAGATGCACACAGATAGCAGCAAAAGAGAGAACAAGACCCTCATTAAATGAACATCCACATGATTGATATACTTCAGCACAGACTAGGAAGACTCACTCACCAAGTAGTCTCCTTTCCCAGCCCCTCTCACCCCCCCCCCCCCAGCTTCATCTTACTAGAAGTGATGAGAGCTGGGGGTGTGAGAGGGGCTGGGAACAGAGACTACCCGCATGTATACATACATTAGTCTCAAGTAACAAGGTTTAATGGACTTTTACCCAACACATTTATTACGCTACATTTCGACTGTTCAATCTTCTTCAGGCACATTAGCCTTGTTCCCAGACTCCCACACCCTCAACTTTCGTCTTACTGCAAGTGATGAATGCTGGGGGTGTAAGAGGCTGAGAACAGGGCTAATGCTGATCGTGCAGTGCTAGTTGAATGGGGAATTGCAGGAAGTAGCATGTAATGATCACGCAATCTCATTGGTAGATCTTCTAGGAATAGGACCAAGAAATTTGACCTTGGTGCCAGACCAATTTTCACCAGGAGGCACTGCACGATCATGAGACTATAATAGTACCCTTGCCCATATTACTGTCACTAAACTCAAATTAACAGCTAGCTCATTACAATAGTAAAATTTTGCATCTCTGGTCAAGTATTGTTTGAGCGGATGTGTTTACTGTTACTTGGTTACACTAGTCCTGTGACCAGACCTAAAGTATTCGTGCATGCTAGCCCAAGAAAATCAACCTGGTACCCCACCAGCCTTGTACCCCAGGCTCCTCTCCATGCAGAAAAACGGGGACCTGAGTACGAGGCTAGTACCCCACTGCACTGTTGTTCTTCTATAAGTGGGTGGGGTCTGGGCACAAACTTGTTAGACTGCTGTGTGTGTAGGTCTGCAGTGCACTAGTTGCTGTGTAGCTGTAGCCCCGTACCCTGGCCACGGGGGAGGAGAAAAAGTCGTCTTCACTCTTACGTGGGCTGGGTACAAGCCTAGTGTAATAGCTGGTGAAAATTATCATGCCTTGTCAGTTGTTGAGGCACATGGATGGTGGATGAAATCAGGCAGAGGAGGGAGCTATAGTGTGAAAGTGATTGGGATGCAAGCAAGTCATGATTTTGATTTCTCTGAGGCAGTCTGTAAGGAGGGTGTTGAAGGTGGTTGGAGCAGGAGAACCGCTACATCTTCGTAGTGGTCCTCTGAGAACAGCTCCTGCCGTCTGGAGCAAATATACCTGTGTGTGTGTGTGTGTGTGTGCATGGAGTGACGAGTGTTCTGACTGCTGATCTATGACCACCAGCTATGAAAAGGAAATGGAGAGTCGGGACTAACCCCAGCAAGTCCTTCCAGTACAGGTGCAGTGTGTGTACATGGCTGGTAGGTAGCTGTGCTTGAGCAAGGAAGAGGGGCATTCTGACAAACAGCCTGAGCAGATGTTCCACTCCGTACACACTAGAGGGCATCAGGACAGAGGACGACGGTGCCACAGGTTTCTGATCAACATCCATTTTGGAACCAGCATCTGAATTAGTGGTGCAGGAATTCTCTGCACTGCTGTTCAAACAATGGTTACTGCTGTTTTCTGTAGAGCCACGATCTCCACTGCTCATAGGAGCTCTGTTCTTTGGTATTCCTTGAACCTCCTCCACGACATTCTTGTACTGAGCTTTCTCTTGGCTATACAGAAGATGGTCGGCTAGCATGAAATCAAAGTAGATCTTCACACCGTCCAAAACTTCTGCCAGCAGCGTCAAGCTATACAACCACAAACACATACAGGTGTTACAAAAGGACAAAGGAGAGGATTATCCCAATATCCAAAGCCTGCTATGATGAACTGACTCAGTGAAAAAAGTAGCACTGTTATTGTACAGTGATCTTAACAGACACCTTACTAATCAGGACACTTGAACAAGTCCCAACTTTACATACTGCTTTTAATATCATGGTCCCAAGTAGTCTCGCAAGCCACACCCATCACAGAGAGGAAGGGTCTGGTTACGCTGCAACCATCGAGCTCTTGCCACAGCAGAAACTTGCTATGACCAATGAGATCTGTGCTCTTCGTTGATTGTATCCGTTGTCGTGGAGTACATGTAGCAATTATGTCACGTGTTTAACGAATGTCAGCTCTTCTTATCTAACTGCGCTGTTCGTTCCTCAGCAACAACACGTTCGCTGCAGCGTGACCAGACCCTTCCTCTCTGCAAAGGGTGTGGCTTGCGAGACTAGGTCCCAAGGGGTATCTGTGCTAGACACCTAGGTTCCACTGTACTGTAATATACCGGTCATCACGCCACATTGTCAGCCATAATTACTTTGTCTCTTCTGTGGCTGTAGCCAGGCAGTGGGAGTAATACTCTCTCAGGATCGTCTCAACGCTCGGTTTCCTAGGCAACCTGAGCAGCTGGAGATAGAGGGCACCGGACAGCCATGCACAATGTGGACATACACCTTCTAGCCTCCTTCTCAGGCCTACCCAATGTCCAGTATTTGATTGAGTATAGATGGTTTTCATGGGGCGTGGCTTCACTTCCGGAAGGCAAGAGTCGGGGTCTATGTTTAGTGCAGCTGTGTGCAAAATACAGGCTAGTAAGCGCTACATTTAGTCCTTACCATTAGTGTTGAAAGATAAAAGAAGCTGCTTCTCTCAAGGTGAAAGGTCCGCTGTACAGCTGCCTCTTGATCGCGCTCTTGCCCTCCAGAAGTAGGACGCTTAATTGACATTTGGAAACCATCTACATGTATACCGTCCATCCAGTTTTTAATTACAGTATGCAATTGGAAGCAATCAAAAACTGGACAGTGGGAAGGCCTGGAAATGAGGCTATAGCCTCCATGGGCCAGTTGGAATACATGGCACCGGAAATTTGGATTATATAATATAGTAGCGCACAGGTAGGGGAAGGGTTAGGGTTGGGCAGGTGAACAGGATTTCCGGTGCCGTTTCTGGTCCCGTATATTCCAACTGATCCGCCTCCATGGTTGAATTCTAAAGCCAGTGAGAGTCTGGCTTCACAAGACTACCGTAAACGCTTTAATTAACGCGCCTCTCTAATGAAAGCGCCCTTTTGACAGGAAACTAATTTTTCTCGCTCTAACGCGGGCGCCCCTTGACGACATAAATATTTTTTTAAGGGCGCTTTCTATTAAGAGAGATTTCGCACCCGACTCGTGTGACTTTCGAGACATCTAGTTCTTCGACTGATTTCTACTTCTACTTTTAATCTCTGGACTCCAAACGTGCTTGTATTCATGCCAATGTCATGGTAGCCTCGAATAACATATTCAAATTCGATCGTTGTCAGTGTAGCCATACTCAGCTCTTTAAACTTCACGGTAAGGTGTCAGTTGCGCTCTAATTCGAAGGCGCCTCCCTAAATAAGGCGCCCCCATGGGTCCGAAGTAATTTTTTTCGCTCCGAACAAGGCGCCTTTGCGGATCGTAATTATTTTTTAACGGCGCGTTAATTAAAGCGTTTACGGTAGTTCAATTCAGAAACCATGTCTCACCTTATTTCTACGAAGAATCCAAAAACAGTCGTCTTCCAAGTGAGACTTGAGTTGGGGAGGGAGGGGAAGCGGAATCTCCTCCTGACCAGGATAAAAATTTGGATCAATAAGGTCTAATCACTCAACTGGTACACTTGAGCTCACCTCCATAGCCATGCTTTGTAGCGGTGGGCATTAATAGGAACGTACTTCAAGGGGCGTGGCTGTTTGGAAACTGTCAGGCTACATCAAAAGATCTGCAAGACCTCGTGCAAGGCTGTGACTGCATTTACACCTATTTACACGCACCTAGCCACAAGCTAGTCTGGTCTGGCCTGCGAGACTATAGCCACAAGCTAGCAACACACGATGACACAACCCATCAGCGCTGCCTACAGGTTCATGGAGATTGACTTGTCAACTCGTATGTACCGAGTGACCAACAACGTCAACGAAGCTCTCTACGTCTCAGCCAACGAGCCTTCACTGGGGATGTACCGCATCCAGGAACATGTTGCGGTAACCGTACCAAAAATAGTGGAACAAAAACAGGTGCTCCAGGACATGCGTCAAAAGGTTGAAGGAGCCTGTTTTGATATGGAGTATGACACGCAGGCTCTCTCTAGCATGGGAAACATTACACAGTTTGCGAGCATCAGAGACAACCTGAGGAGTGCCATTGAACTGAAGGCAAGACTGGATGAAGTGGAGGCACAACAGAGGAAGGCTACCTTGCCAGGTGCCCAGCCTCCTAGTTCCAACTCCTCTCTCAGAAGAGACTATGGCTCCATATCCCAAAACACCCCTACAGCAGGAGCTAGCAAGTTTTCATCGTGGGACGGGAGCTTGAGCCCCACCAATATGCTAGGCTTCAAAGAGCCGGATAGTAATGTCCACAACGAGGAGAGGGAGGAGGAGGATGAAGAGGAAAACAATGAGAGTGAACTAGATAGAGACCCAGATATCAAACCTAGATCATTTGACTGATGTAATGTCATGCAAACACCAAATTTGAAATATTTTTCTCATTGGACAAATAAATAAAAAGGGAGTGGAGGGAAAGGGTTACTATGGTAGCAGTCTTGGTACTAGACAATTGAATTTCCCTGGAAGAGAGGTGGGTGGGGGGAGTGCAATGGTAGGGCATCAAAATAGACTCTGCTATACGTATTTTGTGCGTCACTTCTTTGTGGGTGCTCCCTCGGAGTAGTCTTTCAACAGATCACTGTTCAAATGTGTGTTCAACACTTTTTGTGTCCTGGCTTTTTTCCTTGGTTTTGGTAGCTGTGAACCTGGGGCCTTTCTCTTCCGAGTTTCTCCCTGCATTACCCCCAGACCAACATTCTGCAGGTATTGTTCAATGTCTGTCTCTGTGCGTCCATCCACACTAATACGGTGCCACAGAGCCTTGAACTCTTCGTCTACTTCGAGCTCGTATTCATGATTCTTGTAGAAGATCACCTCTTCTTTATCTGGTCGTGTGATGCAAAATATTTCACCCTCCTTGTCCAACTTCTGTGTAGACAGATGAAAAGTTAGTGTAGTCACACATAATGAGCTGAGTGTTGCCTGAAAGTATGTGATAGCCGAGATTAGTCAAAATTCTGTTAGAAAATTTTGAGATCAAAGTCAAAAATAATGCATGCCCATATAGGCTCTTTTATTTCTCTGATGTTATCAATGACAGATACTAAGTCTGTTAGTGTTGTTGTTGTTGTTGTTGTTGTTGTTGTTGTTGTTGTTTTTTTGGGGGGGGGGGAGGGGAGGAGGAAGGGGGGGGAGAGGGAAGAGGAGATTTGGCCTATTGAACACCAAGCTTCTAGCCGGATGTGTTTGATGCATAGTATGATGTTACAAATATAGTGAGGGGGAAGCTCTCCCCTTGCCCCGCCTGTAATGAAACACTGCACACACACACGCACAAACCTTGATGGCTTTCTCAGGATTGGGCAGGGCCTCTGCCACTTCACTTTTGGGGATGCCCCCTAGACCCTCCCTCTCGTACTCTCGTAGCCGTTCCAGCAACTGACGTCGATTCCTCACCTCTATCCCTAGTGCTGGACGGAAGAGAAACCGCTCCTCATCAGGGTAGTATGCAATCTTCGCATTGTTTTTCAGAGCCTGAGAGGAGTAAATGGCAAGTGCCTTAATTCAGCCCAACGTTATAGCATACAGGACCTCAGCTTCTACAGCCATCTTCCCATTCCCTCCCTTGCCTCTGACATCCCTTCATCCCATTCTCTTCAGAGGCGGAGAAGAGTAATTGGCAAGTGTCTTCACTTCCCTTCAGCCCAACATTATAGCCTGGACAGTCATCTTCCCACTCCCTCCTGCCTCCAATATCCCTCCCTTAATTCCTTCACATATCTTTCCTCTTTTTGACACTCCCTTTTCACCTCCCACTTATCAGTCCCCACCTCACTCAGCCACAGTCGCAGGTCGGTTCTGAGGTCAGTAAGGTTAACCTCAGTCAGGATTTCTTCCAAGCCAAGCCGCGTGTACTTCTTTCCACAGTATCTTTGTTTCATCATGTCCACCACTGCCTTTAGCACACGGTAGGGGTTGTTGCTACGGTGACCAGAGAGTGCTGCCTGATGAATCTGGTCAACATTCTCTGTGTGTACATGTGTACAAAGAGGGATTGTCAACTTATTAGAGCATGCCAGGCAAGAGGAATTAAAGATTGCCATATGATTCCCCCCCCTTCCCCAATAGCAAGCTACACCCTTCGCAGCAAGGAAGGGTCTGGTCACGCTGCAACCATCAAGTTGTTGCCACGGCAGAAACTTGATGTGACCAATCAGATCCACGCTCTTCATAGATCGCATCTGTTGTCATGGAGAAGCAATTACATCACAACGTGTTTAGCAGATGTCAGCATCTCATTGTCTAACCGCTATGTTAGATAACCGCATTCCTCGGCAACAACTCGATGGTTGCAGCATGACCAGACCCTTCCTCTCTGCAAAGGGTGTGGCTTGCGAGACTAACACACACACACACACACACACACACACACACACACACACACACACACACACACACACACACACACACACACACACACACACACACACACACACACACACACACATACACACACACATACACACACACCTGCAGGAAGCAGTGGTTGTGGTTTGGGTCTGGAGAACTTGGATTTCTTCTTTGGTTTGCTGGGCTTCTCTCTGGCCTCCTTCTTTACCTCGGCCTTTTTCTCAACCACAGGGATGGCAAGAGCACGCTGTCTAAACTTCTCTTTCTCCCTCACAAGGGCTGGGTCCATGTTGACCGGTCAATCCGAGGCGAGATCCGAGGTCAACTATACTTCGGACTTGTGCACGTGTTAATCTATGGCTTCAATTAACCTATTTAGAGCACACTAGATCTTCCCAGCCGGGGGCAGAGCCACCAGAAAACGCAAAGCTTGTGAAGTAAGTTTAATAGTTTGCAGTGGATACGTGGTACTGCATTCTGTGGTGTATGAAATTACTTTTTGAGTATAGCGCTAATGAGTGCATCTATTTTTGGGCTCCCTACCCCCCCAACACACACACACACACACACACACACGCACGCACGCACGCACACACACACACACGCACGCACACACACACGCACACACACACACACACACACCATTTTCCTCAAGAAATAATGGCAGAATCTGAATCAGAGCTTATCGCTAGTGCCAAGCGGACAAAAGAGAGTGGGAACGAACACTTCAGGAAGAAGGACTACACCAATGCAGTGAAATGCTACACAGAAGCCATCAAGATCTGCCCTGACGGACACCAAGAGCTAGCCGTGTTTCACAAAAATCGGGCAGCCTGTTGGCTAAAACTTGAGAAGTATGATAAAGCACTAGCAGACGCTACTGCCTCCTTGGAAATCACTCCAGGTGATATCAAATCTCTCTTCCGCAAAGCACAGGCACTAGAAGGCAAAGGAAGCCTGGCAGAAGCTTTCAAGGAGATCAAGAAGTTGCTTGTCCTGGACCCCAAGAATAAGGAAGCCATGGAAGCAGCTCGGAGACTGACAGCTGCCTTGAAGAAACAGGCAGAAACAATGCAGTCAACAGATAGCATTGTCAACGAAATGTTTAGTGCCTTGGAAAACAAGGAACTGTCACAGGAGAGACAGATCCAGGCTGCCAAAAACTTTGCGATCTTAAGTCGAGAAAATGCTGGTGCTGAGAGAATCTTCCAGGCAGGGGGGGTGTCACGCCTCGTGCCCCTCCTGGACTCGGATCTCCAAGAAGTTGCGCACCATATTCTGCAGACATTTGTAGGCCTGTGCTCGGAGCACAAATCAAGAGCATACGCCGTCATTCAGAGTCTCTCACTCGAGAAACTCTCAGCACTCATCAGCTCTCCCCACAAGGATATTTCCACCAGTGCTGTCACCATTCTCAAGCAAGCCATTCTGGCAGTCACTGGGACTGACAAACGAACACCCAGGGAAGCTGAATCGGCCGTCGTGGTTTCTGAGAATGCTCTTATTGTTCCTGTCATACAGATGCTCTTCATTTCACTGTTGAGTCATGATGTAGCCATTGATGCACGAGATTACATCATGGAGCTACTGATCAAAACCATTCCTCAGGGAGGTCTAGGAGAGCTTTACATGAAGGAGGGGCTGGTTGGCAGGCTGCTCTCATTAGCATCAAACACAAGTGAAATCAGCGACATTAAAGTGAAGCTTCCAATCGGTGAGGACTGCCGGATGAACATTTCAATGGTGCTCTCCAAACTGTATGAGAGTTTTGGTAAGAAGAAAGAACTGAAAGAGACTTTCACACAAGAGTGTAACTCTTTTGTTCTCGCACACCTCTCAAATGATGACACCCCCAACCTAATCAAGGGGCTGACAGCACTTGCTACAATTTTGCAGGGAGTTCTAGAGGTGGGAAACAAAATTTTCGGTGAAGAATCTGTCCTCTCCAAGATGGTAGAAATGGCTAGTTCTGAAGATGCCAACAGCCAGATCATTGCAGCGGAAGCCCTGGCTTTAGCAGCATCTGACAAAGAGCGCTGCCATGGAATAATGTCCCAGGGACTACCAATCTTGAAGAAGCTCTGCGTAGCCTCTGATGATCGCATCAGAGTAAGGGCACTAGTTGGCCTCTGCAAGCTAGGGTCAGTTGGAGGGAGCAATGTGAATGCTCGCAGTTTTGAGGCAGGATCTACAGTCAAGCTGGAGAAATCATGCCGCAAATTTCTTGTCAGTGCGAAAAAAGGAGCTAGTCTTCGAAAGTGGGCAGCAGAGGGGCTGGCCTTTCTCACTCTAGATGCAGAAGTGAAGGAAGCCCTCATTGGTGACAAGCCAGCTCTGAAGGTGCTCCTGGATATGCCTAAAAATGGTGACCAATCTCTGATTTATGGTATTGCTACCGTCTTTGTCAATCTGACTAACAGCTACGACAAACCAGAGAAAAATCCCGAGTTGGAAGAGCTGGGCCGATATGCAGGGGAGAATGTCCCTAAGGAGCATGAATTTGATGGTGAGGAGTATGTGAAGAAGCGTGTGACCACCTTACTCGATATGGGAGTAATTTCCACTCTGCTGGTGCTTGCCTCTAACGAGAGTAAAGCCATGCATGAGCAAATTGCACGAGTATTCCTTGCTCTGACGGAAGAAGTGTCCCCCAGAGGAGCCGTAATACAACAAGGTGGAGCAAAATGCCTTGTCTCACTAGCTCTCAACAACACTGACAAAGGAAAGTTCATTGCTGCCCAAGCACTAGCTAAAATAGGCATCACAAATGACCCAAAGCTGGCCTTTCCAGGGCAGAGGTTACTGGAGGTCATCCGACCACTAGTCCAACTGCTGAAATCGGAGCAAGGGTTACAGCAGTTTGAAGGACTAATGGCACTCACCAATCTTGCTGGCATGAATGATGATGTTCGAAAAAGGATCCTGAAAGAAGGGGGAGTACCACTAATGGAGACACTCATGTTTGAAGAACATGAGTTGATACGCAGGGCAGCTACACAGGCTCTTTGTAACATGATACCCCTTGAAGAGGTCCATGAGCGGTTTTATGGGGATGATGTCGAAAGGGTGAAACTTTGGACTCTGTTTTCAGGTGAAGATGATCCAGCACTAGCGATTGCAGCATCTGGAGGGTTAGCACAACTCTCTCAAGATCCAAAGATATGTGAGAAGATTATGCAAGTGAAGTCAACCATGGAGATCCTCAAAGAGCTGGCTGTCAGTGAAAACAAGGACCTACAGCACCGGGGTCTGTACATCCTAGCCAATCTGGTTGAGGCAAGCAAGGAGATTGCACAGAAGATTATTGAAAGTGAAATGTTTGAGGTCCTTGTGGCTCTACGGCAGGGAGAGTGTGCACCCCCTGTTAAGGCCAGTGCTACCAGAGCTCTACAGAAGGCTGTCGAGTATGGACTGATACAACCAAATCCAGATCTGAAATGAGTAACTATTGGGTAGCCTTTTCTTCTTAGGTCCCACTTTGTATCACTTTTTTTTTTCAAATAATTATTCCAATTAACCACACACATCTACTGCAACACTGTACAAACAATTATTGTTCAAACTGTACCTTAAGCTCATGCAGTCCTTCTTCCTTTCTCCTGGTATTCAAGGCAATGGCTTCATTTGAAAGGTTGTAACTGGTGCAGGGTAGACAGAGTTCTCTTAAAGAAGTACTGGCAAAGGCAGAAAGCAGTATGTCCTTACATCCACTTTCTCCCAACATGTTTCCATTAAGGTTTATGCACTGAATGGCTGGCAGGTTGATAAGCAGTTTGGTAACATTTGCTACACTGTTAGAAGTTAATTTATTTTTAGTGAGTTCAAGAATCTCCAGTGTCTTGCAGTCACCTAGGGCATTGCAGAGGATGTGCAGAGCTTCGTCAGTCAAACCAGTCTCAAAAAGAACGAGTTTCATCAGCAGTGTTTGGGATTGAACAATCTCTGCCAGGCATCTCACAGATTCGGTGGTCAGGAAGGTCTTCTGCATGCAGAAATATCTGAGAGTTGTTGGTACACCGACCACAAACTGGCTCATACTTTTGAGATCACGCTCGTCAATGTTGCAATTTAAGAAGGTGAGTTGCCATGGAGTTCCAGACTTAGCCATCACGTATCCAACGACCAAAGAACGATAGGGTTGAATGTCACGCTTGATAGTGAAAGTATTACTGGTATGCTTAGCAACCTTCTGACAACCACCTTCCCACTGTCCTTCAAATATGCACTCAAGTACAAATGGAACACCCATAAAGTTTGGCTGGGAAAACACAAAGCGTGATGGACGAGATTTGAATCTGTCTATCCCACAAAAGAACTTCAGTACCATTTCATATCTTTCGTCCCGCAACCGACTTGCCAAGATCTTTGCCTGTTCATCCTCTCCCATTTGAGCAAGGCTGTATGCTGCAATGTACTCCTGAACAGTGAGGTGCAGAAAATGATAAAAGGTCTCAGTTCCACGTCTACGCATGACATAAAGAAGTTTCAGCAGTCCAAATCCATCAAACTGAACTTCACTCTCATCAACGTGGCACACTTCGTTCAGCTTGTCCTTTGAAAAACTAAGTTCATTCTCCTCAAGACCTTTCAATGCCAACTTGCCTAAGTTTTCCAAAACCTCATTCACATCACCATCAAATTCATCAACAGTATTTACACTGGAAAGTTTTGGATCAGTTTTGTCCTCACTTAGTCGCATAAAGTGGCGTTTGATGGCATGAAAGATGAATTCTTTGTACACATCAGAGAGAGTTGAAGGAAGCTGATATTCCGACACCATATAAACATAGCAGACTATTGTCAAGTTAATAGCTATGTAGCACGTACTACTCACGTTAGGGTATTGCTCTAAGTCCTCAATCAACTTTTCAGCAACACTCTTTCCACAGTGTGCGGTTGAACTATAGTATGAACGTATGTACTCCTTAACCTGCTGTTCAGTGAAACCAAGAATTTCAATTTGTCTGTTTGCATGACGCCTAATACCAGCAGTTGCACCAGGTCTTGAAGTCACCAGCACACTGCACTCTGGAAGAAGCTCCCCTCGAATCAACTTTGGAAAGAACATATCCGAGTCCCGACAAGAAGGACGAAGCTCATCCCAACCATCAAGAACAAAAAGCACTTTCTTTCCCAAATTCTGTTTGATACACTGCACATCTGCGTGAGTACAGTTATCACCAAAGTACTGGAGTAAATCGTCCACCGATTCAGCTACTCTTACTAATGGCACTCGCAATGGTATGTACAACACTAGTGAAAACTCATCAAGGAGTTGTTCAAGAGCCCAGTCATGGCAAAGTTTTTGGGCTAGTGTTGTCTTCCCCACTCCAGGGGCACCTTCAATGATGATAACCGTACGGTGGGCCCTGTAGTCAGTGATATCAATAAGGGCAAGCTTCTGGAACTTACCCTCATCAAGAATGTTCTGAATCCTTCCTATTTTAGAAAGTTCAACCATCCTTTGAACTGTTTGTGAAAGAACTGGGATTTTGTCTTGCTGTACTAGAACTAGATTTATGTACTCCACATCTTGTGTTGGTGGCCATTCTGTCTCACTGTGGTATGTCTCCCGTCGATATAAGCTCTTGACGTAACTTAACAACAAATTTCCTTTGTTTGTGTCATCTACAGAAGTAGAATAAGAAAACATTGAAACTGAAGTTCTGCATTATATTAAAAATGCCATAAACAAACCTTTGCCAAAACTCCATTTCAGAGTGAGGTCATGTGCTATCTTCTCTTCCCCTACATTTCTCAGAGCAGCTGCAAGGCATTCTTTGGTTGGCAATTTATGTTTTGGTGGGGCCCACTTCAACCACTGGCTTAGCATTTCTCGCAGAAAGCCATTCACTCCTTCAGGAAGAAGGAGGGGCATGTTTTGGATTGCTTTTAGCTCCCCATCCAGAAATCCTAAATGAATGCCAACGTCATACCATCTGGATGCTACACTTTTGACTATAATAAGAACGTTCTTAAGATCCATCTCAGTTAAAGGAGATTCATCAGCATCTATGAAAGAATGAAACAATTAAGCCATATTAAGTTCCCATATCTGTGCTATTCCAGCTATGATGTATTCATTACACAGAAATTGCTGAGTTAATAGTAAGGAATGTATGAATCATAGCATCGTTATAAATCACCCATTGCATGTACTGGGATAGAACAATGAGAAACATGGGTGTCAACAGTGATGGAATGTAGCAACACTATAATAGCATAAGTACTTTGTTAGAAACATACGTGTTCTTCCACGGGATGTTTTGCCAACTTCAACTTGTGTCAACCTTGGTTGAGATTTCAAAATCTTCTCCATCAGGGCTGTTGTGGATGGCTTAAAATCTGTACCAGTGAAGGTGGTAATATTCTTGAGTATAGCACTACTCATGATCGCATGTAAGGGCACACTATATGTATTGACTCTAAATGAGTTTTGTATACTTGTAATAGCTAGTGTGTGGATGTGTAGAGCTTACTTCGTTCGGACATCAGTTTATCAGCAAGATCACCTTCACCAACTTTTGGAGATCGCAAAATGCGTAAAAGTGATCTCCATGATGCAGTCATTACACCATCCCTGTGATGTAGCCAGGCGTTGATGACAGCATATAGGCACTGGTCAGCTTGTCCTTTACTCTCATGTTTAATACGTTGCAGTGTTTCAGCTTTGAGTCCCAGTCCACACCCAATTGCTTCCCACTTTTCTTTAGCAGTTCGAACCGCAAAAAAAATGCTTCTCCCACTTCCTGTTTCTGTGTATGTGTGCATTGAAGAAGGACAAACTGTTTAACAGCTGCAGTAATGAATACGTACACTGAAACTAAACCATATCCGATGGATATTTAGCTCGATTGCTTTGAGCAAACTAACGTAATACCTGCCATATTATAAAATTAGCTAAAGATGGTTTACATGTAAACAAAAGCCTAGGCATGTTGGGTACGACTTCTGCAGCGAACTCAGTACCGCCATTGAAGTAACAAGTCAAGATATGCAACATACCTAAGTTCTTGTCCATTTTTTTATACTACATGCAGTGCCTGCATACACTGTTCACATACGATCTGATACAAAGTAACAGAAGCCGCGGACGCGACTGTGATGATCGACGATAACGATGGAATTTAGGGCCATATTCACGTGATTGTATGTTTGCTGTTATTACGCGCGAGCTCTGAGGCTCCACGGCCACCTACATTATAGTACATAATTCGGATTGTAGCAATACACAGAGCCTCCATGGCACTAAATCTGGCAGACGTGGTTGAATTCTTTAGAGTCGTTGAGGAAGGACAACTGCAGAACCTGAAGAAGTTGATCAGTGAATGGAATGTCCCTGTGGACATAACAAATCAGGTAGCTAGAGTCAGTGAATGGAATATCCCTGTGGACATAACAAATCAGGTAGCTAGCTAGTCATATTTGTTGGAGGAGTACGCCATGTATCAACTTCGTGTATCAACTTCATGTAAGGTGGATGATAAATCTTTTGCACATTATTACAGGATGGTTACAAGGCTATTCACCTTGCTATAAGGAAGGGACACCTTGAGGTTGTACAGTATCTGCTGGAAGAACAAGGAGTATCTCCTCGGTGCCCATTGAAAGTGTGTCAAGGGTTATACTGGGCCAATATTTGTATATTTACATGTTTTACATCATACCATAGGATGGTGCTGGAGAACTGATTCACTTAGCTGTTGCCAAGAACCAGCTGAACATATTGAAGGAGTTGATCGAAAAACATGGAGTAAATCCTTGCACGGCTCTGGTAAAAACTTTAAGTTAAAGATTATACCCAACTGGCATGATTGCAGGCAAAGAAATGCCTTGGCAGGAAAAAAAATTAAAAACACTGCCTGGGCTTTTCTTTTTTTTTTTTTTTTTTTTTTTGTTTGTTTGTTTGTTTGTTTTCTCTGCCTATAAATACCATTCATACTTAGCTACTAGTACCCACTAGTGCTGTTTCTAATACCTCAGGGTGAGCTGCAACCTGTACACATGGCAGCTTCACTGGGACATACTGACATCCTTCAGTACCTTGCTTCTCTTCCAGATGTTGATCCGGCCGTAAAGTGTCAGACGGTAGGATCAACTGAGAAATAGTTGACAGCAAACCGCTGTCAACTATTTCTCAGACACTTTGTTAAATGGCATATAGCTCCCTGTAAGACATAAATGGAAATTGCTCTCCCCCCCCCCTCTCCCCACCCATCCTCCCTCACAGCTCCAATTGCAACCATTGCATGTTGCTTGTCAAAATGGACATGTAGAAGCTGTAAGAATGTTGGTTGAGAAATTTCATGTGGATCCAAATACTGCAGTTGAGGTAGGAGGTCCTTCCAGAAGGAGGGATTGTCTCAGTGGGTATACTACATTTAGTTTGAGAGGTTCCCACTGTAGTAGAGGTACGATGCTGTAGCTTCAGATCATGCCACACCAGATTAACAGATGGAAAGTGTTCAAACTTGATGATTCAAAGCTACAACCATGGTTATGAAATGTAAACACCTTCCATCTGCCATTAACCTGGCAGGGCATATTTAAATCTGAAGCTACAGCACCGTATACACAGAATGGACATTGAAACTTGAAGGAGATCCTTCTGTTACTGCTATTTGTGTGTGTATATATTATAATTGTAATACTAACCTGTACTGCAGGGTGGAATGCAGCCGATCCATTTTGCTACAATGAATGGTCAACTGCCTATCATTCAGCTACTTATTGACGAGTATGGAGTTGACCCTAACTCCAAAAATGAAGTGAGTGTATTATACAAGTATGTTGGTGTATAGATGATATTACATCATTAATCTCTCTACAGCAAGTCCTGCCACCAATTCTGTTAGCACAAATGGGAAAGAAATGGGAAGTTGTTGAGTTGTTGACAGAAAAGTATGGCTGCAGTATTAACCTTCCACTTCTTTCATTTCAGGTATATTTGTTTGTTGCAGTACTAGTGCATGTATGTTTGTTTGTTGCAGTACTAGTGCATGTATGTTTGTTTGTTGCAGTACTAGTGCATGTATGTTTGTTTGTTGCAGTACTAGTGCATGCATGTTTGTTTGTTGCAGTACTAGTGCATGCATGTTTGTTTGTTGCAGTACTAGTGCATGTATGTTTGTTTGTTGCAGTACTAGTGCATGTATGTTTGTTTGTTGCAGTACTAGTGCATGTATGTTTGTTTGTTGCAGTACTAGTGCATGCATGTTTGTTTGTTGCAGTACTAGTGCATGCATGTTTGTTGCAGTACTAGTGCATGCATGTTTGTTGCAGTACTAGTGCATGCATGTTTGTTGCAGTACTAGTGCATGCATGTTTGTTGCAGTACTAGTGCATGCATGTTTGTTGCAGTACTAGTGCATGCATGTTTGTTGCAGTACTAGTGCATGCATGTTTGTTGCAGTACTAGTGCATGCATGTTTGTTGCAGTACTAGTGCATGCATGTTTGTTGCAGTACTAGTGCATGCATGTTTGTTGCAGTACTAGTGCATGCATGTTTGTTGCAGTACTAGTGCATGCATGTTTGTTGCAGTACTAGTGCATGCATGTTTGTTGCAGTACTAGTGCATGCATGTTTGTTTGTTGTAGTACTAGTACATGTATGTTTTCAGCTTCAGTTTCATCACCTCAGCAAGCTGAAATGGTTACTGATCAGAAACAAGCACACAAAGTGCAAAGAAAGGTTATAACCTAAACTATAGACATTGTTCTGTCCTTTGTATTCAGCTGAACTTCATGTTTCAATGTTCTATAGCCAACTGAGAACCTTGTTGTACCAATAGGTGTCAAGGACCAACAGATGATGCACATGACCCATGTGAGTGGGTGTGCCTCTTCAATAATTGTCATGCAATGTCTTTTGCATGGCTGTTATAAGTATTTTCTAAACATACACATGCAACACACACATTCCACACGTAACAAGATACTTGAAGGGCTGAGAAGTAAAGTGGACTAACTCAAAATCAAGTACTGGAAATTTCATAAAATGCACAAAAATGCAATAAAATACATGCATACCCTATGAGCGTAAGATCAAAAATTTAATTTTCTGCAGCTCCTGAAACACATTTTAAGAGTATTTCCTGAATACTTGTGGGTTAGTCCACTTTACCCCTCAACAAGATACTTATTCTCTCGCACAGGATGAACAGACACATAGGGCAATCATTTATTCTCTCCCACAGGATGAACAGACCCCACTGATACATAGGGCAATCATTTATGGAGAGCTTGATACGTTTACAGACTTGATCGAAGAGAAGGGCATTGATCCATGTCTGAGTGATCATGTTAGTATATCTACAGTTTGTGTTCACCATAAGCCCTACTAACCGGATTAGTTTAATCCGGATTGGGATCCGGATTAAAGGCCTAGTGTAAACGGTGCTATATAGTCGATCACTGTTATTGTCTCATTTGCCATGTTCACTATTTATTATTAGGAAGGACGCAAGCCAGTACACGATGCTGCTGCTTCAGGACAGCTGCATATACTAAAAATCCTAGTGGAGAAATACAAAGCACTACCTAACTCCAAAGATAGTGTAAGTTCTTCATGTACTCGCTCATGGCATGCTTTATTGAGCTATGACTTCATAGGCTGGATTTCAGCCTCTTCACATGGCGGCAACCAATGGACATATTGATATTACAGAGTACTTGGTGATTAACTGCAAAGTTCCTATTGAGTGTGCAGCGAATGTATGTTACTACCAAATCTATATAATCTCCATGGCATGCATTACTCCATGTATACCTTAACTTTGATGCAGGATGGAACAATGCCTATTCACCTAGCCTGTGTTCGTGGAAAGGTGGAGATGGTTAGGGCATTGACCCGAATGGGTAGCAGTCCAACAGTGTGTGCAGAGGGAGAAGTATGCGATATCAATGGAAAGAGTGCAAAAGGCAGGGAGGGTTCCTCCTTGCCTTAGTACTCTGTAGAACAGCTTTTACATATCTTCATGGTGTGATAACTGGTTCATATATCTCTCTATTCAGACTAACTGGCAGCCTATTCATTTTGCATGTGCTCACGGCCAGAAAGTTGTGCTTCATGAGCTCATTGAAAACTATGGAGTGGATCCACACGCAGAGGACCAGGTTGGGTGCATGGTTTTAGTAAACAAAAACTGAGCAGACTTGGTTTATTGAGACACCTTGACTGATCTACTGCAGAGGTAGTTTTCAGAAACCAGTATACTCAGACCTTCTAAATCTACAACCAGGCATCTTCTCTTATCTTTTTCAGGATGGAGGTCCACCTTTGCATAGTGCAGTGAGTGGAAACCAACAAGAAATGGTTGAACTCTTGATTGAGAAATACAAAGCTGATCCAACTGCACCAGCTACCCTGGTTTGTTTGCTTCCAATGTCTAGCTACACCTTGAATAATGATGTACCATTGTATTATACTTTACATGCATGCAGAGTGGAATAACCCCTGTACATATCTGTGCTCAATATGGCTACACCACGCTACTGGAGATGCTGTGTGATAAGTACGGAGCAAGTCCCACCGCTGCAAATTATGTAAGCACATATCTGTAACAAGTGATCATTCTCCCGCATTATTTTATGTAACATGGCCTATTTGGCATAGGATGGCAGTCAGGCTATACACATTGCTGCACAGTATGGACAGATTGCAGTAATTCATCTGCTGGTCAAGAAGTACCATGTTGACCCCACTGTATCTGTAATTGTAAGTTCATTAATTTTTTTCATGCAATATACTTATAGAGAGTCACCTGCTATGGAAGTGTGACAGTAGTCCTTTCTCCATTATGTTAAGTGTTGAATTCTTCGTTGGTTAGGATAAGACTATAGAGAGTCACCTGCTATGGAAGTGTGACAGTAGTCCTTTCTCCATTATGTTAAGTGTTGAATTCTTCGTTGGTTAGGATAAGACTATAGAGAGTCACCTGCTATGGAAGTGTGACAGTAGTCCTTTCTCCATTATGTTAAGTGTTGAATTCTTCGTTGGTTAGGATAAGACTATAGAGAGTGACCTGCTATGGGAGTGTGACAATAATTTTTCTTTGGTTAGGGAGAAGGTGGTCCCATTCACTTTGCAGCACACCATGGACACTGTGACATCATCAAATGTCTTATTGAAGAGTATGGAGTTGACCCCGCATCAAAGGGAAAGGTTTGAAGATAAGCAAGCACAATTTTATTACGCTTCTTCATGCACAACTACACATGCAGTCACCATACTACTATGCATGGTGACTACTTGTAATGGTGTTGTATTCCTTGGGTAGAATGGACTGCAACCAATCCACAATGCTGCTCAAGAAGGACAAGAAGCTGTTGTGAGGTTGCTCGTTGATGACTTTCACCAAAAGCCTGATGCTACTAGCAATGTGAGCCTATGTAGGCGTTTAACAGACCACTTTTGAATGCATGCCATTAATTTAATGATAGGATGGATTCCAGCCTATCCATGGGGCATGCAATAAAGGACACGAGAACATCCTTCGACTTCTTGTGGAGGTTTATGAAATCACTCCCACAGCTCAACTCAAGGTCTGCTAACTACTGTATATATATATATTGTTTCAAAATAATGATTAGTAATGTTTATGGTTTGCAGAATGATATGCAGCCCATTCATTTGGCGGCATCAGGGGATAAGACAAGAATTGTTGACATACTCGTTGATGAGTATCACGTTGATCCACAGGCAAAGGTATTATAGGCAAATTATAGCAAGCTTTACATAATACATTGCAATATCCTTTTGTTCAGGATCAGGATGGGATGGCCCCCATTCATCATGCTGCTATTTGGGGGCTAACAGGTATGATATCCAACTTGATCACCAAACACAAGGTGGACCCTAAAAGTAGAGGGAAGGTAAGCACATTATATATAGGGTAGAAGCAGAACAGACCTCTTCCTTCTCTCTCTGCTTGGGATATACTATAATCAGTGCATGTGCCTATATATTATCATGAATCTAAACACTTGTAGGTTGGTATGCAGGCCATCCACCATGCTGCAATTGGTGGGCATGTGGAGCTGGTGGTCTTGCTGATAGAGCAATTTGGTGTGTCTCCACAAGAAAAAGCAGACGTACGTAATTTCCATAGCCATGTTTCCTCGCCACATTTTCAGCTTGCTTGCAGCAAAGCCTTATTTCCAGCCATTTCCTCCACTGCAAAACAAAAGGATGAGCATAACTGTTACTATGCCATAAAACCCTCCTCAGGAGGATCTTCAACCACTGCACTATGCAATTGCCAGTCAAGTGGAAATGATTCAGCTACTTGTTGATGTGTATGGAGTCTCTCCTAATGCAACAGCATCAGTATGTGCTAAACTCAGACCACCCTTAGTTCCTCATTTTCCCCCTTTTTTGTTTTTTCTTTTTGCAGAAGAGTCAAAAGCAAGAATATGATATTTTTTTGTGCATGTTACAGGAAGGTGCTTGTGCAATACATTTGGCTGCTTTCCAGGGACATACTGAAGTAATAGAACTACTAGTGGATCACTACAGTGTAGACCCTGGAACACTATCCTCAGTGAGATTGAGACACCATTTCTTTTTTACATAATATACCAATACTACAAGTAGTATGTGTCCAAAGTAAAACTTGCTATGGCAATAGCTACCAAACTAGAATTATGTGTCTCTCTTATGCTATGCTATCTATACATTTTAGGATGGAGAATCACCTATACTGGTTGCTGCAAAGGTTGAACAAACCGAGGTGGTTGAGCTGCTCAAAAACAAATACCAGCAGCCAGAACCAAGTCCAGCTGAAGCTGTAAGAAGATTAAATGCCCTGACTAATACAACATGAACATTGTCTTCTTTATATGTATACAGGGTGCTGAACAAAGATCAGGTATGTCCAGGTACACTTGTACGAGTAAATTACTTACCAGTTTATTGTGTATCTTATTTTGTGCAGTTGAACAACAATAAAGTGGAGGAGGAACTATTTTGGTTCTGGAATTAGTTGCAAAGAGAGCAGCACAAAACATTCACTGTTCCTTATCATGATTACTACATTCCAAAGCAGTTTGTCCAGAGATAGTAAAGCATGCACCTGTATACTATCTAGCTATATGGTTTGTTACAGTGATAATTAAACTGGGACAATGTTAGTGAATAACATGCTTGAAGTGCACTATATATCAGAACTGCTACACTTAGAAAATGGGCATGAACATGATAACCCTTGATTCAAAGAGATCTGCAAGTGGTTAGCAATATATGTGTCCATGCTAAAGGGTGTATTTGCAGTGAGGCCAAGCAGCCAAATGGTTGAACTTTTGGGATCCTAGTCTTAGCTATGACTAGTTACAGTGACTCTGGGAGAACCCGTAGCCAGTGGCCAGCCAAGCAATTGCCTTTGTCAACAACTACACTAGTTCAATGATTGTGGCAAGCTTAACCTTGTCATTTGATATAGTCTCGCAAGCCATACCTAGAGATACTGCTCGGCTTGCTTGATGGCCTATTGGCTGAGGGTACAACTCATCCACTTGCGCATGCGCAGTTCAGTTTGTAATCCCGAAAATAGTTCTCTCGCCCCAGAACAAAATGAGTCTTTGTCGTGGTACTGAGAGACGCGTGAAACGCGACCTTGAAGGAAGGTGAAAAGTTTGTGACCGCAATACCTCTTGATCCAACTAATCTTCAAAAACTGAAAGGAATCATTATGGCTCCCCCAGGGTCACCAATGGAAGGGTATAGCCTCTTCTTTGATATCACTATTCCTTATGTATTTCCTTTCTGTCCTCCTGAGGTTCATTTTGAGAACAAAGTGTGGCATCCCAAAATTAATGAAACTACGGGAGCTATTTGTTTACATGCTATTACACGAGAAGGATGGCAACCGCGCACTAGTCTTGAAACTGTTTTGCTTTCTATCCATGCAGATGATGTTGAAAGACCCAGGAGATATTGACCAAATAGGAGCTGACTTTTTTAATCGAGCTGCTTTGAATCAGTATCTCTATGACCGTGTTACCTATGTGAAAACCTCTAAGAGGCAGACTGAGCAAGACAATGAAGGATATGGCCATGTTGCCTTTTCAGATCATCGAATACCAGCAATCCAATCAATTCTGAAGGTCCCAGGAGTTGTAAAATATAAAGGGTATGTGTTCTGCAAGGTGGTGAATGAACTCACTTGGAAACTGACTCTAGTGGTGGTTCCAAATTTGGCCTTGTATCGGGATCGTGCTGAGCCAGTGTTCCAGCAGAGTCAAAAACTTACCACATTTGACTTTGAATTTGATGAGGAAGAAACTACACTTGACTTTGGAGATGGCATGACCCGTGATCATTGCTGGAAGATCACTAGTTTAAGCAGCCAGAAGTTTAGGAAGGAAGATGTTATTAGTGATCCTCGCACGACCAAACCAGCTACCTGTGAGCTAGAGCTAAGTTGGGTACGTCCTGAAATGAAACCACAGCGAGTCATTCACAAGTTCACTCTTATCGGTCCTCAACTCTCCTTTGATGTCTGTGTGGACCCTGATAGCTTTTCTGGTCTGAGTGCGGCACACAGAGGAGAAGTATCCCCTACTGAACGACCAACGTTGGTGAAGCTTCTCAAGTTCCCAATTAAAGATGGGGGAAGTCATATTGACATTATCGAGAAAGTCAGCACCAAATACAACAAATTTGGTGTGCTTTTGCTTGAAGATGAAACAGGAAGCAAAGTTGATACCATTGAATCACACTATAGGGAGGACCCGGAACGGATTAACCATGAGATCTTTAGGCGGTGGCTTAGAGGGGAAGGAAAGAAACCAGTCACGTGGAAGACACTCATAGAAGTCCTACATGACAGCCGTCTGTCCTATATTGCTCAAGAAATTGAGACTATACACTAGTTTACCAAGCCTCTTGTTTAAAACTGCCAGGTTGCAAATACCATGATCACTTTGTATAGACAACTTGTAGGTATCATAATACGTATGAAGTAAAGTCTGAGTGAACAATATTTGTCAGTGTGTGCTTCGTCTTTTGGGAGACAAATTTTTGAGTATGTTGTAGTACTGTGGATTTAAGTTCCACCCCTGTACATCATACTCATTTTTAGTTTGAAAGCAGGATTGCACAGCTGTCTGCTGTAGTTAATTTACTTTGTGCTCACAAATCCAGCCATCAAACTATTATATCTCCTACCCCCTCCTTCCCAAACACATGCGCACATTCATGTACTTTTCAGAATGCTGGAAGAAATGTATTTACATAGGACCAATATACACATACAGAAACTATAATAGAATTGCTACTTTTTCTTCCCCTTTCTGTCAACGGTAGCCTCTAAAGCACTAATCCTGTCAGCCAGCTTCCTCTCATGGTCACTGAGTTCATGCTCAACAGCAACCTGTAGAGATGTGACACTCAACTCACTTGTCATAATAGTATTTGCAAAATGTCCCTCTAGCTGAATATGTTGATGAGTACTTGTGCATCAAACTCTAACTTTATGCCTGAGGTGTAGGCCAAGAACTCATTGTGGGCCCTGGATAGTCTCACGAGCCAGTCATATTTTTTTAACTTATTTTCAGTGGGAGGTTTCTGTGATGTCCCTGGTGATATGCATGGATCATACATGCTAGCTTTGTACCCAGGCTCCTAAGAGGCTACATATTTCCAAAATTGGCCAGGGGCGGAGATATAGGGGGGGTAGGGGGGGTTAGGCCCTCCCACTTTTCAGATTGGGGGGGTTCAGCCCCCCCCCCCCCCCAATTTTTCTACTAGTTGTACAGAGAAATACAATATCATCTCGTTTCCAGGATTAGGGCACACCCCCACAGCTTAACATTTAGAACATGAGCCCCCCACTTCTTGGTAGCTGTCTCCGCCGCTGATTGGTATTGCTATACCACTGCAAGCATATCATGCTAGCTAACCTGTAGATCTTTCATCTTTTCAGAGAGGCTGGAGGCTATCAGTTGCTGCAAGTGGTGGTGTTTGGGAGAGAGTGGCAGCTTCTCTTCATCATCACCTTTCTTCTCTAGTGTAGGGGGTTCTGTGTGTGAGTGTGTGTACATGCATGTGTGTGGTGTGTCAATAAGAAAGTCGTGAGAAATTCCAGACCCCCCAAGCTCACTATGCAGGATGCACCTGAAGGTCTAAAAGTATGAAAGTCTGAAGTATTACTAACCATCATCACATAGGCCAACATCCTTCTTTTCCTCCAACTGCTCTTCTCCCTGTTCCTCAGCTGTGACACTAGCCCCCTCTCCCTCCACTGCCACATCGGTCTGACTAGGCTCTGGACTAACCTCTACTCCCACATAGGACAGTTTTAGGTTCATCTGCACCCGCTTTGTAAAAGCGTACTTGTAGAGTTTAAAGTGCTTGAAGTAAGTATTTAGAACATACTCCGTGATGTCCCTAACTTGCACAATGGTGAATAGTGAGGTGCTGTAGGGGGGTCGGTTAATACTGTGCCGCAAAAGCAGCTCCTTAAAATACTGAAAAGTCTCCTGCAAGTTGTCAAATGGGGTTGAAATACACATCAAGTGGACTGACTTCAGAATGGTGAAAAATGCAGAAACTTGCTCATGAGTCAGATCTTTCTTCCTAGCAAAGAGGATTGCATAGGTGTACATGTCCAGCTCTATCAGAGCCTGTTTGTTGGATGAATGACTGGCGTCCAAACTCAGGATTTCTGCCAGAGCTTGTTGTAGAGTTTCCGTCTCAGAACATGCGCCCAGAAGCCGCTCCACATCCGTGAGGGAGAGGTCTGCCCAGGTGCAGATACGAGCATGAAAAGGACCCGACATACTGTTTGGTAGTCACTATGGTGATAATTGTTTTTAATTAATGCGCACCATACATTATTGTGACGTCATGCGTACTGTGGAATTGGCCGGAACGGAAAGCAGAAAGACGATCATTTGCAGTTTGCAGAAATTCCCTAGAGATGGATTTAACGGGTTTTCTCTTCGGTAATGTGAACGAGGAGGGGGAGCTGGAGGATGAGAGTCTGCTGGACAGGGTATATCCATTTAAAGCACACCAGTCTGCATAAACATACATGAACGGGCAACACCAGAACAGTCTGCCTAGGTCTAATTTTGAGATTTGAGAGACCTAGTGTGGTGGAGTCATATATATCATTTGTCTCTGTGTAGGACTCAGTGGCTCAGCTGGCCCAGCTGGGTGTGGCGGGTGGGTTGAGTGACATTGTGGGGAGTGATAAGGATCCAGAGGAGGAAGACAGCGAAGAAGACGTGGAAGAGGATGGTGAGGGAGATCAAATAATGGCGAAGGTTTACCGTGTTTTTGTTTTTTTTTGCACAATGGTGTATAAAACTGAGAGGAGCGTGGAAATGGGCACATGCTTACTTTATGTTGCTCGCACACACCACTTCTTGGGGTATAATTTGCACAATGCAGTAAAGCTGAAATGGACCCTAGAAATGGGCTGCATCTAACATATATTTGCTTACACATCCTTTATGTTGCACACACACTCATGCAGTAGCTGCTCTTGAAAAGTCTCCAACAGCACAGGATTTCACTGACATTGCAGAAGTGGCTGAAGATGATGAGGGGGAAGGCACATCCACTGCCACTCCATCTGTGGAGAGCAGCAGCCAGAGTGGGGGAGATGTGGAGAGGCTTTATCAGAAAGGAATCTCATTTGCCCAGTCACAACTTGCAGGTGGAAAAGAATGTGCACCCACACATCTACTTTTGTGTGGGCTAACCTCATTCCCAGGTCACCTCCCATCTTTTCATCACTGACATGGGAATGAGCCTGGCAGCAATTGATCAGCCTTATTTTGAGGCCAATTAGCAACAGAATGTCTCCTTTTCTCTCAGGTCCCTCGTCTTTGCTGAGAAGTGGAGGAGGACAGGGTAATGACGATGACTACGATGACATGGATACAGAGAGCTCTGACCAAGGGTACAAGAGTCAGACATCCTTCCAACCCAGCGATGTTGCTGTTGAGAGCCAATTGACACAACAGCAACACATTGAGCCCCAGCAGGAGCCCATAACCATGGCCATACCTGTACCAAGTGTTGAAAGTTCACTTAGCAGTGATGTAGTTGGTGTTACTAGTCGTTCCACCACCCCGACTGAGTTGCCAGGGACACTGGATTCTGGGCTTGGATCTGATTATGAACTGATGTCTGAAAGTTGCTCACTGTCGCAGCCGACTCTTGAACTTCCTCTCCAACATGGTGCTACCTCTGCTGCGCACAGCAGCAGTAGCCCCTCACCAGTGCAGGGATCTCCTGCAGTTGCTGCTCTTCCCACTAGCTCTGAAGTCAGCGGCTCTTTGCAATTCGGACCATTCATGTCCACTACAGCTGTTCACCTACCCATGACCAGTTCTGAAGCCAGTGGGACTTTACAACTTGGACTGCCCATGTCCACCGCAGCTATACCATTATCCACAGCCAACACTGAGGCCAGTGGGGGACTGTCCATATCCACTCCAGCTATCCCTTCTGCAGCTATTCCCACTACAGCTATTTCCACATGCATGGCAAGCTCTGAACTCAGTGGAGCTTTGCAAGTTGGACCATCCATGTCTATTCCTCCTATCTCTGAACTTAGTGGCACTTTGCAACTCGGACTGTCCATGTCTGGTGTAGCTATGCCCACTACCCTATCCACAGCCAGCCCTAAAGCCAGTGACACCAGTGACACCTTGCTGCCCATGTCTACTGCAGCTATACCGTTACCCACAGCCAGCTCTGAAGCCAGTGTCATGTTGCAACTTGGATCCTCCATATCCACTGCGGCTATTTCCACTACGGCTGTTCCCACTGCAGCTATTTCCATACCCACAGCCAGCCCTGAAATCAGTAAGACTTCACAACTCGGACCATCTGTGTCCACTGCAACTATGTCAGTTGACTCAGGTTACAGTACTACCACAGTATTAGAACCTGGTTCCATTCCAGTTCCTCCTGTAATGTCCCATTCTGAGAACCTGGTTCCCAACCCACCACTACCATCAGTGCCAACAAGTCAACTGGCAGAAGAGGAACCTCCTACATCCCAACCGCAGCTTGAAGCCTCCGCCATTCCGGCCCTCATTCCAGAAGACATGTCGTTGGAGGAACTGCACACAAAAGTGAAGGAGCACTTTCCAGCCTTCAAACCGTACGGCATCCTGAGATTTTTGAGTCTTCTTGGTCCAGGGAACCCGTCCTCTCTGCCCAACAGATGGAAGGGGGCCAAGAAGCCCAAGAGAGGGAAGAAGAAGGAAGGGGAAGAAGGGATCACAGCAAATTGGAAGCTGGATCTAGATTTTGTCCCTCCTCCTGAAATGTGCATGAGTGACGATGAGGTCAGTTGAAATCTTTAAGGTTCGGCAAAGGTTTGACCAATTGGATATGTGTTGTCTTTAAGATAGCCTCGTTCCCAGGTTCTCACACCATTTGCAAGCATGAAAGCTGGGGGTGTAGGAGGCTGGCAATGAGGCTACTAAAAGCCTAGCCTCGTTCCCAGGCCCGTAAGGGTTAACCCTTACGGGCCTGGGAAAAAAAATAGCCTCGTTCCCAGGCCCGTAAGGGTAACCCTTATGGGCCTGGGAACGAGGCTACTAAAAGCCATGTTATTAATAGAGGCCAAAATTTTTTCTCGGATTGATATATTCTCAGGACCCAAACTTCAAAGGTCTAAGCACGGTAGCAACTGTGTCAGATCATCAGGCTTGTCTGCTAGTAGATTCTTTTTTTTTTTCCGAGGACAGGTGCTTGAACGGACCTAATATTTCGTTTGCTAAACCCCAGGTAGAAGACTGGTTGGAGTTGAATTTCGACTATCAAACATTAGCCCACCTATCCCACAGCTTTTGTGTCTGCTGGATCTCTGCGTGTACAACAAGAGCGCAGCATTTCATAAGTGTCCAAGTATCAATTAGTGCCTCTACTGACAGTGCAATACCAATACTTTATTAGCTCCATTACCAGGCTCTTTTGATTCGTACATGTAATGTCCTGGAAATGAGGCTGTTTAGTTCATAATGTCCTGGAAATGAGACTAATGTCTTGCTGTTAAGGTACCCTTGTTCCCAGGCTTCACCTCGGCTTTGCTTGCGAAAAAAACAGCAAGCAACAGCAGCCTGGAAGACCAAGCTAATGGAACCCATGGTGTGTAGACGAGCCAAAGGAAGTGACTGTCACCTATTTTAATCCTCTTCAGTGAACACTACACGGTTATAGGGTTGAGTCAAAATGGCTGCCTTCACTGTTCTTCTCTTCCTCTCCTCTCTCCCCACCCTAGGACAAATTCCTGGCCCCAGAAGTTTCCCTTGATCAACATTCCTCGGGGGGCAGACACCCGGGGAAGCAGTCGGCAGCAGTGGAAGTGGATCCTGAGACCAGAGAGTGGCGCTTTGGTCCTGCCAGGATCTGGTACGACATGATCGGTGTCCCGGAGGATGGTGGTGGGCTGGACTATGGGTTCAAACTCAAGGTGGGTTGGACGAGCCTTTCTCTCCAGACGTTTAAGTGGTAGAAGGGCGATGTGGTTTGAGGCTGTGTGTGTGGCCAAATCTGGGCTGATTTAATCTGGAACAAGGCTGGCAATTTGGGCTGCAGTTAAGTGCAATAAATTGTCCGACCTCTACTTTACAATGTACTTGGTATTGCACAAGCACAAGATCTTAGAACAATGGCTACACAGCAATTAGGATTGGGAATAAAGAAGAAACTTAGATACTGTATAGTGCTAAATTTTCGAGGGTCTGAATTTTCGTGAATAGCGATTTTTGAAAATTTCGTTGAAATAATTTCACGAATTCACTGCTCTCGCAAGCCGGACACGTAATATGCTGTGGGTGTGGCATACAAGCCTGGTCGGTTTATCTAGCACGCACCGTACTGTCACACTGTCGTCCCCTCGAGCTCGAAGCTGTCAGCAAAGCAATGTCTACTTCGAAGGTGTCTCCTTGGAGAGAGTTCCTTGCGGATTCGGCAGCTTAGTCCCGGTATGTTGTCCATCAATGCTTCTTGCCTTCAGAGTGTGAAAACTGCATCGTGCGTCAAAAATTTTCGTTGGAATATTTTTGCAAACACTTGCAAATTCGCGAAATTTGCGAAATTGAAGACCCACGAAAATTAGCGCTATACGGTATGTTGTTCACCTCAAAACATCTAAATTTCCAGTGTGAGGCAAGATCTTCTAACCAGTTAAGATTGGGCTGGGTTAAGTGGACAGTGTAACAACACGCCCATGTTTTGTAACACCAGTTCTCTACCAAACAACAAGAGTGGTTAGTCATCATTAAGTTTTCAACAAACTATTGGAGGTGGTTCTGCTGCATTCACACTTTGCAGACTTCTCTTGGTACTGTCGTGTCTGGTGGTGAGTCTAAATGCTAACTCTTTCTTTCTCACAGCAACCCTCTTCTCCTGCGGGCAGCTCAGAGGACGAGGGTAAGCCCCCTTCATTAGATGGCAGCTCCTGTGATCCTCCGGACGATGTCTTCCTGATGGTAACCCAGCAACACTGGGAGAACAAGATCCTGTGGGAGGTCCCCTACAATCCAGGACCCTCCATCACTGCCTCTGGTATGAATACTCATTCTGGTGTGGAACTTGAAATACTGACTGCTTGAAATACTGACTGCTTGAAATACTGGTGAAGCGAGTACTCACACGCACACACCTACATGTACTAACTTGTGAGTCACATGCTCATGTGTGACCTTATATATATACATACCGCTATTATACACTGTACAAAGGCTTGGGGTATGGGACTCATCAACCAAAGGGATGGAGTAAGGTGTTTTCTCCTCCAAAAAATACTTTCTAATAGTTTCAGATCCACATACGTGCGGATTTATGATAAACACAGATTTGACATTTGACTAAGTGTAGTGCTGCACTACAAATTGCAGCAATACTTTTATCTCATTGACTTCCTAGGTGGTATGTGGACGAATTCTGGAGACACCACCACCAGTCTCTTGGCTCGACAGCTGAGCCAGCCAGGCACTAGCAACATCACACTGGAGGGGGGAGGGGGTGCGGGTGGCCTTGCCCACTCCATGTTTCCCATCGAGAACTACGATCTGATCTACAAGAGCTGGGAGGATGATATCATCTGGGACAGTGAGGCTGTCACGCATATCCCCAAACCCTCCGTTGCTCTGCTCGACCCCAACGACCCCAACATCATCCTGGGTATACCTGAAGAGCCGGCAGCCCCCAACCCCCTTGATAAGGACGGAAAGAAGGTGTGTGTTGGCAAAGACGTTTATGTGACCTTTACTCTAAATTGCAATATCCTTCTTCACTTTTCCTTCTGGCTTTTCTCCTCTCCCCATTCTTCTTTCTTCTCTTCCTTCTTTACCTTCCCCTCTCTCTTCTTCCCCCCTTCATGCTTCCCCCCTTTTTCCTTCCCCTTTTCCTTCTCCTTTTCCTTCCCCTTCCCCTTCCCTTGTGTACACATTAATTAGCCTCGTTCCCAAACGCCAAGGCGGCTCTTTCCTAGGCTTTGCTCAAGTCTTCTCTGCCATTAATGTTCGAAAAATACTGCCAGAACGGGCTCCTACTAAAACGCAGCTACATGTACTGTCGTCAGTGTCGATTATTGATCGATACGCAATTACGTGCGTGAGCACATCGACAATCCACCTACACTCAATTAAGTCCTCTCTACCTTCTCTCTACCCTCTACGTCACTCACATGATAAATTATTCCAGGCCCTCTCCCACTTTTCCGTACTGCAAGCGACGGAAAGCTGGGCGGGGCCTGGGAACGAGGCTACACATTAATAGAGGTGAATTATTTTGTTACATTCTTCACTTCCTGCAGGATGCCAAGAAGACATCAAAGTTTCTCATGAACAAGAAAGGCCACTCTGACTCCTCCCAGACCTCCTCTTCCTTTGCTGGCAAAAAGGACCCGTTCAACTTGTCCAATGACGAGTACTATAACCCGAAGCACGTCTCCAACAGCCAGGGACTCTCTGGGTTTGAAGACAGCAACGTGGTGCAGCATTCCACCCCAGCACTCGACCTTTACCCCCCATGGTTCCCCACACACCTGGGCACAAGTGCCATGAGAAACCTCCATCGGCCCAAGCTCAAGTTCAACTTTGGACGAGGGGAGGAGACCACAGGGTTCTACTCCATCACCTCACTTACACATCACATTGCTCAGAAAGAGAAGGTATGCACCATGTAAACTTGTATGTATCATCATGTAACCATCATGTAACCATCACATGACCATCACATGACCATCACATGACTGTCACATGACCGTCACATGACCGTCACATGACCATCACATGACCACCATGGTAATAGACATGAGCCCTCAATGGCTGACTGACAGAATTTCAATTTTATTGCAGATAGTTGTATGGGTATTTATGCAGATACCCTGGTTGTTATTTCAAACTTGATACCGTTGACCCCTCTTCAGGAGCGTGAGAGGGAGAGGGTGGCTTCTGGGGGAGGGGAGGTGTTCTTCATGCGTGAGCCTGAGGACCTCAGTGCATGTGATGGGGGGCTGATCTTGACCGAGTACAGCGAGCAGTACCCTCCATTGGTCAGCAACATCGGAATGGCAACCAAGATTAAGAACTACTACCGGAGACCAGAGGTATGTCTCCATCTGTCTGTCCATCTGTCTGTCCATCTGTCTGTCTGTCCATCTGTCTGTCTGTCTGTCTGTCTGTCTGTCTGTCTGTCTGTCTGTCTGTCTGTCTGTCTGTCTGTCTGTCTGTCTGTCCCACTGAGCATTTGATGATGAACATTGGTACCTGTTGAATGCTGCAAATTTTTTTGCATACACACACACACACACACACACACACATCAAACCCCACACAGCGCCAAGTAAAAAGCCACGCCCCTGAGCTAGAATATGGAGAGACGACGTACGTCCAGAACACCTCCTACTTTCTGGGCCAGCTGAAACCTGGCCAGACACTGCAGAGCTTCGAGAACAACATCTTCCGTGCCCCCATCTACCACCACACCATGCCAGGAACCAACTTCCTTGTGATCCTGTCCGGAGACCAGGTGAGAAGGAAATCGCAGTTCACCCATTGACAGTTACTTTGTACTTTGCACAACTGATAATGTTGATCCACCAGGTGTACCAATATTTTAGTCACATGATCTTCTAATTACAGGATGGATATTGATCCACCAGGTGTACCAATATTTTAGTCACATGATCTTCTAATTACAGGATGGATATTGATCCACCAGGTGTACCAATATTTTAGTCACATGATTTTCTAATTAAAGGATGAATGTTGATCCACCAGGTATTTATACGTGAGGTTGCTGATGTGTTTGTGGTGGGTCAGGAGTGTCCAAAGGTGGAGGTCCCCGCCCCCAACTCCAAGCCAGCTACTCTGTTCCAGAAGGAGTTTCTTCAGGTGTGTGTGGGTGTGGGTGTGGGTGTGTGGGGGAGGGGGGGGTGCATGCATGCGTGCATGTACCACATCTTTCTTATGCAGGTGTTTCTCTATCGTCTGTTTCGGGAGAGTGTAGAGAGCCCAAGGAAGATCAAAATGGACGTGGTACGACGGGCGTTCCCCCAGTCTGTCATCTCTGAGAGTGTAATCAGGAAAGTCCTGAAGCTTTGTGCTGACTTCAAGAGGGAAGGTAGGGGTGTAGTCTGATTCCCAGACGTCTCTCTAGAGCCTGGGAATGAGGCTTGTAGCATAATCCCATGTCATGCAGTCACATTATGAAGTTGTGTACAGTAAACCTGTAAAGTCATTTTGTTCTGAAGACGAGGTGACACACACAATGTAGTTGTGCAAGACCGCATAAGAATGGGCGGCTTGAGTAAGAGCATGTAACTCTGTAAAATTTGAAGCCGGTCAGAATTTACCGCCAGTACTAAAAATAGTAACATGTACTATGCAGCTGCGCGTAGACATAAGCAACACGTGCTAAGCACGTGACCGGGTGTTCTATTTTTAGTACAGTTCAATAATTTTGACCAGACTATGGGCTTCTATTGGAGTTACACGCTCTTACTCGAGCCGCCCATTCTTATGCGCTCTTGAGTTGTGTCATTACACAAGCACACCCACACAAGTACACATTATGCATACATGAACATGTACATGAACATACGCACATACACGTATGTGCACTCACACGCACAGGGTACGAGACAGGATGGTGGGTGTTACGATCAGACTTTCGTCTCCCCTCTGAGGATGAGATCCGCCTCATGATTACTCCCGAGCAGGTCTGTGCCTACCACTCTATGCTGGCTGCGGAGCAGAGACTCAAGGTATGGGTACCTGTCTGTCTGTCTGTCTGTCTGTCTGTCTGTGTCAAGATTGGGACACTGATATGTCATTGAGCAGCCCCCCCCTAACAGGATGCTGGGTATCGTGGGAAATCTCTGTTCACAGTTGAGGAGGAGGAGGAAGATTCAGCTCACAAGGTGGATGATGAGGTATGATCATGACCTAGCCTTCTTATACAAACTGGCTCTGGAATGAGACTAGTGGAATGTACTTAACACAGTTTGTATGTAACGTTGAGCCTTCCTTCCCTTCCTTTTTCCGCCCCTTTCTTCCTCCCCCACCTCCTCCCTTCCCTCTCCTGTACTTTCCTCTCCTTCTTTTCCTTCTCCACGCTTCCACCCCTCCACACCCCCAGATCCTCGCAGCACCCTGGAACACCACACACCACTTTGTCAACGCGATGAAAGGCAAGTACCAGCTCTCAGTCAGCGGGCCAGCCGACCCGACTGGCTGTGGGGAGGGGTTCTCCTACACCAGACTCAACACCAAGGTGAGAGTGGGTGGTGTGGGGGAGGGGTGAGGAGGGTGAGGGGGTGTTTTGATGGAAAGGGCCTACGATTAACTAGAGACATTCAAAGACGTTCTAGTCTAGAGTTTTCTTTACGCAACGGCTTGTATAGCCAACTGTTTAGTTCCCAATGCAAGATTTGTTCCAGCATCCTCATTCCCAGGCTCTTCTGGAAGCTGGATGGGGCCTGGGAACGAGGCTACCTGAGCATCCTCATTCCCAGGCTCTCCTGGAAGCTGGATGGGGCCTGGGAACGAGGCTACCTGAGCATCCTCATTCCCAGGCTCTCCTGGAAGCTGGATGGGGCCTGGGAACGAGGCTACCTGACTAGTATGACAATGAATGTAACACAGTGACGTGATTGGAGGCCCTTTGCAATCCCAATTAAAGGAGACTAGGACTCCCAAAATTTACATCGTGATTACTAAAAACTACAACGACCCTGGCACAAAGTTGTTTGGCTTTATACTCAGCCCTGTTACTTATGCAATTGACGTCATCACTTCACGTAACCAAACGTAAAACGGATGGTGGACGGAAATCCGGATACTACGCCACCATTTTGAGTGGCAAAAATGACCGTGGTCTATGGAGCGTAAATACAGCGGAACAGTTTGCAAGCTCCAGTTTCTCACCAGTGCAGGAATTGATTTTACATTTACACCCAGAATGCACAAGGTCTCAATAGGACCTAACGCTCACTAAAGCGAATAAGCTTACCTGCATGCGTCATTGACGCAGTGAGCTCGCAAAGTGCTTCACTGAGCTCCATAGACCGTGGTCTTCCTTTCCACTCAAAATGGCATAGTATCTGGATTTTTGTTCACTGTCCATTTTACGTTTGGTTACGTGAGGTATTGCATAAGATCTATTCCCTCCTCCTTCTCTCTCACAGCGAGATGGCTCCAGTGGCTCTCTTGCTGCCAACAAGAGGTACAAGTCGGTGATGGGCACTGATGGAGACCTCCGGAAGTTAAAGCTGAGCAAGGCGAGGAGTGTACTTAGGAACTTTGGAGTCCCAGATGAAGAAGTAAGTCGTGCACCGACCCCCCACAAGTCACATTTCCCAACTTCCAGCGCCTCTTCTTTCTCCTCGTTCAGATCAGCAAACTGGGGAGGTGGCAGGTGATTGATATGGTCAGAGCCTTGTCCACAGAAGCAGCAAAGTCGGGAGAAGGAGGTACGTTGGGGAACTGAAGTGAAGCTGTTGCAACTTGGTGTACGATGCAGAACTGACTGAGATGGTTTGCTGTCTTTCTGTCTTCAGCTGATCTCAAGAACCTGAAGTTTGCACGGGGTGCCCGCTTCTCTCAGATGGAGGCTCAAGAGAAGTACCGTGAAGAGTGTCAGCGTGTGTTTGATCTGCAGAACAGGTGTGGGGCAGACATTCCTCCCTCCTTCTTCAATCCCTCCATCATCTTCCTCTTACTACCTTCCTTCTTCTTCTTTCCTCCCTCCCTTTCTCCCTCCCTCTCTCTTCCTTCCTTCCTCCCTCTCTCTTCCTTCCTTCCTTCCTTCCTTCCTCTCTCTCTCTCTCCCTCTCTCCCCCCTCCTCCCTCCCTCTCTCCCTCTCTCCCCCCTCCTCCCTCCCTCCCTCCCTCCCTCCCCTCCTCCCTCCCTCCCCTCCTCCCTCCCTCCCCTCCTCCCTCCCTCCCCTCCTCCCTCCCTCCCCTCCTCCCTCCCTCCCCTCCTCCCTCCCTCCCCTCCTCCCTCCCTCCCTCCATCTCCCTCCCTCTTCATCCCTCTTCCTTCCTCCTTCCCTCTCTCTTTCCCTCTCTCCTCCCTTCCTCCCTCCCCACCTCTGTCCTTCCCCTCCAGGGTGCTTGCCTCCTCTGAGGTACTCTCCACGGACGAGGAGAGCAGCAGCAGTGGTGGAGAGAGTGATGATGAGCTGGGACGAAACCTGGAGACCTTGCTCGGTGGGAAAAAGACATCTGCACAGCTCACACATGAACAAGAGGAGGCTGAGAGGCAGGAGCTACGGAGACTGCTTGCAGAAGACAAACCGGTAAGTTTGTGTAGCTTTCTGCTAAGATCTTCAGGCGATGTTTGTCAAACTGATTGCTTTCTCCTGCAGGTCAAGAACAGTGACCAGAGTGGGGAGGTTTCTGGGAGAGGTTAGGATGGTAGTCATGTGATAATCATGTAATAGTCACACGATGCTGGCCACTTGGTCATGTAATAGTCACACGATGCTGGCCACTTGGTCATGTGATAGTCACACGATGCTGGCCACTTGGTCATGTGATAGTCACACGATGCTGGCCACTTGGTCATGTGGTAATCCCACGATGCCGGCCACTTGCCTTGCTTGGTCATGTGATATTTTCTCAGTCATGATCACATAATCAAATGACTGTCTTTGATCCATAGATATGAGTCTATTATCTATGCTTTGATCACCTGACGTTCACGTGACTATATTCAACCACTGCAGCCACACCTTTGGGAGACACAGATGATACATCCTCAGTAAAAAGCTTCTCTTCGGTGGTGAGTTTCATTCTAATCCATGTATCCCTTTCTTTCTGCTCCAAAAGCATGAATTTTACCTCCCCCCTCCCCACTGCCATGCACACACTCCATGCTACTAATCCAATAGGTTGGTCGTCGACTGGTCATCTCAAGAACATTTTGTGATGATGAGGGGAGAGAGTACGTGAGACACGAGGTTGTCAAAAACCAGGCGGTTATCGACGCCTATATCAGACTCATGCAGCAGAGCTCTGGCTCCAAAGATGTCAGGTATCGTGATGTAATTCCAACTAATGCACACCAGTAGTTTGCTGAGTTTTACTCTATGTGTGTGTGTGTTGGGGTTGGGGGGGGGGGGGGGGGTGCTTGCATTTCGTGTGTGTGTCAACAGTGCCTTGAGAGCTCTGAAGTGCTAGGCACATGCGCATGGCAGCGTCCATGTGTGGATCTATGTATACTTGTAGTATACTGGCCGTTGCCAAGGCTTGACTGTTAATTTACTGAGATTTACTGACCTGTGTGTCAGGTCTCAGTTTGCGGACCAGGATGAGCAGACAAGAGAAGACATGAAAAAAGAAAAACGAAGGTACTTGTTTCGTTTTCCTTACAAGTGAAAGGGGAACACTGAAGTCACTCTCTCTCTCTCTCTCTTCTCTTTCTTCAGGATTCAAGACCAACTTCGGAGGCTGAAGAAACTGGAAGAGAAAGCAAAGAAGAAAGCCGAGAAACCGCAGAAGCCGAAATCACTTGCTGCAGTCAATGTAAACATATCTCATTTATTGAAATGCCTTTAGAGATTAAGTTGTAGCACATCAAATAGCTGTGTGTAGTAACCAACTGTCTTCTCTCTCTCTCTCTCTCTCTCTCTCTCTCTTTCTCTCCAGATGCGTTGCAGTGCATGTGGGCAGCTGGGGCACATGAAAACAAACAAAAAGTGTCCGAATTACAAGAACAACCCGGTGAACGTGGCCCCAACTGACCAGGAACTAGCCGAACACGAGTCCAGCCTCTCCCAGGATGACCTTGTCAAAGTTGAGGGAACCAAGGTGGGTCAACAGCCAAACTCAACTAAAATTGGAGGCGAAGAATTACTGGGAATGAGGCTAGAAGGGTGTATAGAACATATCTAGTATATACATGCACCTCTGTGCTGAGGTGGTATTGGAATGGGACATACTCTACTATATACATGCACCTCTGTGCTGAGGTGGTACTGGAATGGGACATATCTAGTATATACATGCACCTCTGTGCTGAGGTGGTATTGGAATGGGACATACTCTACTATATACATGCACCTCTGTGCTGAGGTGGTACTGGAATGGGACATATCTAGTATATACATGCACCTCTGTGCTGAGGTGGTACTGGAATGGGACATACTCTACTATATACATACACCTCTGTGCTGAGGTGGTACTGGAATGGGACATATCTAGTATATACATGTACCTCTGTGCTGAGGTGGTACTGGAATGGGACATACTCTACTATATACATGCACCTTTGTGCTGAGGTGGTACTGGAATGGGACATATCTAGTATATACATGTACCTCTTCGCTGAGGTGGTACTGGAATGGGACATACTCTACTATATACATACACCTCTGTGCTGAGGTGGTACTGGAATGGGACATACTCTACTATATACATACACCTCTGTGCTGAGGTGGTACTGGAATGGGACATATCTAGTATATACATGCACCTCTGTGCTGAGGTGGTACTGGAATGGGACATACTCTACTATGACATCCAGGTGGTACTACACAGAGCAGTGGTGGAGCATGCAAATGATGTTCGCCGGAAGTCTCTCCTGCTCAAGTTCCCCAAGGACCGTGTCAAGAAGCGTCGACGTCAGGGGGATGAGGAGCTAGACTACCTGGAGAAGAGAACAAAGTCAGCAAACCGAAGAAGAACGAACCCAGAGGTCAGGAGAATCAGTGAATCATGTGACCTTTGACCTGTGTGATTACAGAAGAAAAAACACATTTTCTTTCAGGTTCCATTTTCTGCTGCGTTAGAGAAGATACTGCAAAAGCTGACAGCAATACCCGAGGTGATGCCTTCCCCACACCCTTCCTTCTTCCCCATCCATCCCTCCCATTTTCTTTCTCTATTCCTTCCTCCCCCCCTATCTGCACCTCTCCACCTCCCTCCCCTCCCCACCCTCCTCAGTGATAACTCCTTCTCTCCCACACAACAAACTTGCACATCTTTTCCCCCCCAGAGCTACCACTTCAGGAAGCCGGTGCAAGCCAAGCTGGTTCCCGACTACTACAATGTCATCAAGTTTCCCATGGACCTCCAGACCATGAAAGATGTAAGACCATGTGTAACTTACATGTAGCTTTATCTTCCTCCCTCCCTCCCTCTCTCTCTCTCTCCCTCTCCCTCCTGTCTACTCCCTCTCTTTCCCCTTCCTTTCTCCTTCCCTCCCTCCCTTCACTCCCTACCCTCTTTTCCTCTCTCCCTCCCTCTTCTTCTCCCCTCTCTTCCTCTCTTCTCCCTCTCTACCTCCCTCTCTCCTCTCCAGCTTTGCCGTACCCACCACTACACCTCACGTGATATGTTTTGGGAACACGTCAACCTGATAGTGAACAACTGCATCACATACAATGGTAATATCCTGGTAGCTGTACAATGTGGGTGTGGTTTGAGTAGTCATGTGACTCACCCGATGATGTCACAACAAATGTTGGATGCTTGCAATCAATGCAGCTAGAGTAAATTGTGTACATGTTTGCAGGTTTTAAATCTGAACTCACCAAGAATGCTCAGAAGATGCTTGAAACCTGCTCCGAGGAAATGAGAAAGGTGATGCATCTTAGTCTCTAGGATAGTGCAGTCGTGTGTGTACAGTTTTATGTACTGAGTATGTGACACCTTTAGAGAGTTTTATGTGCTGGGAGGCGTATGGTGTGTGATACCTTTATCTCTTATGTGACAATCGTTTGCAATCTTAAAGTTCAGTGTCATTCTCTTACACATGCACATGCATCACATATCACACTCACACATCACACAGGCACAGAAGGAGCTGGAGCAGCTGGAACAAGAAATTAATCCAGCGCTGGACGACAACGCTCAGGTAGCTTTCTCGTTTCTCCTCGGCAAGGTTGTCAACGCCATGGCAGTTGTCCCTGACGTAAGCCCGTGATAAGCACAACCTATACTCCTATAACATAGTCCATCTCCTTCTCTTTCCTCCAACACACATAGTCCTGGCCATTCAGTCATCCTGTCTCCGCCAAGAAGCTCCCTGACTACCACAAGTTCATCAAGAGACCCATGGACCTAGAGACCATGAAGAAGGTCAGTCTGCACACAACCCCAGTGAAGATCACTTTCAGGAAGGAGTGATTGGGTCCTCCTTTGTGTTGGATTATACAGTCTGTTCATCTGCGTGGTTTTGATTTTTCTTGTTACCATCACTCACACACTCACACACATACACACACACACACACACACACACACACACACACACACACACACACAGAACTGCAAGCGTCATCTCTACCAGACTCGAGACCAGTTCCTAGCAGACGTGAACCAGATCGTGGAGAACAGCATCACCTACAATGGCCCTAGTAGCCACTATACCCAGACTGCTGAGCGCATCAGACAGGCTGCACTCACAGCCCTCAAGGAGGTATGAACCTGTCCCAATTCCACTCTGGCTTCGAGCACATTTACAGATGCATGTATAATTAATTATGTTTCTGAGGAGTCTATTGTGACACTAGCCTCATTCCCAGGTTTAGTACAGTGTAGCCTGGGAATGAGGCTACTAGCTTGAGCCTCATTTCCAGGCCACTCCCAGATTTTATCTTGCAGCTGCGATTTTTCTCCACAGCTACGAGGTAAAATCTGGGATTAGCCTGGGAACGAGGCTAGCCAGTGGCTACATATTTCCTTCAGAAACAAACAGACAAGTGGCCATTTCAAATAGGCTAGTGAAATGCAAGGATAGTGACAAGGGCTTATCAAGTTTCTTTGCAGTTGATGCGCCCTTGATGGCCACTTTTGGCTGCCTCAAACAGTTACCATTATAAACAACTTTTGCTTGTAATTTTGTGACAGTGTGTGCAACTCTAAATAGCCTCGTTCCCAGGCTCCAGTACAGGGTCTGGGAATGAGTCTACCAAACAATATTGTGTACCAATGTTTGAATTCTGCCACTATACAGAACAATGAAGATCTCTCTAAACTGGAAGCCCGGATAAATGAAGATTCTGGTTCATCTGCCCCCACCCCTGCCACCTCTCCGCCTAGCTCCATGCAGGACAGCTGTAGCATGGACACGTTTGTTAACAGCCAGCCGACAGCCACCAGTGGCGATAGCTATGATGCAATGGTATTGGACACTGGAGCAGCCTCCTCTCCTGTGGATGTAGAAGGTTGGGAGGAGGAGGAGGAGGAGGAAGGGGAGGGAGGAGATAAGGAGGGGGAGGGGGAAGGTGTGGACCTCCTGCTTCAGGACTTGGAGCACTCAAGCAGCAGCAGTGGGAGTGGTGATGAGGAGGAAGAGGAGGAGAGTGAGATGGAGGATGAGACGTTGTGATCAATGGCTGAATGCAGAACTGAAATCAACAGCAATCAAGTTTTTACCTCAGTTTCTGCACCCTGCTCTTCTCTACCAAAACTTGCAGTCAGTTTTAGCGTCATATTTTACTATATATCATTCTTCTTTCTGTCCAATTTCTCTTTGATAACATCAACTTAAAATATCAATCCTGGAATAATTACTACGCACAATCATCATTTCCGAAGGGACAACCTCAAATAGCTTCTAATTCATGAAAACACAATTTTGAAAATTTGGCATGATCATTTCTGCCCAGTGCTTTTCAGTACTCCAAGTGACACAAAACATACCTGTTACCTAGGCAACACCATGCACTGTATCTGTGTGTTGCCTAGGTAACAAGGCAATACAAGACAGATATTCATTTTTGTGTAGCTTAGGGTAGTAGGTTGTTGTCATTTGCAGCATTTTGATGCAGAATGGAGCACCGTAGCTACAATTGGTTGAACTGTGTGTTCATGAGTCTGTTCTGTCCCCAACCAGTGGTGGTACTGCTAGCTTCAATGGTTCCTTCAGCTGCACTCCACGCACAGCTAGTAGCCATGTCTGCAAGAACCGGTAGTCTCCATATTCTTGCAGTCTTGTCCTCCTGCTGCGAAGGTGCTCTTGGACTGATGAATACCTCCGCTGTGCTAGGGCAAGCAGCTTGTCCCGAGACAGCTCCCCCTGTGTATGCACACATGGTCACACCCCCACTAGTAGCCTCATTCCCAGGCCACAGCTGTGTGTAAGCATGGCCTGGGAATGAGGCTATGTCAAATGCAAATCTGCTGCTATACTTATTATGCAAGTAAAGAGGGAGCCTTGATCATCAAAGGGAGAAATCTTCACTAATATTGCTCGTGACAATCAATCTTAGCTGATTTCCAGCCCTTCTTCCTTCCACCCAGCTTTCTGTTATTAGTGGTAGCATTACAGTAAAATTAATGTAGTCTGGGAACAAGCTGGTTAATTTTTGTTGTGGGCAGGGTTAAGGTGGCTAATGGTGCTTGTTAAACCACACTGTCCCCGAGACACACCTCCAGGGGTCCCCTTCTTATTGCCATGATAAACTCCCTCTCTTCTCCCGTGGGTTGGATGACTGGAGCCTGGCCCTCCACAAACCTCTCCAGAGTGAGGAGCTTATGGAAGATCTGTGTTTATGTGTGTGTGTATGCATTGTCAGCACAGTCCCCCTACCTAGTCATGTGACATCATGTGACATCATGTGACCTCATACATTGTAGAAGATTTTGGCCTCCCTGGGCTTGCCAGCATGTTTCCCACTCCCCACCAGTTCAATGTGAGTCTGCACGTAGCCAATATACTGCAGGATCACTTTCTCTGACATGAACAGCTGGCGATGAGATACCAGTGCCTGAGAACAGAAGGAGAGAGAGAGTAGGAGAATGGAGGTGTGAAGAGGGAGGGAGGAAGAGGATCGAGAGAGAAGGAGATGGGAGAAGAGAGATAGGCGAAGGAGAAAAGGTACGGGGTTAGGTGGAAGGGAGGGGAGAGAGATATGGGGAAACAGTGAGGAGAGGGGGTGGAGGAGAGGAGGGGAAGTATATGTCAAAACAACAAGAGGTACTCTTGGTACCAGCTCTGGAGGGATGGACATACTCACCTTCCAAGCCTCACTAGCGTATACAATCTCATCAGCAAACACAATCTTCAAAAGGAAAAAAAGTAATACACAACGAATATACACCTGTTAATGTGCAGTTACCATGACAACATATTCTTACTTCAAATATGTTCACTGCTCCCTTGAGCAGCATTTCACAGAACATCCTGGCTTCGTAGGCAGCTGCCTCTCTCTCACGCTGCTGTCCTTGTGTGTTCATCGTCTCCTGCAAGAAACACATTTGTATCATTTGCATTCTCAAACCACATACCAGTTTTAGCTTGTAAGAGGAAGATGAACCAAACACGGCATGATTGTAGTCTTGTACACTAACCTTCGGAGTTGTACAAGCAGAGATCATATCCTGCAGAGGGATTGAGGCGTAGGGTGAAATGGTAAGAGTTTGGACTTCTTTCATCCAAACTGACAGATGCACACACAGCCTCATTGGTAAACCAGACTCCCTCTTCATGTGGACAAAATAAGGACTGATTGGACAATGTGATTAATCATTGAACCGGATTTTCCCACTATAAAGACAGACTTGTTATACAGAGCCACCACTGGGCAGGACATGTTTCAGCCAATAGCCTTGTACCCAGGCCGCATGGGAGGAGAGGAACATTTCTCTTCTCCCACGTGGTCATGTGGTCTGGGTACGAGGCTACACCACTGTCCAGGACATGTTTCAATGAATACTAGGGGTAGCTTAGCCTCATTCCCAGGCCCCTCCTAGATTTTATCTCACAGCTGGGAACGAGGCTAGGGGTACATCATGCATGATTCGCATGCCTCCCTCGAGCTCATGTCTCCCTTTTCCCTCCTTTCTCCCTCCTGCGACAGTGTAGCTCTCTACAAAGTATACTACTGGGATAACTGGAAGATAGGGACTACATTCTGAGCTGTCAGGTGACTGGCTCTATTCCATACCATGGTAGTGGTTTGGGAATAGGGACACCTGCACCTGCCTGGTTTACCTAAACATGGAGGCATTGAGTATCAACGGGTGTCACCTACCTCTGTTGGCTCTCTGAATATCACAAGGTAGTCGGTGTCACTGGTGTGTGTGGACAGGCCGTACAGGTGGCTCCCACCCTCGGACACGGCTAGCACGTTGCAAGGGTCAAGGGAGAGATCAAGTGACGAAAGTAGTTCGCTTAGACGGTCCTGGTTGGAGAGAGAAGGTTCTGTGTGTGTTGGAAGGTGGGGGAGAAGGGTGAGTTACGAAAGCTTACTAATTATAGTTAGTAAGTTAGGGAAGATTTCCACATAGTTCTACAAATCACTTATTCAGTCAAATCAATAACCCCTATTGCCAGGTGCACCAAATTAACCCCCTACTTCCATGCACACTAATAACCCCCTCCTTCAATATGCACCAAATTAACCCCCCACACTATATTAACCCCCCTACCTTCATACACACAAGTCATACTAAAATACATGCGTAGTTGTATTCAGTTACAGAAGGGGAAGCTGGTGTTGACCTACCAGGTGGTTGTGTGAGGGTGACCCCATTCATCCTCACCCCCGCCAGCCACCTCCCCATCTCCCCACTCCAGGACGGGCCTCCCTGTGGCAGTGCTCCATCTCCCTCCTTCACTCTCTCCTTCCATGCCAGAACCAACTCCAGCAACCTCTCTTGGTGAAGAACACCCTGAGAGAAGATTAGTGACTTCCTCAATAACTAGGAGCGCTACTCTCAGATCTTTATCAATATCAGCCAAATGTTAAGATCGCTACAAGCGGAAATCATTATCAACAACAAGCAAGGATATAGCCTTGTTCCCAGGTTCTCCCCGCTAAGGTGGGGAGAGCCTGGGAACGAGGCTAGCAAGAAATAACCATCAATGTCAAATTTACCATCAATGGTGGTCAAGTTAATCACCAATACATCAAGATTAAAATCAGGATCAATATTAAAGATCAAGACAGATATCAAGATCGTTGAAATCATTAACATGTTGCAACAAAGCTCAAATCCCTGTTATTAGAAATTGGCCAGTGGATCAATCCGAAACTGGGGACTCCCCCATTTCTTACTACAGTTATATACGTAGGACTGCTGTAGAAGATCTCCATGAACCAGACAAGTTGTATAGGTTTTCGATTTATCCCATCATAAAGGAAGAAGATTGCCGACAGAATAAACGCGCTGACTTTACGATCTTCACGATCAAAGGCCAAATAACAAGAGTGGTCATTGAAGCAAAGCTGAACATTTCAGACACTCTCGAAATGAAGAATGATTTCTGTTAGATTTTATCTTTTTGATAACTATACCTTTGCACTTTGGTCTGTTGATACACTTCACAGACTTGGAAACCACCAACAAGAATTACCACAAACCTCAAACCCTTGTTTCAGGAGGGTCAATGCTTCCTCCACCTCTCCACCGGTACCATGGAGATCTCCCCAGGGGCAAATTGGCTCTCGCTTCACTGCACACTCTGCATAGCTCAGCAACCTTTAGAAAATAGGGGAGGAGCTGTTGAATCATTCAGTTAGCCTCAAACTCACTCCCATAGCTCAGCAACCTTTAGAAAATAGAAGAGGAGCTGTTGAATCATTCGGTTAGCCTCAAGCTCACTCCCATAACTCAGCAACCTTTAGAAAATAGGGGAGGAGCTGTTGAATCATTCGGTTAGCCTCAAGCTCACTCCCATAGCTCAGCAACCTTTAGAAAATAGGGGAGGAGCTGTTGAATCATTCGGTTAGCCTCAAACTCACTCCCATAGCTCAGCAACCTTTAGAAAATAGGGGAGGAGCTGTTGAATCATTCGGTTAGCCTCAAACTCACTCCCATAGCTCAGCAACCTTTAGAAAATAGGGGAGGAGCTGTTGAATCATTCGGTTAGCCTCAAGCTCACTCCCATAGCTCAGCAACCTTTAGAAAATAGGGGAGGAGCTGTTGAATCATTCAGTTAGCCTCAAACTCACTCCCATAGCTCAGCAACCTTTAGAAAATAGGAGAGGAGCTGTTGAATCATTCGGTTAGCCTCAAGCTCACTCCCATAGCTCAACAACCTTTAGAAAATATGAGAGGAGCTGTTGAATCATTAGGTTAGCCTCAAGCTCACTCCCATAGCTCAGCAACCTTTAGAAAATAGGGGAGGAGCTGTTGAATCATTCGGTTAGCCTCAAACTCACTCCCATAGCTCAGCAACCTTTAGGAAATAGGGGAGGAGTTGTTGAATCACTCGGTTAGCCTCAAACTCTCTCCCATAGCTCAGCAACCTTTAGAAAGAAATGAGGATGGGCTTGTTTGAGTCCTCACCTCCAGTGTTACTGTTCTAGCCACTGTGGCTCCGACTACAAACCCACTTACCTGAAGGAATCACAAAACTTGGTCAGAGTGGCGTCATCACGCACGACCAGTTGACCTTTGAACTTTTTCTTTCTCACAAGAGCGCCCATGGTCTGCCCGAGACAGCGATCAACAAAGCTTCTCTAGGTTGAGATCAATATCAATGATCAACAGTGTTAATGTTCATATCAACTAGGATCAATATCAATGACAGTGTTAATGTTCATATCAACTGGGATCAATATCAATGACAGTGTTAATGTTCCTATCAACTGGGATCAATATCAATGACAGTGTTAATGTTCCTATCAACTGGGATCAATATCAATGACAGTGTTAATGTTCATATCAACTGGGATCAATATCAATGACAGTGTTAATGTTCCTATCAACTGGGATCAATATCAATGACAGTGTTAATGTTCATATCAACTGGGATCAATATCAATGACAGTGTTAATGTTCCTATCAACTGGGATCAATATCAATGACAGTGTTAATGTTCCTATCAACTGGGATCAATATCAATGACAGTGTTAATGTTCCTATCAACTGGGATCAATATCAATATTAATATCTAGCCTCAAACCCAGGCTTTCTGTTCCGGATTTTGTCTCATAACTTTGGCAAAGCTGTGAGACAAAATTCAGAAAAGAAAGTTCAAGGCCATAGTTAATATCAACAACATCAACTAGGATCAACAATATCAACTAGGATCAAAATCAATGTTAATATCAAGTAGTATCAAAATCGATGTTAATATCAATAATGTCGACCAATATACCAATAGTACCTGGTGTAGGAGGGAAACAGGGTCAATCAGTCCAACTAGCCCAAACCACTCGGGGCTACAGAGGATTAGGTTCTCGGGAGGGGCACAGAGGGCTTCCACAGAGCGGACATTGCCCCTCCGCAGCTGGGCACAAAAGTGTCGAACCTCTGCTGCAAACAGAAAACCCTGAGAAGAAGGAGGGGGGGGGGGGGGGGGGGGGAGAGTCACTTGAAACCTATTCTCATGCATGTCTACTGGAGACTGCTTGCCTCATCAATGGTTTCACACAGCTCCCTCTCATGAGGTGTGGCCAGGGAGAAGAACTGCTCATCACTGGCTACAAACACCACGTGCAACAGGTTATTCTTGGCCTGGGCCGAAACCTCAGATTGGGCCTGGGCAAACCAGGGACATGTGAGGATACAAGCAAACAACAGCTTCTTTGCCTGCCCCTGGAAAAGTTCGGCTAGCTTCTCAGCCATTTTGGCCTTGGTCTGTTCTTGCAGTGTGGAGGGAGTGTAAGCAACAGTTAGGTGTTTCAAGTGAATGAGTTTCTCGCTGTCCAGTTGTACGGGTTCAAAGTTGAAGTAGGTTCCTTCTATCTGACTCTTGAGCTGACGAAGGTTGTCAAAAATTGTACTGCAGCTTGTGATGGCTACGTACGGGGGTGGAGATGAAGGAGAAGGTATATACAACATTGGAATGTGGTCCAGAGGTTTAAGAGGCATACAAATGTAAATTTAATCACAGCCTTTTAATTGTTTTGATTGTTTTGGTACATTTTTCACAGAGTTTGCAGGTATAAGGTTGCTAGCCTGAATTATGGCTACCCTTAATCATAAGCATTCATCCACCATTTTTATGCCCTCATCATTAATGAAAGATCTGGTGTTGTATTGTAGCGACACGTACATTGTGTGACAGTTTCCATGGTAAAGGGCTGAAAATCAGCTTGATTTTCAATATCAATTATCACCACTCAATAGCAAGTAATTAAGGGAGTGTAACTGTTCCAGCCTGAGGACCTTTATCCTCAGTTATGCGTAACCCACCTGCCTCTGCTTGTGGCTTGCCCTTTAGCTTGGCTCTCATTTCGTGGGCCAGCTGACCATGAGCCTGCAAGACAGCAGTGGAGGCCTCCACTAGCTGAGGGTCAGTGGGCCACTCTGGCAAACTGAGGGAGACGAAGGAGAGTGTATGGAAGGAACAGAGAATGTTGCTATGTACAAAGCATACTTTCTCAACGCAAATGCCATGGCAGCTCGCCAGCTGATCATCCTGATGAAATGATGAACGCCTACTCGATCCACAATGGGGATTTCCCTACTTTAGAACTCTTGCGCATGCGTGGTAAGGTTAAAAATGGCGGATGTTTATTGGCGAGTTATTGAAGAATGTGAAACCCTTTTCGGCTTCGTCGTGTGGTAATTATTGACTCCTTGGCGACGCACTATTGTTCGTTCCAGCGACAGCACACCATCCCCGCGGTTCTTAATTACACGGAACCAAGCTAAAATTCAGAATCCAGGATTGTGGGTGGTTTCTCAAAGCCAAAAAGGACAACTTTTTTACGTCCAGAGTTCTTCAGTTAGCTGGCTCTTTGCTACTGACAGTATTGCATTGATACTATAACACTACTACTACTTGGTGTGAGGCTGGCCTCTGTCATCTCATCTTCTGGGAGAAAGCACTTGTGTTTGAAAGGTACATGGCTAAACTTGGGAGCCCATATACAGAACATCTTACTGTACTCCCCTTCCTCTCACACTAGCCAGTGTTGGCAGTGTTCAGAGGTGAAATTCAAAACCTTGGCTTTCAGGTATAAGAGCTAGGTTGGTGGTAGTCATGGGTGTTCCCCCAAGATGTATGATTGGTTGCTGGAGTTGTGGGGGTACAATATCAATTATAAGGACGAGGTAGTGAGATTTCTGTTCCCCCAGTAGATGCCACTGCCGTGTAGTTTGGTTCCCAGATCCCTCGGTTAGCAGTGAATAGGAGGGAGTGAGCAATCGAGGAAAGGCTCTGGTGGATAACTTGACACTAGCGCAGATCCATGGCTGCATTTCTGCTGTCGTTGTTGACAAGGGAAAGGATGCTATATTGGCCAACCAGACTTCAAGCGCTATGTGTGCTAATGGACAGGAAGAATTTGTTATGATGTCATCACCCTTTGGTTCGTAATGAAGCATCATGTTGAAGTTCTGAGAATGAATCCATGTGAATCTCATGGATTCCATGCCAGTGTTGAGCTATTTACCAAACTCTTCTCTTTCTTCCCGGCACTAGAATTGTCTGGGAACCAAACTCAATAAATCCCACTGCACCTTATTGTAAAGAGTGTGATAGTACCACTTACACCCACCACTTTGATGTCTGTATGTAGTGTGCAACTGGAAGGTGTGTCAATGGATAACTTGAAGTTCGTTTGTGGCTATAGTATGTCACAGAGTATGAATTTGCAACAGATGGGATCTACTTCTCTCCCCCCCCTCCCTCCCCTCCTCCCACCTAGCTTCTTGGAAAGCTGGGCTGGGACCTGGGAACACTGGGCTCATTCCCAGACCAGGCTGGGGCTTGGGAATGGGACTCTGTAGTGGCCTCATTCCCAGACCAGGCTGAGGCTTGGGAATGAGACTACTTACAGATGTTCACATGACCTGGGTAAAAGGGTTCTGTTATAGTCATCTGTTCACTGCAAGGCCCTGCCCATTTTCCTCCCACAGCCGACCTATGAGACTGTGCTGTAGCTCTTCATGGTGGCCAAGATGCAATCAAGTAGCAGTGGGAACAACAGCAGCGTGGACCCGGAGGACTTTGTTGACATATGGCAGAGGAACATTGAAGAGGAGTTCAACAGGATAAGGCAGCTTGTGCAGAAGTATCCCTACGTTGCTATGGTGAGGGAGGTGCTCATTGATTAGGGTAGAGTGTCCGGGCCAGGAACCAGGCGAGGTAGGGTGTGGTTCTTCCCTGCATCGACTCTCCTCGGTACAGCTCTAATTTGCATTCTGATGGGTGTAGATATTTTGGGATATTCTGGGACAGGATGATGAGGAGGAAGGGACAACCAACTCACCAGTTGTGAGGTTTGGGATGATGCCTAGTCTTGTCCCCATGACTACATTTTCTGATGGCCACCTTTCTAGTTTTTGTAAGGGTACATGGCTTGTATTGATAATGTGTGATAAGTATTAGCACCTAAAATTACTGGCGATGCAGTGCTTGCAGGTTTGCATCATCAAGACTAATTGACACTCTCAACATGATGTAACTTTCCAAGAATTCTGCAAACCCCTGTACAGCAGTCCACATGCCACATCCTTCCTCTCCTCTTGAAATGAAACAATGCAACACCTGTAATCTACGAGTGGTGTTGCCAACATCGGAGTAGCGTAGTTGTGTTTTTCTCACAATGTAAGGTTTCTGACCCTTGTCAGCTTCAGAGATGAAGCCCACTGCATCGGTCAAGTTTGGAATTCTAAACACAATAGCTGTTCCACTGTTTAGAACTGACATGTTAGGATGTGGTCATGTTATAATTATAGTTGTTCAGGTACTTCGCAGAATGGCATGTATGTTTTGTTCCTTTGTTCCCACAGGACACAGAGTTTCCTGGAGTGGTGGCAAAACCTATTGGCGAGTTTAAGAGTGCATCTGACTACCAGTACCAGCTGCTCAAGTGCAACGTGAACCTGCTCAAACTGATTCAACTGGGATTGACATTTTACAACGAGGATGGGGAGAGACCACCTGGGAAGTCGACCTTTCAGTTTAATTTCAAGTTCAGTCTCAGGTGAGAAGCCATAGGGCGAGACTGTGGATGGGCCGTGATGATGTTGTGTTTTTGAGCAAGACAATTTTGTGTCTGCTTGTACCACAGAGTGTGTAAGATTGTGCCAAGTTTGGGTACGGTTTTACCATTTCGGTTGGCCGCCCCCAGTTGGGGATAGAGTGATGTGGTCTACCTGATAGATAGTATTTGTACTTGGATTATTATATTGCAAAATGACAAAGCTGCAGTAGTTTGTGAAGAAAAAAGAAAAACAATCGAGGGAGCCATCATTCCTCGAGCTCCTAAGCACTCCTCAATGATAAGGGAGAATACAAACCTGTTACCAAGGTGATGGCTGCCAAGTGCACTGGTGCTACCATATAAAGTTACAAGAAAACCGCTTGCATATGACAACGCTGGTGTGTATCTGAGCATGACCAAAATTATGTTATGTTGTACAGCAAATGGAGTGAAATTGTGCCATGTTTGGTTACGGCTTTAGCCATTACCCCTGTCCCCATTAACTGAGTAGAGAGGAACAAAAACCCTGCTGTACCGAGGTGATGGCTGCCTACTGAGTGTAGATAGACATGGCTATACCCATGTCAGGTTGTTCAATGGAAGTCCTGAAGGTGAGGGAGGAAAACTGCTGTGACTCACGTTTCAGTTAGGTTAGTGCACAATGGCTGGGTTGGTCTTTACACCACTTGTAGGGCCTGCTCTTAGCAACAGGCCATTATGACCTTAAGGCTGTGGGACAGAATTAGTGTTTCAAGTGGTTCTCCCTTGGGAGAATACTTACACATGTGTAGGTGCACTTCAACTTATTAGTAGCTTGTACAGTTGCTCTTACTAGAGAACTCTCCCCTTTTCCTCTTCCTTTTTCCTCTTTCGATAACATCCTTCAGCTGTGATGTCAAGCTTGAGTAAGTACTCTCAGGAAGAGAAAGGCTAAAATAAGAGGCATTGCACTTTTCTGGCTTTCTACATCATACTCTTCCCTTGCCTCTCCCACGCATAAACATTGTACACGTTGAGAGAGCCCGGTATACTATACTTAACTATCATTTTTTCCTTTCCATTTGTAGCCTCGTACCTAGACTACGAATGGCCTGGGTACGAGGATGTTCCACTCATGGTGTACCTTCTTTTTCCTGCACACCCACACACATTCTCTCCCTCCCCTGCAGTGAAGACATGTATGCACAGGACTCTATAGACATGCTGACGGCAGCGGGCATCCAGTTCAAGAGACATGAGGAAGAGGGCATTGAACTGGAGCAGTTTGCAGAGTTGCTCATGTCTTCTGGTCTTGTGCTCAATGAGGACATCACATGGATCACGTTTGCAAGGTATGTGTGTGTGTGTGTTGTAAATCTACCAACTGATCCCCTCCTTATCCCCCCACCCTCCCCTTGCACACACACACTGCACACACACCACACACACCCCACACACACACACACTGCACACACCACACACACCCCACACACACACACACCACACACACACACACACACACACACACACACTGCACACACCACACACACCACACACACACACACACACCACACAGTGGCTATGACTTTGGCTACCTGATGAGAGTGCTCACAAGCTACAAACTTCCAGACGAGGAGGCAGACTTTTTTGGACTGATGTCCCTGTACTTCCCCAATGTCTATGATGTCAAATACCTGATGAAGAGCTGCAAGAACCTCAAGGGAGGCCTACAAGAGGTCGCAGACTCATTGGAAGTGAGTGCAGACGGAGGCTGTCTCATTCTTCCTTCAAAGTCAGAGAACCAAGCACAACCAATTGCTAGCCTCATTCCCATGCTAGCGGGGAGAGCCTGGGAACGAGGCTAACCAATTGCCTCCCATGCACTGTTTCTGGCTGTCTTTGTTTCAGAACACGGCCTCCCCTCGTTGGGAGAATCGCACCTTCCCAGGCCTCCCCTCGTTGGGAGAATCTCACCTTCCCAGGCCTCCCCTCGTTCTGTATGTAATGTATGGAAAACAGAGGATTGGGCGAAACATAAGATCAGGTGGACGTGAGGTAGAAGCAAAGGAGGGAAATTCCCTATGTCCACCTGACCTTGTTCACACAATTAATGATCCCAGGCCCTCCCCCTTTTTTTTTTCTGCTTTTCTTTGCTTCTGTGAAAATGTTCAGGCCTGGGAACAAGGGCACCTAGAAGCTTGGGGGAGGCAACTCTGACTGTAGCTGTAGTGATGATGGTTGTGTTTTCTTGTTCACCCGTTGTAGCTGGAGAGAGTGGGGACACAGCACCAGGCAGGCAGTGACAGCTACCTCACCGGTGCAGCATTCTTCAAGATGAAACAGGTCAGTAGAAGTCCACTCTTACACATGGCCTCGCATCAGGCCTTCAACACAGCTTGTTACTGACAGGGAGAATGCCTGGGAAATTTGTCACACGTATTGACTTACACAGATGTCAGGTGAATACCTGAATGGTCTGTTCTCAAGATCTTGAAGACTGCTTTAAGATTTAATTACCACGCCTCCGGGTGTCCACCTGGAGGCATGCATGTCACAAGCCAAACCTTTCACTCTAACACTGTAAGCTAGGTTGAAGTTGAAGACGTGGACCTTTGTTAGCCTTAAACCCAGGTGCGCTCAGTAGTGAGCCTGCATGGGGTCTGTTTTAGCCTTGAACCCAGGTGCATCAGTAGTGAGCCTGCATGGGGTCTGTTTTAGCCTTGAACCCAGGTGCATCAGTAGTGAGCCTGCATGGGGTCTGTTTTAGCCTTGAACCCAGGTGCATCAGTAGTGAGCCTGCATGGGGTCTGTTTTAGCCTTGAACCCAGGTGCATTTGTAGTGAGCCTACATGGGGTCTGTTTTAGCCTTGAACCCAGGTGCATCAGTAGTGAGCCTGGGGTCTGTTTTAGCCTTGAACCCAGGTGCATCAGTAGTGAGCCTGGGGTCTGTTTTAGCCTTGAACCCAGGTGCATCAGTAGTGAGCCTGCATGGGGTCTGTTTTAGCCTTGAACCCAGGTGCAGTCAGTAGTGGGATCTGTTTTAGCCTTGAACCCAGGTGCATCAGTAGTGAGCCTGGGATCTGTTTTAGCCTTGAACCCAGGTGCATCAGTAGTGAGCCTGGGGTCTGTTTTAGCCTTGAACCCAGGTGCATCAGTAGTGAGCCTGCATGGGGTCTGTTTTAGCCTTGAACCCAGGTGCATCAGTAGTGAGCCTGGGGTCTGTTTTAGCCTTGAACCCAGGTGCATCAGTAGTGAGCCTGGGGTCTGTTTTAGCCTTGAACCCAGGTGCATCAGTAGTGAGCCTGCATGGGCCTTGAACCTAGGTGCATCAGTAACAGGACTATTTTTTCCAGGTGGGAGCTATATAGGGATTAAGTGTTATGAGTTGATGCGTGGCTACTGTAGAGGGTTAGCCTCATTCCCAGGTCACCACCCAGCATTTTGGGGAAAGCCTGGGAATGAGGCTATGTAGCTTCATACACAGTGCCAGGGTAGCCTCGTTCCTAGGCCTTCAATCACAGCTAACGTGGTTGAAGGCCTGGCGTCAACTTCTACATAAATTGACGAGTCTGGTGTTACTCGGTTTAACAGAAGTACCATGCCTCCAAACATCCTCCAAATGTCCACCTGACGTAGGAGTTTTACCAGGCCTTCCACCTTGTTAGCTGTGATTGAAGGCCTGGGAACGAGGCTAGTGCCAGGGACCATACTAGAGGCTATGGCTATATTGGTGTTCTTTAAACATTAGAATTCATATAAAATGTTTTGACACACTATGCAGCAGTCTTTGGTATAACACTTGCGTTTCTCCTCAAAAAAAAAACAACCCTGATGATGTCTACTCCTAGCCCCAGAGGCCTCTACAAGGCTATATTATGTAATGTATAATTATTTTCCTACATTTGCAGGTTTTCTTTGACGATGAACTAGACAGGGAAAACTACTGTGGATATCTGTATGGACTTGGCAATACCTATACCTCCAATGGAAATGGCTATACTGTGACAGACGGCTCTCAATAGCAGCAGCTTAGAATGCACAAATGCTTTTATCTTTTTTTTTTTTTTCTCCCATCCATGCCACCTTTTATACCCCTCACTGGCCGGCCCCCACACTGGTTACTGTACGACTGTGTATAGACTGTGTATATTATAATACTGCCCTAGTGTGTATATCTTTGGGACTGCATGCGTGTACGTTCTCTGTACAGAGCGAACCACTCTCTGTCTTCCACATTACTATGAAACATTCAAGGCTTCACTGAAGCACCTGCTATTTTCATGCATAATGAGTGTGTTTTTAACCAGGTGGATGCCAATACAATCGCTGTTTGTGGCCTGTATTGCAAATTGATACTAATGCTAGTCTCGTTCCCAGACCCCCGGTAGCGTGTACCATACTGAGGGTCTGGGAGCAAGATGTTTAGTGGCCATTTCATAGTGGCATACCATGTGTGAACCAAGGCACCATTATGTTGCTTGATCCTAGCCTCGTACCCAGGCCGGCCTGGGTACGAGGCTAGCTTGATCCTGGCCTAGCTGTATAGTGGCTGAGAAACAATGGAAATCTTATTTGCTATGAACACAACCATTTCCCTAAGTTTTGGGGTTCATGCACTGGCCTGGGAATGAGGCTAATGTTGCAATGTACCAAGGATAGCTAGCCTTGTTCCCAGGCCGTTCCCGGCTCCAGTTTTGATCGCTTGCAGTATAAAAACGGAGGGGAAGGCCTGGGAGAAAGAGTCACGTGCGTGATGTCAGGTAGACGTGAGGGTAGACGTGAGGGGGGGCGGTGCCCGATGAAGTAACTCACAAACTTTGCGTTGATCAGCCTCGAGTCTACCAAACAACGAGCTGTATTGACGCTGTATTTCGAATGTTACAGTCTCAAGTTCTTGGACAAGATATTACAGGAAGGACCTCGAGATTCTTCGTCGGGCACCGCCCCCCCTCACGTCTACCCTCACATCTACCTGACATCACACACGTGACTCTTTCTCCCAGGCCTTCCCCTCCGTTTTTATACTGCAAGCGATCAAAACTGGAGCCGGGAACGGCCTGGGAACGAGGCTAAAGGATAGCATAAGCATGCACAGAATATAAATCAACTGAAGCGACCATGTGATGAGTCATTCCTTTGAAAGTAAAAACAAGACTCAGAAATGTCAAATTGATCATACGTGTGTATGCTCAACTGTTGTGCACACACCTAATGTAGCTAGTTGTTAAATACAACTATAACTCAGTTGTCCGTGTGAGTGGTTGTCTCTCTGAATCCCCTGCTGCCAACATCTCCACTTCACTCTCATCTCCCGACACAGTGGGTCCATTGGCGATCTCACCAGAGGAAGATTGGTGTGCGTTTCTCATCACCCCAAGCTCACATTCAGTCCTTCTGGTACGTGTCTGAAACGACACACCATCCCCTTCACTACAACAACGGAAAAGAGTGCAGTAGTTATATACTAGCCTTGAAACCAGGCTTTCTGTTGAGGATGCAGCTTTGGAGAAAATTTCCAAAGCTGCAAGACAAAAATCCAGAGTACATGATTCTACCTTGTGTTCAGAGGCAGGAGGGCTTTGAGGATGTTTCTACCAAATACTGTCTGGACGTTCTTTAGAAATCCCAGGTGGTAGAGCCTCCGGTCTGGCCCACCTGCCACCACCGGAGCCTGCATGTTCTCTGAAGGAAAAGTGTGTACTGTGAGTTTAATTGCTTACTGAAACAGAGTTATATTCAGAGTTAGCTGCTTAGTCTCATTCCCAGCCCTCTTTGGAATGAAACTAGGTTAGCTGCAGGAAAAATTCATGTCACGTACTGTAAGCTTGGTGCAAATTTTCTCATTTTCAGGTCATACATGTACCTAGATTTTTCTCCACAGCTGCAAGGAGTGGCCTAGCCTCGTTCCCAACCCAATTTATCAAACAGGTCTGGGAATGAGGCTACTATTGATGCGTATTTACAGACGGTACTCGACTATACAGTAACAAGTACATGTACTCTACCCCTAAGTGGCTGTACCTATCGTAGTCCTGTTGAACAGTGTGAGGTAGACATGGAAGAAGAACAGGCAGGAGGTTGAGAGCCCAAACAAGGCACAAACAAAGTAGCAAAAGATGACATTAAACTTTTCTGCTTTTCTGGTTTCTAGTGTCCCTTCCTGCAGATACGAGGAAAGAAAAACACCAAAAAAGCAATCTTAAATTTCATTTAAAACTCTTTCATGTAGGGATCAGTAGTGTACTGTTGACAAACTTACCCAGGCTCTGTAGAAGTCGTAGCTGCCAGTGAGAATGATCCACAAAGCCAGGAGGGCGGTGTAGAAGAGGAAGAGCACAAAAAATTTGTAGTTGGAGTAGCCAACACAGTTGTTCACCCTGAGAGGAAAGGAGAGGAGGAGAGAGGAGATGGGAAGGAGCAAGGGTGAGGAGGGAATGAGAGAGGGGAGGGGGAGGGAAAGAGAAAGAATAAAGAGAAAAGAGAGGGGAGATGGAAAGAGCAAGAAGTGAGGATGAAAAGAGAGAAGAGAAAGAGGAAGGGGAAGGAAAGAGAGAGGAAGGGAAGAAACGATAGAGAGAGAAGAGAGAGAAGGGGGAAGAGAGTTAGAAGATAATAAGCAAGCGACCAAATTAGCTCATAACAATCTACATACCACGGGCAGTGGTGGTCCATTTTCAAAACACACCTGCAGAAAAGAATGAAGAACAAAGGCAGTTAATGCGAGAGGCCAGTCCAAACTGTTGCACAGACGTTGTGCATCAAACCAAAACCTTGCTGTGTGCTGCACTGCTTTCTGGTATACTACGTATAGCGGGAAATTTTCGCTGGGTGCAAATTTTCGCGATTTTCGCGGACAGACCTGCTTCTGCGAAAATAAAAACCACGAAAAAATGAACTAAGATGGAAATTGCTGACGTCATCACGTGCGTATGTTGAGTACCGCGGAGCCAGACTACCGTGTGAATGTGATGGTTCTCTACGGTCTGTCTGCCCTCTAAATGGTTGCTGTAAAGAAGAATCAGCCTCCTACTGTACAAAATACCAACGAAACCATCACATCAACCGGTAGGGGTGTGCCACCATGTGGTCAGAGCGTCTCGCGAAAATTTCTGCTGAAGAGTCTGGACGCTTTTCCGCAAAAATTTCCCGCTATACGGTATCCCATCATATAACAAGAGGGCATAAGAACAGGCGGCTCGAGTAAGAGTGTGTAACTCCAATAGAAGCCCATAGTCCGGTCAAAACTATTGAACCGTACTAAAAATAGAACACCCGGTCACATGCTTAGCAACACCGGCTTATGTCTACATGCAGTTGCAGTACGTGTTACTATTTTTAGTACTGGAGGTATATTCTGACCGGTTTCAAATATTACAGAGTTATACGCTCTTACTCAAGCCGCCCGTTCTTATGTGCTCTTGACATAACCCTAGCCCTTATGAAGACAGTCGTATGTTACTTGTTTGTAAGCAATCTCAGATCTCAGCTCACTTGTTGCAGAGTGAACAGTGGTGGGCACGATCAGGTTTGATCAACATGCATGCTTCACAGTACCGCACACTCCCGTTCCTGCTGAGTGTGGTGATGGGTAGGTCTGTGGCTAACTCCTCGAGAAAGGATCGACTATCCACCTGGAAGAAGGGAGAAGGGAGTGGAGGAGCAGGGAGGGGAGGAGGGAGGGAAGGAGGAAGGAGGGGAGGAGGTAACAGTAGGGAGATGTGGGGGAGAGGGGGATAGAAAGAGAGAGAAGAGAAAGAGATGAAAAGGAGAAAAAAAGAGAGGGCCTTCATTGTGCTGCAGTGTTTGTGAAAGGCATATTGGATGTGACTTACGCACCATATCATCAATGGTTTCCATCTGATCATCAGTTAAAAGAAACTGGAAAGAAACAACAAAAAAAAATGGGTGCACAGCATCATAACATCTGTCAAGGCACTGATCCACCAAGCCTCGTTCCCAGGCTTCCCTGCTCCAGAACACGAATATGTGGGGACAGTCTGGGAATGAGGTTAATGATCCACTACTATTAGCAACCACAAACCTCTTCTGGTATGGGTTTGTGTCTCGTATAAATAGTCCGAATGAATGATGACAGCTGCAAGCACAGAAGAATGTGACTACCCAGCAATAGGAGCGCTATACACACAGAGGATGGGGGGGAAAAAAGTCAGATGATGTATCTCCTATGGGTTAAGCCCACTCCATGAGGTGTCTCCCTAGTATATATGAATAGGCTGCTTACCGGACACAAGGGCAGACACGGTCGGAGAGCCCTTCGGAAAGGCACCTGCAACAAAGAAAGGTACCTACAGTTAGTGTAACTACATTCCAGAACTCACCACTCAATGCAGCCAGACTCTCACCAGAAACTCTGGCTACGTACGTGAGACTTTACTCAAAGTGAGAATAACACAATCTTGTAACTGTGATATCACAAGTCATAATCTCTGACTACTAGCTCTGGGGTTCATCTTGATCCTTGGCAGAGCTGCGGCCACAGTTACTAAAAGTTATAAGCGTAACTAGTAGGTAAGGCTTGGTATATCTTACCCGAGATATTCATCACGTAGACGTACACATAGTAGGCCCAGACGATCAACAGGCTCACAAAGATAACGGGTATCCAGGCGACAGTCCGTATAAAACACCTGAACGTTCTCCTGCAAGCAGTTGTCATCTGTAACCGTAACAACACTGTTCGTCTGCCCCTAATCGGCCAACAGTGCATAACTGTGCTTGGAAGGGCTCTATTTAGAATAAAGGCGCGCGCTAAATGGAATAGGTTTGCACGCTTCTGTAAGAGGCAAGATGGCTAGCCACGGAAATCCTCAAGGGAAGGAGTTCTACTATTCACATGCAGATAGAAGTAGGGCTGCAAACCCTTCAAAATCTGGCCGGCCCTATTCGAAAAGAAGAGGAGGGGGGAGGGCTTGGGGAAGGCACACCAGTTCTGGATCATCTGCGGTTGGCCTCCATCCGAGCTACACTTCAGGCTCACAACCAAGAGAAAAGCGGTCTAAAGAAACAGCTGGTTCTTCTAAAGTTATCGAACCTTCTGCCAATGTTCTAGCCCGTGTGGCAGCTATTCGGAAGAGTGGTGAGCGTTACCTTGAGCAAATGAGTGGATCGGAGAGCGAGGAGGAGGAGGAGGAGGACTTGGAATACACTCAGCTGCTCAGGAACACTCTCAAGATGTATTACCAAGATCTTAGCACTGCAGCAAGCAATGATGGTGAGTAGAGTACTTTGCATGCACAAGTGTCAGACCTATACCAAGGCCACTTTTTCTTCCTCCTACATGACCTGGGTATATCATAGATATATCCGTGTCATATATCTATGGGTATATACAGGGCCGGTTCTAACGAATAGGGCTTTTTGAATAGAAACAACTGCTAATTGTGTGTTAATTTACAGACCTTTGTAGATACATAGACAGCCTCAGTGTATCTATTCACCTCAAGAGCACTCAGTCCCCACCTCCCCTGGGTCTTGCAAAATTAATCAGCTTATTTTCTGTTCTGCAGTACTGAAAGCAATCAGTACTGCAAAGCAATCAGTACTGCAAAGCAATCGGTACTGGAGCAGAATGGAACTGGCTTACCAGACTACACTCTCCCCCTCCCTCTTTGTAATCCATGAACCTCAGTCTTTCTCATCGTGTTATGCACTCTCTCTCATTCTTCCTCTCTCTTCATTTGTAGTTGAGGCTACTCTCTTACCCCCTCTCTCTCCAGTGGTCCCAGATGAAGTGCTTATGTCTGTCTCTGTGCTGGCGGCTGGCTCCTGTCTCGTCTGTCTGTCAACCATCAGACGTGCTGAGGCTGTGAGCATGTAGTGTCCTAGTGTGGCAGACAGACAGGCTGATTGAATGGCTGTCCTAGCAGTCATCTACTCCACCTCTTCATCTGCTCCACCTCTCCCTCTTTTACACTCTCCATCCCCTATTCTTTCTCCACTTCCTCCTCCACCTCCCCTTCCACCTTTTTTCTCTCTTTCCCTTTCCGTCTATTCCCTTTCCTTCTGCCTCCCCTTTCTTTCTTCCTCTCTTTCCCTCTCTATTCCCTTCCACCCTCAGGTGTGGAGCTGTGTCCAGTGTAGCTGCCTCTTCCACCTGCAGTGTATCCAGCAGTGGGTGAGGGACGGGACCAGACAGCAGACGCTGCTCTCCCCAGAGCTCTTTCCTGCCCAGGAACTTGGCTGGTCCTGCCCAAAGTGCCGCCATGACTATCCACATTCACAGTTCCCTCAGAAGTATGTCTGCTTCTGCGGAAAACAGGTGAAGAAGATAAGTGCCACGTCTTGGACAGAACAAACAAGCAGCTTTGCACCCACTGAGTACATTGTAGCTTCTCTCAAGTTGACACCAAATGTTTTGACCACTTGTTCTCTTTCCCCTCCCCTCCCCGTTTACTCCCTTCCATCTTCCTCCACCTCCTGTGAAATATACAAACAATGCAATAAAAACAATGCAATAAAAACAGCACCACGAAAAAGACTAGTAACTTGCAGTTCTTTAGCCCCGTACCCCAGCCCTTTCACCCCAGCATCCTGACCCATGTTATTAGCACAAGTGACAATCACTGCTCAGGAGAAGGCCTGGGTATACATAACTACCTTTCATGTACAAACAAGAGCGCATAAGAACGGGCGGCTAGAGTAAGAGCGTGTAACTACGTAAATTTGAAACCGGTCGGAATTATTGAACCGTACTAAAAATAGTAACACGTACTGCGCACCTGCACGCGTAGACATAAAGCCGTTGTTGCTAAGCATGTGCCGAGTGTTCTATTTTTAGTAACAGTTCAATAATTTTGACCGGACTATGGGCTTCTATTGGAGTTACATGGTCTTACTCTAGCCGCCCATTCTTATGCGCTCTTGTACAAAGTGTAAAAAGTGTAGTACAATAGTTTACACCAAATTACAAGATACATGTTAACATGTAGGAATATAGTTTACATAAAACAATCCTGTACACAGTGGAGGACATTCTTACTGCATGTCGCTTCTCTCTCTCTCCCATGTGTCCAGGTTGACCCACCTGTGGACCCCTGGATCCTCCCTCACTCATGTGGTGAGATCTGTGACAAACCACTGCAGCCAGAGTGTGGGCATTTATGTGTCTCCCTCTGTCATCCAGGTGTGCGTGTGTGTGTGTGTGCGTGCGTGCGTGCGTGTTACATGCTTCATCTACCGTCCTAGGACCTTGTCCCCCTTGTCCAAAGACTGCCCGTGTGAGCTGCTACTGTAGGCGGAGCCAGCCGATGGTGAAGAGGTGTGGGGTGAGGGGGTGGTCTTGTGGGAGGGTGTGTGGGAGGGTTCTATCTTGTGAACTGCACACCTGCGAGAAAAGATGTCACAAAGGTAAATGTGTGTGTGCGTGTGTGTGTGTGTCTGTGTGTGTGTGTGTGTCTGTGTGTGTGTGTGTGTCTGTGTGTGTGTGTGTGTGTGTGTGTGTCTGTGTGTGTGTCTGTGTGTCTGTCAGTCTGTACATATGCACCTATTGTCTCTATCTCTCCCTCGTTTCACCATGGTGTCCATATCTCTTCTCTCCCTCAATTTCTCCTCTTTCTCCTTTCCACCTTCCCTCAACCTTTACTGTTCTCCTCTTTCCCAGGTGACTGCAGCCCTTGTGACCAGGTTATCTCTCAAAGGTGCCAGTGTGGAAGAGAGTCCCAGCCACGCCCCTGCGCCGCACCAGAGTGGCAGTGTTCACAGGTATCGCTGTCTATAGTGAAAGCAGTTTCATTCATGATCACCTCCTAGCACTTGTAGCCTCCTTCTTCATGATCACGTATCCTTGTACCATGAACTGATGATCATGTTGTCTCCTGCACTTCCTCTGTTACTCTCTGTAGCCGTGTGGCAGACTGCTGTTGTGTGGGAGTCACGTCTGTGAGAAGGTAATCTCATTTCCACTGGTATGCAGAGGAAAGAAGCAGAAAGGAGCTTCTTTCCTCTTCTTCTCTGCAATTGGGGCCATACCCTCGTACCCGGCTCTTAGGGGGTGTGGATCTGGGTACAAGACTCTTCCCCTGGGGAACAGGCTATCTTAGCCTCGTACCCAGGCTCTGAGGGGGTGTGGATCTGGGTACAAGACTCTTCCCCTGGGGAACAGGCTATCTTAGCCTCGTACCCAGGCTCTGAGGGGGTGTGGATCTGGGTACAAGACTCTTCCCCTGGGGAACAGGCTATCTTAGCCTCGTACCCAGGCTCTGAGGGGGTGTGGATCTGGGTACAAGACTCTTCCCCTGGGGAACAGGCTATCTTAGCCTCGTACCCAGGCTCTGAGGGGGTGTGGATCTGGGTACAAGACTCTTCCCCTGGGGAACAGGCTATCTTAGCCTCGTACCCAGGCTCTTAAGGGGTGTGGATCTGGGTACAAGACTTTTTCCCCTGAGGAACAGGCTATTTTAGCCTCATACCCAGGCTCTTAAGGGGTGTGGATCTGGGTACAAGACTTTTTCCCCTGAGGAACAGGCTATTTTAGCCTCGTACCCAGACTCTTAGGGGGTGTGGATCTGGGTACAAGACTTTTTCCCCTGAGGAACAAGCTATTTTAGCCTCATACCCAGACTCTTAAGGGGTGTGGATCTGGGTACAAGACTTTTTCCCCTGAGGAACAGGCTATTTTAGCCTCATACCCAGACTCTTAAGGGGTGTGGATCTGGGTACAAGACTTTTTCCCCTGAGGAACAGGCTATTTTAGCCTCATACCCAGGCTCTTAGGGGGTGTGGATCTGGGTACGAGGCTCTTACCCTTCGGGGCCAGGCTGTCTTAGCCTCATACCCAGACTCTTAGGGGGTGTGGATCTGGGTACGAGGCTCTTACCCTTCGGGGCCAGGCTGTCTTAGCCTCGTACCCAGGCTCTTAGGGGGTGTGGATCTGGGTACGAGGCTCTTACCCTTCGGGGCCAGGCTGTCTTAGCCTCGTACCCAGACTCTTAGGGGGTGTGGATCTGGGTACGAGGCTCTTACCCTTCGGGGCCAGGCTGTCTTAGCCTCGTACCCAGACTCTTAGGGGGTGTGGATCTGGGTACGAGGCTCTTACCCTTCGGGGCCAGGCTGTCTTAGCCTCGTACCCAGGCTCTTAAGGGGTGTGGATCTGGGTACAAGACTTTTTCCCCTGAGGAACAGGCTATTTTAGCCTCATACCCAGACTCTTAGGGGGTGTGGATCTGGGTACAAGACTCTTCCCCTGAGGAACAGGCTATTTTAGCCTCGTACCCAGACTCTTAGGGGGTGTGGATCTGGGTACGAGGCTCTTACCCTTCGGGGCCAGGCTGTCTTAGCCTCGTACCCAGACTCTTAGGGGGTGTGGATCTGGGTACGAGGCTCTTACCCTTCGGGGCCAGGCTGTCTTAGCCTCGTACCCAGACTCTTAGGGGGTGTGGATCTGGGTACGAGGCTCTTACCCTTCGGGGCCAGGCTGTCTTAGCCTCATACCCAGACTCTTAGGGGGTGTGGATCTGGGTACGAGGCTCTTACCCTTCGGGGCCAGGCTGTCTTAGCCTCGTACCCAGACTCTTAGGGGGTGTGGATCTGGGTACGAGGCTCTTACCCTTCGGGGCCAGGCTGTCTTAGCCTCATACCCAGACTCTTAGGGGGTGTGGATCTGGGTACGAGGCTCTTACCCTTCGGGGCCAGGCTGTCTTAGCCTCGTACCCAGGCTCTTAGGGGGTGTGGATCTGGGTACGAGGCTCTTACCCTTCGGGGCCAGGCTGTCTTAGCCTCGTACCCAGGCTCTTAGGGGGTGTGGATCTGGGTACGAGGCTCTTACCCTTCGGGGCCAGGCTGTCTTAGCCTCATACCCAGACTCTTAGGGGGTGTGGATCTGGGTACGAGGCTAAGGCACTAGTGAGTTTAGTACAGTGTATGTATGTTTCCATCATGCACTATGCATATGTGTACAACGTAGGTGTGTCACTCAGGAGTGTGTGGTGATTGCCCAAAATCTGGTGTGAGGACCTGCCCATGTGGAAAGACACGTAAGAATGGTCCAGCTCCCCACCTTCAATTGGAAGAGGATAGTAATGTGTAGCTCTCATCCCTCCCTCCCCCCCTCCCTCCCTCCCTCCCTCCCTCCACACGAACACAGAACATACTCTACCCTGCACTGAAGACATACCAACTTGTGGTGACACGTGCAATAAGGTCAACAACTTGGCTTCTTTTTTTTTTTTCAGAGAAGGTTTCCAGTTACCATCACTGTCAATACCCTCTCTACAGGACCTACTGTGTGAAAGGCACAAGTGCATGAGACAGTGTCACTATGGCAACTGTGGCCAGGTGTGTACGGATAGAAATGGATATACCAGACAGCAACAAACTCGTGATATTTTCCAGTATGCTTAGTGCTATGGTGACATTTGAATATTGTTACAGCTGTAAGTCGCAGTGTCAAAGTACGACTTGGTTAATCAGGACACTCGACCAAGTCAAGCTCCCACTGTTCTCTCACTGCAATGAGGCCACCTTGTTGTTGGGACCCTTGGGTGTTTGGTGTGCCCCCCTTTTGTTTGTCTCCTCCTGCAGTGTATCCAGATGGCTGTGAAACAGTGTCGGTGTGGCAGGAAGGAGAAGTCAGTGACTTGCAGCTCTAGCTACCTGTGTGAGGCCAAGTGTCAGCGCATGAGGCAGTGTGGCATGCACCAGTGTCGGAGGAGGGTACGTCTCTCTCCTTTCCCTCTTTTCTCTCTCTCTCTCTCTCCCTCTCTCTTCCTCTCTTTTTCTCTTCTCTCTCCCTCTCTCTCCCTCTCTCTCCCTCTCTCTCTCTCTCTTCCTCTCTTTTTCCTTTGCTGCAGAGCAGGTAGGGTAGAAAGTCAGTCCCCCCTTGTGCATGTCTCACACATCCTCACTTACTAGTGCTGTGATGGGAACTGTCCACCATGTGAGCAGGTGTGTGGTCGCACTCTTGGCTGCAGAAACCACAAGTGCAATGCACCCTGCCATGCACGTAAGTGCCATTGTTGACATTCCAATCCTCCCCTCGTCCTCCTCTTCTCCCTTCTCCCCGGAGGTGACCATGAATGAGAATATTTTCCACATCAGGTCGCTGCTACCCGTGTGTGCTCACCGTTGACATCACATGTAACTGTGGAGCCACAAAGCTGACAGTTCCATGCGGGAGAGAGAAAGCCGTAAAACCACCCAAGTGCAGAGAACTATGCAAGTGAGCGCAGTTACACTGTACATATTGGTCTGCAAGAGTTTTTAGTGTAAATGGCTGGTTTGAAGCTACTTTGCCTCATTCCCAGGCTCTTGTACTGGGAACGAGGCTACCCAACTGCTAATAGGGGTTCTGTTCATGTTTGTTCCAAGTGTGTAATTTACAGTGAAACCATGGGATAATGTTGTGTTCTCTTTGTTAGGAATCCACCAACTTGTCACCATGCGGAAAGAGTGGTACGAGATCAATATTAAGACTCTTCACTGTTGCTACTAGTGTTTAACTCTTACAACTCTTCACTATTGTTACCAGTTTAACTCTTACCACTCTTCACTAATGTTACCAGTTTAACTCTTACCACTCTTCACTAATGTTACCAGTTTAACTCTTACCACCCTTCACTAATGTTACCAGTTTAACTCTTACAACTCTTCACTATTGTTACCAGTTTAACTCTTACCACCCTTCACTAATGTTACCAGTTTAACTCTTACAACTCTTCACTATTGTTACCAGTTTAACTCTTACCACTCTTCACTAATGTTACCAGTTTAACTCTTACCACTCTTCACTAATGTTACCAGTTTAACTCTTACCACTCTTCACTAATGTTACCAGTTTAACTCTTACCACTCTTCACTAATGTTACCAGTTTAACTCTTACAACTCTTCACTAATGTTACCAGTTTAACTCTTACAACTCTTCACTAATGTTACCAGTTTAACTCTTACAACTCTTCACTAATGTTACCAGTTTAACTCTTACCACTCTTCACTATTGTTACCAGTTTAACTCTTACCACTCTTCACTAATGTTACCAGTTTAACTCTTACCACTCTTCACTAATGTTACCAGTTTAACTCTTACCACTCTTCACTATTGTTACCAGTTTAACTCTTACAACCCTTCACTATTGTTACCAGTTTAACTCTTACCACTCTTCACTAATATTACCAGTTTAACTCTTACAACTCTTCACTACTTACTGCTGATTGTTGTATCCACAGCCTCACCACTGCCACTTTGGCCCCTGTCCTCGCTGCAAGCAGCCATGTGGAAGACCCCTCCCGTGTGGCCACTCCTGTTCCTCCCTCTGCCACTCAGAACCCAGAGCTCCCAAACAGGTAGCTTGCTCACCTTGTCCCCAGACTCTCTACCTGCGCCCTGAAGTGAGGCTAGTCCCTCACCAGATGGAGGCTGCATACAAGACTGGAACTGTGCTGTTACTGTGATGTCATGATGATGTCATATGATATGAGGTAATAATGGTATAACAATAGGGTCTTACCCACAGGAAAGACCCTCTGGGATGGCCCCCTGGGTGAAGATCGACCCCTCCACTCTTGAACCAGTGGTGGAACCGTGTCCACCTTGCAGAGAGCCAGTGCCAAAGTGAGCTCACCTGAACCACTGCACACACAACTCAGTTTAGTTCACCAAACCCTTTGTCTCTCTCTCTCCTCTCTACTTATTCTTCCTCTCCCCATACATTCTGTCTCACGCTCTTACCTCTGTGTCTACCCTGCTTGCTCTAACACCTTCTGCCTACTCCTCCCCCCTCCTCCCTCTCTGTGTCCACTCTCGAAAACCCTTTGAAGGGAGTGCAAAGGAAGACATGAAGTGAGTCAAGTACATGTACTCTGTCCAACAGTCAATCTTTGTTCTATATCTAGTTTAGCAGCCCATGATCCTCCATTTCTGCATCTTCCATGTCTCCACCAATCCTGTTCTTCCCAAGGACCATCTAAGGTTTTTTGCAGACAAAAAGGAATACCTGCCTCATTCCCAGGCCAGTGTTTGACCTGCCTCATTCCCGGGCCAGTGTTTGACCTGCCTCATTCCCATGCCAGTGTTTGACCTGCCTCATTCCCGGGCCAGTGTTTGACCTGCCTCATTCCCATGCCAGTGTTTGACCTGCCTCATTCCCAGGCCAGTGTTTGACCTGCCTCATTCCCATGCCAGTGTTTGACCTGTCTCATTCCCAGGCCAGTGTTTGACTGGCCTGGGAATGACACTAAAATGGTATGGAAAGGATTGGGAGATTTTATCCCCTGAATGATGTCAGTGTCTACTTGCAGTGTATGTGGAAGGGTCCTTGAACGAAGGGTCTGCTTCTGTTTCGCATGCTCTAAGTGATCAAAAACCAAAAGCCAGGAAGACTGGGGAATAAGACTGGAGTGTTCTCCACTACTCAACCACACATCTCTCCACAGGTGTCGCAGTTTCCATGTTGTGAGGTGAGGGAGTACTCCTGTGGTCGAAGGTGCGGAAGGAAACTGGCCTGTGGGAACCACCTCTGCGAGAGAGGCTGTCACACAATCATCAACCCCACAGGGGAGCAACAGGTATTTACTACCAGGGGACCCTGTCTGAATCACACAGGGTAGCCCCATTCCAGCACCTATGGCTAAAATAGTGAAGTACCTGTCATATCCAGCACGTTTCCAGATTGGCCCCCTTGCTCAATCTCATATCATATCCTTGTTTCCAGAAATGCAAACCTTGGTCTCATTCCCAGGCTGCATTATTCCTTGCATGTGGCCTGGGAATGCAAACCTTGGTCTCATTCCCAGGCTGCATTATTCCTTGCATGTGGCCTGGGAATGAGGCTTTATGAAACAGGGTCAGGTATACGACATCTCCAGTTGTGCTTACTGTAAATTTAAGCAAAAGAAAATGGAGGTGGGGACGGCCTGGGGTTGAGGCTACATGTAGGCTCATTCCCAGGCATCATGCATGCTACTTGAGGCCTGGGAATGAGGCTAGTATGCATGCATCTCCACTCACTTGGAAGCGAATGTGCTATGGAGGTTTTCCTGAGATGGATCTTCCTCCTCCTTCTCATTTTTCTCACGACCTAGGCTGGTGAGGACTGTCTAGTGTGTGAGACAGAGTGCCAGAAACCGAGACCCCCAGGTTGTACCCACCCTTGCACACTCCCTTGTCACCCAGGTACACATTTCAGCTGGTTGCCTAGGTAACATTGTTTTCTATAGTAACAAAATTGAAATAATTGGTGTACTGTGAATTACTATACTACTTGCATGTATGCATGTTTCTGTAAATAAATCCCTGCCCAACTTATGTATGTACATGTGTACCCTATCCCATAAAGGAAGCCTCATTCCCATGTTGTGGCCTGGGAATGAGGCTAAAGCAGGATTTGCTCCTAACATTGGCTTAAGTACACTCTATGCTGATATATGCCAGTGTACCAACCTAGCCCCTCCTCACCATAGCAACCACAGAGTCACAATTACTGTCTTGAGAATTGTTCGTCAACACTGACTAGTCATGTCTGCAATACCAAGGTAGCCACTACTGGGTGATGACATTGTTCCCTCCATGTGATCCTCTGCAGGAGACTGTCCAAGGTGTGAGACGCTTGTGAAGCTACGCTGTCACTGTTCCACCATGAACCTCTTTGTCAAGTGTTGGTGAGTAGTCTAAGTGAGCTCCACTGTTCCACCATGAACCTCTTTGTCAAGTGTTGGTGAGTAGTCTAAGTGAGCTCCACTGTTCCACCATGAACCTCTTTGTCAAGTGTTGGTGGGTAGTCTAAGTGAGCTCCACTGTTCCACCATGAACCTCTTTGTCAAGTGTTGGTGAGTAGTCTAAGTGAGCTCCACTGTTCCACCGTGAACCTCTTTGTCAAGTGTTGGTGAGTAGTCTAAGTGAGCTCCACTGTTCCACCATGAGCCTCTTTGTCAAGTGTTGGTGAGTAGTCTAAGTGAGCTCCACTGTTCCACCATGAACCTCTTTGTCAAGTGTTGGTGGGTAGTCTAAATGAGCTCCTAACTTGCATAGCAGAAGGTGCTATGAGTGAAGGCTATGCACGACTAATGACAAGCTCCACTGTTCATAACCGAGTATGACTAAGGCGCATCAACCACATAACCCTTGGTATGCTAGAGGGCAGAGATTCTCTGCTTGCTTATGGTTTGGGTGTGCCTGTGTAGCGAGAGTAACAGCTGCTGGCGTGTGATCACCCATGTGACGACTGCCTTGGGCTAAATACATAGGCTTCTGCTTAAGCAGCTGCTTGCTCACATCACGGCCATGAAGGATCTCCATAGTTACACATCTCAACTGGTGTACAGACTTGCGCATTGTAGGTGTGTGGTAGCCTCGTTCCCAGGCCTCCACCCAAATTTATGTGAAGTTACTCATACTGGAAGTGATGATAGCAGTGATAGAGGGCTGAAATGGGACTACACGCGTGTGGTGTGTGTGGTGTGTGTCTCCCTTTTATCTTCTCCTACCTTCTTTGTCCAGTGAATGGATTGCAGCTGACAGTGCAAGGAAATTGGAACTGCAGACTTGTAACAGCCAGTGTACAAAGACTGTAAGCTGTTGACGGCCTTCTAGTCCTTCTGCTTACAACTGTTATCCCCCTCTTGCTCTGGCCTTCGCACACACACACACACACACACACACATGCACACACGCACACACACACACACACACACACACGCACACACACACACACACGCACACACATACACAGCTGTCATGCGGGCACCGTTGCTCCCTGCAGTGTCACCCAGGCGAGTGCCTGGACCCAGAGCAGTGCAAGAGAAGAATCGCCATTAGATGCCCCTGCCACAGGATCAAGAAGGTATGACATCATCATGACGTCACTTTATAATAGACGCCAGGTCCAAGAGATCTGTGTGGTTTAGTAAACTTAAGAGCTCTGAGCTGTAGTGTCCCTAGCGCAGCAAGGATACTGGTTTCCTAGAAAATGCATAGATCCCATCAGTCTCATTCCCAGACCCTCAATACTTGCTGAGGGTCTGGGAACGAGACAAAGATCCCATTGAACCGTATTGTATTGCAGGAAATAAAGTGCTATGAGAGGAAGGAGAAAGTGCTGGAGTGCGACTCTGAGTGCCAGAAGATCCAGAGAGAGAAAGAAGAGGTAGTTCTGAATTTCATCATTCCTGAATTGTATGATTGTTCAGTTGATACTATCAAAAGCAGAGAGGTTTCAGAATGAGACTGCACTTGTAGTTGTCACTTGATAAGATGATGGAACTTCTCTCATGTCCTGTCGTGTTCCCACTCACATCATACCCTTTGCAGGAGCATCGTAGAGAGGAGGAGGAGGCCAGGAGGCTGGCAGCTGAGCAGGAGATGAAGGAGCAGCGGGAAGCACATGGAAGAGAGTTACAGCCCAAGAGGAGGCGGAGGAGAGGCAAGAGAGTGGAGGAGGAGGAGGAAGAGGAGGAAGAGTCATTCTACCAGCGTCACAGGACTGTAATCCTCCTACTGGGAGGGACGGCCGTGGTGGGCGTGGCAGTAGCTGTGGGCTATGTACAGCTGCAGTTTTAGCAGGACATCTGAACTAGAAATCAATCCACCGCCATGTTTATGAACATTGCACTTGTATAATTGCTTTTTGTAGCAGATAAGTGACTGCAACAGATATAGTTGATCAGGACATGCACCCTCCCTTTTCCTAATCTAGCTTCCAGATGTCCCCCCCAAGATTCTGAACAGTCATTGCTGTTGCTAAGTTACTGTTATAGCTGCTGGTCTTGTTGATAGCAGGATGGTGCTAAGCCGATTCTGTTGCTAAGCTAAGCTTGTGCTAGCCCTCACACTGCAGTTGCATGGCCATGGTCTATATGAGCAAGGCTGCTTGGCATGAACCACTTGGACGACATGGTGTAAATGCCTTATTAGCTACACCAAGATCATCATGTGTCAGTGAAGGGTCAGTCACACCAGCCTACAGGGTTGTTAGTTGGCATTGTTGGGCTGCAGACTTGGGTCTCCTAACAATGCAACTGTAACTGGAGATGAATTTTCACAATGGGGATTAATAAGTATAAAGTGAAGGGTTGGCGACGGTGGATTACTGGGGCCATTAGTTCTACCAATCAGGTGGGATATATAACAGTTATAGCAGGTAGCCAGGGATTTATGAATACTGTACAAATTTTATATTATCATGTACAGGGAATGATGATACACGGTAGTACATTACCTACTAATTTATTATGCAGTTACATAGGACAAAATAAAGTCTGAATAATTAATATCATCATACTTTGTCTATGACACGTACAGTTACAATAGGACTGAATTTTCAGGGTGCGTTTTGTCAGAGAATCTGGAACTGCTTCTTCAGTTCTATTATCAGCTGCCAGTCGTTCTTCTGCAGGTCCTCTCGGAAATAGTTCTTCACAGCATCTATGGACTCCCGGCTTATCTGGGACACAAGGATGCAAGAAAGTTCTGTATTAGTCCCTCCACCTTCCTCCTTACCCCCCAGTAGTGCCCACCCACCCTCCATGATTGGCACTCTCCCTCTCCCTCCTCTCCCTCTCTCCCCTCCCCACTTCCTCCCTCCCTACTTCTCTCCCTCCCTCCCTCCCTCCCTCCCTCCCTCCCTCCCTCCCTCCCTCCCTCCCTCCCTCCCTCCCTCCCTCCCTCCCTCCCTCCCTCCCTCCCTCCCTCCCTTCCTTCCTTCCTTCCTTCCTTCCTTCCTTCCTTCCTTCCTTCCCTCCCTCCCTCCCTCCCTCCCTCCCTCCCTCCCTCCCTCCCTCCCTCCCTCCCTCAGCACACACACACACACACACAAGGACCCACCTTGCTAACAAGCATGTCCGTGTGATCAAAGTGCCTGCCATACAGACGTGGGGCATCTCCTCCCGCGTGCTCAATCTTGAGACACACCTCCATTCCCTTACGTGCAATGTCTACTTGTTTGTGGTTGGCCTCCAAGCTTGACACCACACCAATGTCTGTAAACTGTGTGTGTGTGTGTGTGTGTGTGTGTGTGTGTGTGTGTGTGTGTGTGTGTGTGTGTGTGTGTGTGTGTGTGTGTGTGTGTGTGTGTGTGTGTGTGTGTGTGTGTAGTGTGTGTGTGTGTGTGTGTGTGTGTGTGTGTGTGTGTGTGTGTGTGTGTGTGTGTGTGTGTGTGTGTGTAGTGTGTGTGTGTGTGTGTAATACAAGGACAACATAACAATCAGACGCTAAGTCCTATGCAACTTAGAAACCCGAAGGTCCTGGGCTGTAGTAGCAAGGTGATCGATACTAAGAGCATACAAACGTCTAAATCATTTACATGTAAATCCCAGTGGCCCAGTCTTGACAATGTTATACGTCTTTGTTGCCTTTCAGAGAGCTCTTTGGTACTTCAAACTGTAGCAAACTTTTGCTTTATATCATGCTACTATGTATGTGCGTTCCTATGCCCCACGGTACAAGCTGGTTAATCAACTCAGTTCGGCCTGTACGGTACACAACCTGTGTATGCCCAAGAGCGCATAAGAACGGGCGGCTTGAGTAAGAGCGTGTAACTCCAATAGAAGCCCGTAGTCTGGTCAAAATTATTGAACCGTACTAAGAATAGAACACCCGGCACGTGCTTAGCAACAATGGCTTATGTTACACAGCATGTGCAGTACGTGTTAGTACTGACGGTAAATTCTGACCGGTTTCAAATTTTACGGAGTTACACGCTCTTACTCTAGCCGCCCGTTCTTATGCGCTCTTGTATGCCCTATAGAGACCTCCACCTCTATACTTCTCCAGAGAGAGACAGACTCTGAGCTACAGTTTTTGTGTTTTGTTGCTCAGACTACCATGAGTGACAGTTGTTCACTTACACTCTTGCTAGGGACAGTGAGTGGGGTCCCCGGCTTCACCACCCCATCTTCCACCACCACACCCACCACAATGGGGTCACGAGTGTTGAATATGCAGTTGGGAAGGACGCGTAGTCGGCAGGGGAACACAGCAATGTGCTCGTACTCTTTGCGCTTCTGCTCACGAAGCTCCTGTAGTACATGAACGACAAAAAACATCTTTCCCTCCATTCTCCCTTCCCTTCCTCCCTCCCTTCCTCCCTCCCTCTCTTCCTCCATCCCTTCCTCCCTCCCTCCCTCTCTTCCTCCATCCCTTCCTTCCTCCCTCCTTCCCTCCCTCTCTTCCTCCTTCCCTTCCTTCCTCCCTCCTTCCCTCCCTCTCTTCCTCCATCCCTTCCTTCCTCCCTCCCTCTTTATCTCATCTCTAAATTTTCCCCCAAGACTTTCCCTCCATTCTCCCTTCCCTTCCTTCCTCCCTCCCTCCCTCTCTTCCTCCATCCCTTCCTCCCTCCTTC
>OX422187.1:2327158-2399658 GCA_949130485.1 Agelas oroides | reverse complement strand
CTTGTCCAGAATCTTGGTCTTGCCAGTGTCTACATGTCCCAGGACACACACCACCGGGGAGCGGAGGATGTCCAAGGAACGCTCCTCCTCATGCCTCTTGCGACGGCTCTGAGCGAGAGAGAGAGAGGACGAAAAGGAGAAGAAAGAGACACCAGCTGATGTACATCTCATCCCTACAATCTACTAAACTGTACAAAATGCAAAACTTTGGATGAAACAGTAATAATATTATTTGTAAACCCTTCACAGCCCTTCAACACTTCAGAAATGTTCAGATTGTGGAAAGATGACTCTTGCAGGTGTTTTTCACTGTCCATTCTGCTCAACATGACAGCGAAAACACCGTTCAAAACTCACGAAAGTGATCTTTTGACGATTTAAACATATTTACATGTAAGTGAAAAGTTCTGAACCCCAAAAATGCCGGTTTGGCATTTTGCTGTGCATGCAATTACGTATGTTTCATGCCCGTTATCTGAAGAGTGGGTTTTGACTGTTGAAAGTAGCTCACTTTTACATGCATGGAACAGCTGGTTTCTGACCTCAATCCTCTGCTTGGCTCTCTGATAGGGTGACAGTTCTTCTGTTTCCGACTCGCTCTCCTCCTCGCTGCTCTCGCTGCTCGTCTCCTCCTCGTCTGACGCCGACTCTACTGACTCTTGTCTGACCTCCCTTGCTGATTCTTGTTCTGCAGGTTTGGCCGGCTGCACCCCGGTAGAAGTAACTTCTTGTCTTGTCTCTGTCTTCTCCTCCTCCTCCTCCCCTCCACTTTCATCATCCCAATTATCTTTCACCTACATAAGAATACATGCACAACTTTTCAGCCATGCAGTGCATATTTCTCTCCCTCTCCCTCTCCCTCTCCCTCTCCCTCTCCCTCTCCCTCTCCCTCTCCCTCTCCCTCTCCCTCTCCCTCTCTCTCCCCCCCTCTCTCTCCCCCCCTCTTTCTCTCTCTCTCCCTCTCCCTCTCCCTCTCTCTCTCTTTCGTTGGGGGAGGGTTTATTTGCCCCCTGACACTCTGAAAGGTGCACAACTCGAGTCACAAGGTACCAGATAACCAACTCAAGTTGAAGCTGACAAACCCACCCACACACACACGATACCCCATCAGACCAAGTCACTTACACTTCCTGTTTCCTCGTCTCCACTGACATCCTCCCAATTGTCCTTCACCTCTTCCTGTGGAGGAGGAGGGGACAAATGACAATGAAGGGTAGACCTTTGTGGAGGGAGGACAAGTTACGCAGTGTGTGAGTGAGTGCAGTTGTTGTTACATACATCAGAATTACTCTGTGGCTCTTGGACACTCCCCGTTGTGGTTTCTGGAGGGGAGAGATGTAGGTGAGTACAACACGAGAACCAACAATATAACACAATGCGACTAACAATAATATAACCGAGATATACCCAGTGTAATGAGACTAACCAATCATATAACACAACTAACCAAGATATACCCAGTGTAATGCGACTAACCAATCATATAACACAACTAACCGAGATATACCCAGTGTAATGCGACTAACCAATGATATAACACAACTAACCGAGATATACCCAGTGTAATGCGACTAACCAATGATGTAACACATTGGAACCACAAATGTCATCACCAACCTGAAGGAACAGAGGCAGGCTCCTCTAGTATTTCACTGGTTCCGCTAGCAAAGTCAGATGCTGTGGACACAGACAGACAGCAAGGTTGATCAATGCTCAAAGACGACCACACAAACCCAAGCTAGCTTCCTCGCCTCCCCCAGACTTCCTTCTAATTAGTAACCTAGCAACCAGACACTTCAAGACAGATGGTCCGTTACCATCTTGTGTGGGATGTTTGTTAGCAAGGCGTGTGTGTGAGGGCGACTCATGATCTCAAGCCAGCTCTGACCTTGTTTGGGTTTCTTGGGTCTCTGGCGGGAGCCGTAGCGAACCTTCTTTCTCTCTCCACCATCCAGAGCCTTCCCTGGGACTGTGATCCCTAAACACAGCACAACCAATCGAATGTAAATCAAATCAAGAAATCTCCCTTTTTTGCACCATCACTACTTGCTACTCAATCAATCAATCAATCAAGTAATCTTCAACAGTAAATATATGTGGCAGTCCCATGTAGAAGATTATTCCGTCGTGTATTTTGATTGCATCACTGCGTTCAAAGCACGGTATTGCTGAACTTTCGTTAAGAGCGGGGCTCATACACGCTTCGTAGACTCATTAGATATTCATGCATCTATGAAGCACGTATGAGCCCTGTCCTTAACGGAATTTCAGCGATACGGCGCTTCAAACACAGCGATGCGATCAAAATACGTGACGAAATAATCTTCAATTTCTACACAGGACTGTCACATAATAGTTGTGTTGTATCTCCCTGCATGGCAGGTATGGGCCGGTTCCAAAAATGGATGATTGGAATCAGAACATACCTCTGCATGGGGCATTGGTGTCAGGCTACAACCGACACCAATGCATAAACACCACTGCCCAGGAGGTACAGACTGTGTACTAGTATGCTCGAAACTGCTGACATAATTAGATTTGTTGCTTTGTAATTAGATTTGATTATTTGTGAGGCTATAGGTTGTACCTTGTGCTTCCAGAGCACGAAGCTGAGCCTGTGCTTTGGCATGTCTCTCCTTCTCGGCCTTGGTCATGGGTTTTCCCTCCAGTCTCCTCCTCTCCTTTCGTTCCTTTTCCTTTTGCTTTTTCTTCTCCTTGCGTTCCTTCTCTAGCTGCAACTGGAGGGTGGGAGGGAGGGAGGGAGGGAGGGAGGGAGGGAGGGAAGGAAAGAGGGAGAAGTCACTTGATCCAATGGGAACAAAGAAATTGACACAAAAATCAACCGACACTTACTTCCTCCTGTCTTTTCCTCTCGGCCTCCTCCTCTGCACGCTGGAGAGCAAGTTCCTCTTCCTCCCTCCGTTTCTGCTCCAGTCTTAATGCCTCAATCTGTTTCTTGATGCCCAAGATGGCCGACTTTCCTGGTTTCTTTACCTTTCCCTTCTTCTCCTCCTCTGTCTTCTTCTTTTTCTTCTTCTTCTTTTTCTTATCGTCTCCGTCTCCCCCTTCCTCCCCCTCCTCACCAACCGCACCTTCACCATCAGAACCCTCTTCAACTGGTTTTTGGGCTGCTTCAAGTGGACTTTGACCTTTCACCTCCACACTCGAGCCCTCATCTTGTCCAGTTTGTGTCTCAGTTTTCTCCTCTTCCTTCTGGCCCCCCTGTTGTTGCTTTGCCTTCTTCGCTACCTCTTTCTTCTTCTTCTTCTCTCTCTCTCGTTTGGCAGCTTTCTTTTGTGCAGGTGTCAGCACAGTGTGCCCCTCCTCTCCCTCTTCCTCCTCCTCCTTCTCCCCTACCTCTGCCCCACCCCCAGAGGCTTCTGGCTTGTCTTCCAATCCCTTATCCTTGGCATCCACTTTTGTAGCCTTGGACTGGGACTCAGGTTGCTGCTGTCCCGAGTCCATTCCACCACCAACTTCAATTTCATGTGCCAATGCATCAATATCTTCTTCCCTGCAAAACAAATGCTGGGATGAGAGAGAAGGCCTGTGTACACAGCACACAACTAACAATTTTGGAAGGAATTACTGCTGTGCAAAGAAGCCAAACAAAGACATGTTTTCTGTCATGAGGTGAAAGCATAAAGCTGGCAGTCGCCTAGTCTCGTACCCAGACCCCCTTCAACCCGAGGAGGGTCTGACTAGCAGTCACCAGGAATTGAACTGAGGGTCCCTGGCTTGAGTTTGCCAGTGCTCTGAAGCTATGACCATTGGGCAACCACCAGCCTTAATAATCCTCTCCATATAACCAAAGTTACATCTTACCAAGCTTCGTTCTTTTTCTTCTTCTTCCCTTTCTTCCCTCCTCCACTCTTGCCAGCCTCCTTTGGCTGCTCCTCAGCTCCACTCTTATCATCTGAAACAGGCGTCTCCTGTTTGTCCAGCTGCTCCGACTGTTTTTGTTTCTGCTCCTTGTCATCCACGAGTCCCAGCTCCTCTAACTCACGAGCCAGGTCATCTTCCCTGGAAGAGGCAGTTACACATAAAATGTGCAGAAAGTGCAAGCAAAACATAGTTGACACAAAGGGACTGCAAACTCAAGTGCATTCATGGGTGAATCAAAGTAACACGTCAGAGACACTATGCCTGATAAGTACTTGTGACATCTAGCATAGTCTAGACGAATCTAGCATAGTCTAGACGAATCTAGCGTAGTCTAGATGAGTATCTCTGTACATGCAGACGTGAGCTAAATATCAGACGTAGGATAGTGCTATGCTGCTCTACTTCAGGTGTAGACGCCAAGAACTGGAGTTATTTTGTTGCTCAGAACAGTTCCGACTTGTCATGGCTTGTCTTCCAGTTCAGAATAGAACATGCCACAAACTAACTAGGAAAGATGCTACGAGTAGATGTTTGGGGGCATGGACATTCAACTTTTAGTTGAATGTATTCATTTAAAATACGGCAAGTGCTTGGTCTAAGCAAACAAAATACACAAATGCGTGAGCAATGCAGTTCTGCTACCGTGAGGCTTGTTCAAGTTCACCCCAACTAGTATGTTTACTAAGACAATATTTCAAGCACAGCCCTTCTTGAGGTAGTGTAACTTCTAGGGGGGTGTAGCATGGCAGGCCATTTGCCAGGTCGCGGGTTCAAGTCCCTCCCTGAGTCACTGTCTTTTTTTCCCCTCTTTATTTTCTCGTCTTTACTCCTCACCTTTCTCTCTGACTTTAACTTAGGTTAAGGTCTGACTGTCAGGTCTGGAGCATGTTAAAATCTGAGCCTCATGCACCTTGCGCTTCGTGCTCGCTGCACCCTCCCCATCGAACATGCCAGCTTGATATCTGCTTTGGCTGGATCCCTGGCAGCTCAGCCTTAAGTACTCGAACTCAGCCACTGAGTTGCCGAGTGACTCGGTAGCTCAGTTGGTTAGAGCATGGCAGGCCATTTGCCAGGTCGCAGATTCGAGTCCCTCCCCGAATCACTGTCTGTTGAGCAGCATTGTGTGGCTCTAGCTGAAGCTTCGCTAGTGCATTACCAGACTACTGTAACATTGCCCCAAGCATACAACTCAGCACTTTTGACCTACGTCATTACCCACTCACCAGTCATCCTTCTTCCTCTTCTTCTTTCCCTTCTTCCCACCGCCTGCCATTACCTCACTCTCCTTTGCCAGCTCGTCCACACCCTCCCCTGGCTTGTCCTCCAGTGGCTGTGCTGTGCCACCTACCTCTCCCAATCCATCTTGTTCATTGGGTAACTCGTCCTCCCTAGAGGGAACGGTTTGTGACTGAATGGATTTTGGCCTCGCAAATGAGCGAAATCTTACGACCCCAAACCAGGACAATAAATAAACACACGTTCAATGATATGAGGTGACTAGCAGGGCCAACCCTAGATTCAGTTATCCATTCCTTCGCTTCCCTTCATATCAATGAAAATGTGTTGATCAAGTAAACTTTTGCAGGCCGTATTAAATAAACGTTGTACCAATCATCATCAAATTCTTTCTTCTTTCGGTCTTTCTTGCCCTTCTTTCCCCCTCGCTGGGCCACAGGATCGTCCATCAGCACCCCTTCCTCTTCTTCTTTCCTCCCCTCAGGCAACGATGGGCCGGACAACTTGTCATCCTCAGACCTGGAGAGAAGATTAGTAAAGCAGACACACAAGGTCTGACTACCTTCGTCTTTTGAGTTCATCATGACGTCAAATTAAAATTTACTGCCGGAGGTATTTACCACTTCTCGTCCAGTCCTTTGCCTTTGCCCTTCTTCTTTCCCATACTTTCTCGCTCATTTGTGACCAGTCAACAAAGCAAACGGAGGGTCAAGGAAAACGCAGGTTTCTTTCGGGCTCAAGCACTAATTTCAAGAAATCCACTGTCTGTCGGCTTTGCTTAGTAGTGTGTTTGCACTGTTACACATGGCCAATGCAAGTTGGTTATGATGTAATGGCATATTTACGTCACAAATAATATTGAGCTTCGGATAAATAGAGAAACATGCGGAGGCATGATTTTAATAGAGGGTCGTGCTTAGGCACGAAATCTTCACAGAAGAAGATTCTGATATTCCAATAGCATGTACACAGCAGCTACAACAGTCAACACAAAGTGATGAACAGAAAAAGAGTGAATTTCCGACACTGCCTATGGCAGCATTTGGAAGTGTGAGTGTTCTGGTTGTAAAAAGGTGTGCAGAGTTTTATATCTATCAAAATACAAAAACCACAACTGCACATTAGTGTATATATTCACAAATAGCAACATAGATAACGTTGTATGTAATACGAGGCTTACATGTACAACAAAATGATAATGATTCCTTCAAACACAAGAAGAAAGAGATAAGTCATGAGCAAAGAACGTGTTCGTAGTATTCAGAGGTTTGACGTGTGGTGTGTATGTACCCTTATGATATTGAATTGATCTCTGTTGAGGGACGCATTTGTGAGAGAACTTTATCGAGCCACATTAGAGGGCCGTGAAGGTGTATTTCGATCCAACAAGGTGTACTTGTGACGTCTTGGCGATGGTACTCAGCTCCCCAGCCCTTCACAAAGCTCATACGAATTGTGCACATTTTTGTTAGCTCGTAGACAGCTTCAAAGCCCTGATTCACACTCTGTGCCAGGAGCTGGGCAAATTCCTGGTTGTTGAAGATTTTTAGGCTACATCCAGGGGGAATCTTGCACACTGTGGTTGCATGGAAACCGTGAGAGTGGTTGCAATTGCGACTTTGGACAAAAATGGCACCATCACTCAGACACTCAGCAAAAACCTCCCCTCCAACATAAAACAGGTGCACTCCCTTCCCTATGTGGCGTCTGACATTCTCAATGGTGGAGTTTCGGTTGACATTGGAGAGCAGGCCCAGACAAAATCGGTCAGCATTCATGCACGGGTCTGTATATCCATCCACCACCACGTGTGAGCGGGTGGTATGGAAGGCTTCCCCAACACGTTGGTTTAATTCGTAGTAGCTGATGGAGCTCCAGTAAGGAGGTTCTTGGTACTTCACCTGAATTGTGGTACAATCAGACATCGGGGACATGGCAGCGGAGGGTGTGGGTGAGTGCACTGAGGAAGATAAGAACACATGAACGGTCATCATCAAGCCAATAGAGTATTAACAAGCATTTTCACTTTCAATAGAACTATATCTCACACTCACATAGTACAAACGCACACACACACACTCACTCACACGTACACACACCTGGCATAAGTTCACTCTTGGATGGGTCCGGAGGAGATGGGGACCCAGTCTCGGAATATGCACATACATATGTACCTGGCATATGGTCAATCATAGACGGGTCGGGAGGAGAAGGAGATCCCGTTTCAGAGTATGCAGGGGGTGGTGTTTCTGTGAAGAGGAAAAGTCCATAAAATTAAGTTTTGTTCTCAGACCAAGTTTCACAGGCTGTCCTGCCTAATCGGAAAAATTCAACAACTGGTGAAAAATTTGATTTGGGGAGAGACCACTATAATTGCAGTTATTGTTATGTTACACAAAACATAACAAAATCCCAAACAGGAAGACACATGCTGGAAACCATATGCGGTAAGTACATTTGCCAAGTCATTTTAACAAACAAACCTATCATGTGCAATATTAGCTCACCTGGAGTTTCAAAATTGAGTGGTGGTACATCGTTATTGGGAGAATATGTGGCCCTATTGGAGTCCAGGTAGCTGGGGATAGGTTCATAGCGAGCGGTGATCATTTGAGGGTTACGAGGTACGAGGACAGGTGGCAGGACTGCACAGAGAGAGAGAGAGAGAAAAGGGACATTACATTTTTTAACAATGCCTCAATACTTGAGAACAAACACCAGTAATAGAACCAACAAGCACATACCCCGAGCGCTTGATGTCTAGCAGGTAGCATACATACAAGCTTAAAAGTGGAGGTAGGTCTAGACTTTTGGGCACAGACTTGTCTCCAATCAAGTGACGGCTAGCAAGAGACAAAGTGTCTACACTTTAACAATTAGCACTGTTCACATGTCAATTTCGAGACCGAAATTTGATAAAGAGTATCACGCAGAGATTATTTAGTCACTCATGTAGCACGCAGCTCACCACAGCCACACCCAAAACACAGGTTTTCCTGTACTAAACTGCTTGAACAAAAGTAGAGCAGGCAACTGACCAAACACACGTGTACGTGTAGGTAGTTCTTCACAGTAAACCACAAACCTGGCGTCTCCACTCGGCGGTAGTGGTAGGGGTTGATGCACACCTCTTTCTTGTTCCTACTGAAGGCATACTCGCAGACGTCGAGCGGCTTCAACTCATGGTGGCTCTGCAGGTCTGGCCATCGCCACACACGACAGTAGATGACGTGGGGAAGGCCTTTTCTGTGGGAGACTTGAAGGCGGCCATCTAGGCTTCTAGGAATGGTAACGCAGTTGGTGTGCGTGTTAGGTTGAGAAAGAGCCTTTTCAAGTTCCTCCAAGGACCCCTTCTGCTTTTTCAGTTTCTTCACAAGTGAGTCAATAGCTTTCTCTGCCCACTTCTCATCTTCGTCTCCCTGTTTCCACCCAAGAAGGCGTTTTACGGCAGGAGATGTGAAGGAGAATAACCCAGACATGATGGCTTACTAGACGGCTGAGCAGGCCCCACGGCTTCTTCACTATATTAACCTCAGACGCAACACAACAGATTTGCCAATATTTTTAATTCGAGACACAAGTCTATCCAGGACTTTTGTTCTGCGACTCGGTCCGAAAAAACACTGAAGGAAAAGACGGAGCACAGCACTCCCGTGTTTTTGCGGTTACGAACATATTTGATATTTTCTACGAAAACGTGATTGGTCAATTTTGAAACGAGTTTTTAGCGCTACGCTACTAAGAAGCCGATTGGTCAATTTGCCTGCTGAGTCAGCATCTACGCGCACGTTGATGGCGTGGGAGAAGATGGCGACCGGAGTGCCTGTGAACGAGCTTTTTGAGCGTATAGCTCAAGCTGTAAGCTATATTTCAAAATAAGAGACATATCTGTTATTAAAATTAGTTAAACTTGAAGCAGTTTTGATGTTACAGGAAACAAGAACATCAGAACTCTTGAGAGAAGTGGAAGAGCTGGAAAAGTCGTCTATTAATTTCGAACAGCTGGACAAGAATCCCGAGTTGAATGCACTGCAAACGGCAAACTCTAAATTGAAGTACCAAATCCTTCACCTACAGAGGGTATGTTCCTGTAATTATTTCCAATTAATTTGTGCTGGGTGCATCCTGATTTTCTTTGGCTCTATTACTCATTGTTATGACTCACATTCTATTGTATCACATTTTGTCTGTCCTCCTTTCTTCCTCTCTTCCTCCTCCTCATCAGAGCATTGCAGAGGAGGAAGCAAGACAGATGCAATCAATGACCAACGTCCTGAGAGTGGTGGAAGGCTTGTTCACTACTACCATTCGCAAGCTCTATCCAGGATTCTCCCAGTTGAAGGGAAGTGTACAAAGCTCCAGTGGAAAGTTTGGGGATTACAAGTGCAACGCTGCCGTGCAGATATCGCAGGTGACATTGACACACTGATACAGACCAAATTCAAGAGAACAAAGTTGATTACTTGTATTAGAGCGAGGCTGGTTGCTTATGTTTTCCATAATACCATGTGCATCACATCTTATACAATTTAGTTTTTAGATGCTGTAATACCTTGGTTGAGACGTGTTTGATAACATTCCCAGGCTCTCATGCGGGGCTACGCCCATGCATGAGATCCTGGAACCAAACCATGTTTGTTCACTTACTTTGTAAAGATTATACTCCTTTAGTTGAGGAGGTGGAAAATATTCAATGACTAAATTTCTCTGCATTAGGAGTTTTTGTTTTTTCTTTCTTTCTTTTAGAAGTTGAAGTCCCAGGGTCAGAGTGTCCCTCCAAAACAGGTAGCAGCCACCATTGCTGAAAAACTGGAAAACACAGAACCATTTCTTGAAAAGGTATCAGTTCTTATTTGGTTGGTTGCAGAGTCCGAGACTAGCCTCGTTCTCAGGCTCCTCCGGCCTTGGAATGAGGCCAAGTCCAATATTAGCTGGATATACGCGTGTGAAACTTCTCTCCAGCACAATCTCCAGCAGCACAATCTCTAGTCCACCGCCCAAACTCTTAAAACGAAAACCTCTTTCACATGTACGTAAATCTCCCAAACACACCTTTAAACTGTAAATTAATCCCTGAAATGGGGACACCTCTCTATAACCAGGACACTCATTTGGTCCAGAATAAAGCCGTGAAGGAAATTAAGAAACTGATAAACTTAAATGTGTACTTTGTCTTTGTGTTTTGTTTCAAGTTGTATGTATGCAGGTGGTGGTTGTGTCACCCAACCGTGACTTTCATGTGTAGGTTATGTTACTCTTCTGTGACGGTCATATTGTACGTTGAGCGAGCATCATAGAGGGAAGAGGAGCAAGTTAGACACAACAAACCGTCTTAGTTTTGTCCTCTCTTGCCCCATCATCATTGAGAGGTCGTTAATAGTGGCATAACTATACACAAGAGCGCATAAGAACGGGCGGCTAGAGTAAGAGCGTGTAACTCCAATAGAAGCCTGTAGTCCGGGCAAAATTATTGAACCGTACTAAAAATAGAACACCTGGTCACGTGCGTGCTTAGCAACCCTGCATAATAGCTTATGTCAACGCAGCGTGCGCAGCGCGTGTTACTATTTTTAGTACTGGCGGTAAATTTCGCCCGGTTTCGAATTTTACGTAGTTACACGCTCTTACTCTAGCCGCCCGTTCTTATGCGCTCTTGCTATACACAACAGCTACCAAGAGTGGGGTAAACAATGGGGTAAACAAGGGGTAAACAATGGGGTAAACAATGGGTGGTAAACAAGGGGTAAACAATGGGGTAAACAATGGGTGGTAAACAAGGGGTAAACAATGGGGTAAACAAGGGGTAAACAATGGGGTAAACAAGGGGTAAACAAAAAGTAGCGTGAGTAAGTTGAATGTGCATGTATATACATGTGTGCACATAAGCACTGGATGTGTATAGTTAATAGGGAGGTGTGGTTGTTGTGCTGTGTATACACACATATTCTATACACATGTACACACACACACATACAGTATGAGGTTGCTGGTGTGGGATTCATCAATGTCTTCCTGAAGCCCTCCTTTGTTGCAGAGCTGGTGCGAGATGTCATAGTGAATGGGGCAAGACCACCGCCCATAGACAGGAAACTAAGAGTCGTGGTCGACTTCTCCTCACCCAACATTGCCAAGGAGATGCACGTTGGTCACCTGAGGTCTACCATTATCGGAGAGACGATCTGTCGACTGCTTGAGTTTGTTGGGCATGATGTTCTTCGGTGTGTGTGTGTGTGTGTGTGTGTGTGTGTGTGTGTGTGTGTGTGTGTGTGTGTTCGTGTGTGTGTGTGTGTGTGTGTGTTCGTGTGTGTGTGTGTGTGTGTGTTCGTGTGTGTGTGTGTGTTCGTGTGTGTGCATACACTTGGCATGTATCATGCATGTATGCGTGTATTTTCCTTTCTTTATAGACTAAACCATATCGGTGACTGGGGAACACAATTTGGCATGCTCACTGCTCATTTGAAGGACAAATTTCCAGACTACACAAAAGTGTCCCCACCTATTGGTGACCTCCAGGCCTTCTACAAGGTGCTGGCAATTTAACCAAGCTGCTTTCATTCTCCAAACTCTTATATTTTCACATTCTCCATTTGATGTACGTGTACATGTGTTTGCATTTTTCTACATGAATTTCACAGGAATCTAAGAAACGCTTTGACGATGAGGAAGACTTCAAGAAACGTGCGTATGCGTGTGTGGTGAAACTCCAGAACCATGATCCTGAAATCATCAAGGGTTGGCAACTCATCTGTGATGTTTCACGGAAGGGTGAGCGTTGTAAAACAGGAGGCCAGAGACAGGAATGTTGGTTTAAACGGTTGATTTCATTTAATCCATAGAATTTCAGAGTATCTATGATCGTCTTGGGGTGACCATCATTGAACGGGGAGAGTCTTTCTACCAACCTCTTATGCCGGAGGTCATCAATGATCTGGAAGCCAAGAGTGAGCCGGATACTCGATTGAGAGAAATTTTGAAGTGAAATTTGCAATTTTGCGTATTAATCATGTAGGTATTTAAAGTATGTATTGTAAGGCTACATACCAACTGTGCAAATTTATCCCAAATTTGCATCAATCAAATGCAGGTTCAGCAAAAGGTGAAATCTGCATCTGATTGGTCAATAGTACCACCACAGGCGCCTGGATAGACGTAGCAACAGCGTTGTAAACAAACCAAAACAACAATTTAGTGCATATAATACGCATACATGTAATTAGCCTGACCAATGTGTCCGTTACAATATTGGTAGTTACATTAAGGTGTGGTTTTAGTAAATACCCACTTACGGAGGGCAGGAGGCGGCATCCGTGTGCAAAATATAGGCAAGGCAGCAGTACATCGCCGTTATTTGCATGAGAAAAAGCTTCTACATGTACCAAGGCGAACGGTTCACTGTACTGCTGGCTTATCATTGTGTGTTTGCCGTCCAGAAGTAGATTATGTAATAATCATTGGGAAACCTCATAGATTGTTTGCTGTGTAGTAAATTAAATACTAAGGCCTCCTCGTAGATCAACAATATGCTATGCTGTGGTAAGTTTGCCTGTTAGAGTGCACTTCTATCTCCAGATTTGATCACAGTAGAGGAAGGAAGAAAGATGGTGTTTGTCCCCGGAATCAAAACCCCTCTTACAGTTGTCAAATCGGATGGTGGATTCACCTACGACACATCAGACCTCACGGCAGTGAAACACAGAATTGAAGAGGAAAAGGGAGATTGGCTCATCTATGTCGTAGACGCAGGACAGTCTCTTCACTTTCAGACGGTGTTTGGGGCGGCCCAGATGGCAGGCTACTGCTCTGAGGAATCACGGCTGGACCACGTGGGATTCGGCGTCGTGCTCGGGGAAGACAAGAAGAAATTCAAGACTCGTTCAGGTGATACAGTGCGTCTGGTGGATCTGCTTGATGAGGGGATGGAGAGGGCCCTCGGCAGACTAAAGGAGAAGAACCGCGACCAGGTGGGTGAAGACCAGCTCACAACCCCTGTGCTCCAATGAAAGAAAAAAGAAGAGATTTTGTGGGGATGCAGGGGTGGAGGGGGGGAGAGGGGGGTTAGCTTGGGAACGCAGCTAGGGGAAAGACTGGAATGTCATAATGAAAAATTTTGTCATATTAGCGTATTAACGATGCAAGTTACGTAACCATCGCTTCTGTTGCGGTCATGCAAACCTTCTTCATTCTTCACTGGCTGGCTATTTGTTAGTGCTCGTGTATACCACTCACAGTTGATTGCCTCAAGAGTTACACAACCTTCTCTAACTTCTATGGAGCCTAGCCTCATTCCCAGTCCTCCACCACAGCTATTGTTGCTTGCAGTACGAATAGCACGGAGCTGTGGTGGGTGGAGGACTGGGGACAAGGCTAGTGGGAGCCTTGGAACGAGACTACTTGTCTAGGTGGGTGTCAGTTATTAGCAGTTATTTCTTTATTTATCAGCTGTGTGTGTATCAGATTGATCTCCCATGATAGTGGGGTGGTGGTGTTACACAACAAGAAAACTAGTTGACAAAACTAGATTACAAGAACCTAACCCCAGGCTGACAGTCAACCTTCTAACAACACACCTTAGTCTATCAAGCCAGACCATCTCTCACCCTCCAGAAAAGTTTTCTGGAGGGTGAGAGATGGTCTGGCTTGATAGCTAGTACTAGGCACACCTGTAAGGATGACCCAGTAGGTTAGTCTCATTCCGGCTTGCAAAACAGGAATGGTCCCGGGGATGCAGGGAGACAAAACTGGAAAATGTAACTCGTTTGTTCCTCGTGCTGCAGGCTTGTAACGATATAGTCTCGGAACCAGACCCCCGTGTGCGAGGGTCTGGTTCCGAGACTAGTAACAACACTGACGGTAACAAACTCGTGATGATTCCAGTGTAGCTTTGTAATGGGTAGCATCATAGATGTGTCTATGGTAACATGATATTGTATATGAGTGCAAGCAAAGATACTCTACTGGTGTCCTACTCTACTATCTATGGTACAAGCTTGTAACATGTCCGTTCTTCTGTGTGTAGCTACAGCTGGCAACAAATTTATGACATGCTCCTGGGAAACAAGGCTGAAGCTGTCTTTAAGCTACAAACAATTTTTGCTTTCAATGTCCCAGGTGCTGACTGCGGAGGAGCTAGCAGCTGCCCAAAAGTCTGTTGCTTACGGCTGCATCAAATATGCTGATCTTTCACACACTCGGACAAATGACTATGTCTTTTCCTTTGATAAGGTAATCGATTGTAAGAGTAGTATATAACCCGTTACCTAGGCAACACATTTGATTGTGTTTGTAAGAGTAGTATATAACCCATTACCTAGGCAACACATTTGATTGTGTTTGAAAGAGTAGTATATAACCCGTTACCTAGGCAACACATCTGATTGTGTTTGTAAGAGTAGTATATAACCCGTTACCTAGGCAACACATTTGATTGTGTTTGTAAGAGTAGTATATAACCCGTTACCTAGGCAACACATTTGATTGTGTTTGAAAGAGTAGTATATAACCCGTTACCTAGGCAACACATTTGATTGTGTTTGTAAGAGTAGTATATAACCCGTTACCTAGGCAACACATCTGATTGTGTTTGTAAGAGTAGTATATAACCCGTTACCTAGGCAACACATCTGATTGTGTTTGTAAGAGTAGTATATAACCCGTTACCTAGGCAACACATTTGATTGTTTGAAAGAGTAGTATATAACCCGTTACCTAGGCAACACATTTGATTGTGTTTGTAAGAGTAGTATATAACCCGTTACCTAGGCAACACATTTGATTGTGTTTGTAAGAGTAATGTGTGTAGCGCAGCCTTGTTCCCAGGCCTTGCCGCCTCAAGTGTTTGACTTTGATCAAATACTAAAGGTGGGAAAGGTCAAACCATGTATGTTTGGTATGGGGGGTATGTGTGTATATGACTTTGTGTAGGATAGCCCACCTCCCAAATACTCGCTTCCTCCTTTCCCAACTCTGTCTCCCTCCCTCCCTCTCCCTCCCTCCCTCTCCCTCCCTCCCTCTCCCTCCCTCCCTTCCTCCCTCTCCTTCCTTCCCCTCCCTCCCTCCCTCTCTCCCTCTCTCCTCCCCCTCCCTCCTTCCCCTCCTCTCTCCCTTCCTCCCTTCTCTCAACAGATGCTGGAGGACAAAGGCAACACAGCCGTCTATCTGCTGTATACCTACACCAGAATCAGGTAAATGTTTGTCAAAAGACCTTGAGCAACCACCATGGTGCACTAGAGCTGGCCAATAGAGCACATACCCCTGCGAAACTGCCCACACGGCCTGGGGACAAGCCTACACCTCAAGCCTCCCATAAGTAATGAAATTACAACACAGCTTGAAGAAGCCGGAAGAATCCCATCCAAAGAAGCTGGTTTTAGGGGAAGGCTTTGGCAAACTTTACCTTGTACCCAGGCTAACTGGTAGCCTCGTTCCCAGGCCTCCCCCATTTTTTTCCCCTTCAATTTGCATAATGGAAGAACAGTAAAAAAATGGGGAAGGCCTGGGCTCGTTCACCACATGAGTGGATGTGAACGCAAACCAAAGAACAAAAAACGGGGGAGACCTGGGAACGAGGCTAGCTAACTGCTGTGAACAATGTCCCTAATATGGCAATACATAGTATGAGGAGAATCCCAACGTTCATGCGTAAATATCATATGTAATGTGAACTGTGTTTACATGTAAACAAGATCAAAGCAATGACCTCTAGTCATTAACAGTGGTATTTCTGACAAAAGAGCTTATACTGTCCCAAATGAAGAAGCTGGAAGCTAATTCCTTTTGTGAAGCACCTCCTAACGAGAACCGTGGGTGCAGGTGTTCATAAATTGTTTGTACAGTGCCTTAGGCAAGTGTAAACTTACACAGCTGTCTCTTGTTATCTTGTAACAACAAAATGTGTGGTTTGCAGACAGCCATTATTGTAGACCCTCTCTTTCTTCCACAACTGGTGGGAACTGTATTCATTGCCAATCTGGGCTGATGGCTAACATTAACTTGTTCCCTAGCCTCGTCCCCCGGCCCTTCCCCCCCAAGGAGAGGCCTGGTACTCACTGTTTGCGTATGCGTGAAATATTCCTTCTGTAAAAAGCTTCGTGCACTTACCTTGTCCGTATGTGGAAGATTATGAATACGGAGCTTTCTTTGAAATTGACTCCAGCTGCGATTTAACTTGCAGAATCTTGCTAGAATACTACTTTTCAGGAGTGGCGGTATCATTTTTCCAAAACTTACAGTCGAACAGAAAGCTAGCAAATTGATTTGCCCTTTGGTAGCCACAGAAACACTTATCTCCCTTCGTACACAGCTTGTAGCGACTGACCTTTGCAACAGAAACGCTGCACGATAAAGTCATAGCAAACACAGCGAATCGCCTGGAGAAGCAGCCATCTCTCGCTCATTGGCGTGAAACGAACATGCACGGTTCGTATATGTACCTAATGTACAATAAGTATTCATGATTTTGCAATTCCCCTAAAAACTTTATAAAACATTTTACACGTGCAGACAGTGAGTACCAGGCCTCTCCTCAGGGGGGTGGAGGGGCCTGGGGACGAGGCTACCTTGTTCTCAGGCTTCCCTGTCTCCAGTTTCAATCACTTACAGCCTCCTTCTCAGGCTTTCTGACATGAATTGCAAGCTTTTCCACCATGCTCACATACAACATACACTCGTTCTTTACCCAGTTGTACGCATATTTGGTTCAGAGCCGAATTTGGTATCAAATCTTATTCATTGACATTTTACGACTAATCCTAACATGCGCTATGCCCTCTTAACACCTGCTTTCCTACTTCTGCAGTAATTAACCAACTTGCTCGTTCTCAGGCTGTGTGGGAGGAAGAAGGCTATTAGCCAACACGCAAAGAGTATCAAGCTTTCTAGACTAGGGTTACATAACCAGAAGTAACGAATGAGCATTATGACATCCCTTTAATAGTTCACTTAGTACCCTCTCCACTAAAGAAAAATATTGGCATGTATCCAATCATCTATCCGCCCAACACATGCGACAACGCACACAAATTATCTTGTATTCTCTAGTGCAAACTCTCGTTTTCTTCTCTCACATATTGGGTGCACACACACATACACACACATGCACACGCCACATGTACACATCCCCCCCTCCAACACACACACACACACACACATGCACACACCACATGTACACGTTCCCCCCCTCCCCCCCCCCACACACACAGGTCAATTGCTCGTCTGGCCAACATCACAACAGAACAGATTCGAGAAGCCGCACTAACCACACCCATAGACGTCTCACATGAGAAAGAGCTCAAACTAGCAAAGTGTGTCATACGCTTCCCTGAGATTGTCGATCGCATCGCAGACAACCTCTTACCCCACACACTCTGTGATTACCTCTACGAGTTGTGCACAACTTTCACTGAGTTTTATGAGGTCTGCTACTGTGTAGAGAAAGACAGGCAAACGAAGGAAATCATCCAGGTCAATATGGGCCGAATCCTGCTCTGTGAAGCCACGGCACAGGTGTTAGACAAATCATTCTACATTCTTGGGCTGGAACCAGTCAGTAAAATGTGACACTTCTCCAACTCGATTAATTTTATGTAACTATTGAGTTTTTATAAAGATGTCAAGATTTTGGGCTACTGTTCAAGTTAGTTTAATGATGTGACGTGGGTGCATGGGGTAGTTGTAGCAGCTTGCCTTGCAGCAGTAGATGGGGATGACCAGTACGCATGAGGTTGGGTTGGAGAAGAGTAGCTAGGCAACTACACGCTGGTCTGAGGTGGAAGGCAACTACATGCTGGTCTGAGGTGGAAGGCAACTACACCCTGGTCTGATTGAGGTGGAAGGCAAGTACGCCCTGGTCTGACCAACATGAAACTTGGGTCTACCACCTCGACAAAAAGGCACAACTAGAAGCAAAATTCAACTTAATATTTCTCACATGACACGGAATTATCCACAATGAGTGAATACAGCTCTCTTTCAACTATCTTGTGCATCAACAGCTTGAGTACCACCTTCAGTAGCCGTGGGTGGAGTCTGTTCCTGGGACTCATTGTCAACAACTTGAGTACCACCTTCAGTGGCCGTGGGTGGAGTCTGTTCCTGGGACTCATTGTCAACAGCTTGAGTACCACCTTCAGTGGCCGTGGGTGGAGTCTGTTCCTGGGACTCATTGTCAACAGCTTGAGTACCACCTTCAGTGGCCGTGGGTGGAGTCTGTTCCTGGGACTCATTGTCAACAACTCGAGTACCACCTTCAGTGGCCGTGGGTGGAGTCTGTTCCTGGGACTCATTGTCAACAGCTCGAGTACCACCTTCAGTGGCCGTGGGTGGAGTCTGTTCCTGGGACTCATTGTCAACAGCTCGAGTACCACCTTCAGTGGCCGTGGGTGGAGTCTGTTCCTGGGACTCGTTAGTGTCTTCATTACCAGGGTTCTCCTCATAAATGATGTCCTCTGGGTCTGGAGGCTGGGGCAGGAAGTCTACCCCTGGACATATTCTCTCAAACAACACCTGGGCCTAAAAGAGAGGAAGTGACAACAAGTCTCATTTCCAGGTCACCCTAGGTCTAGCCTCATTCCCAGGTCACCCTAGGTCTAGCCTCATTCCCAAGTCACCCTAGGTCTAGCCTCATTCCGAGGTTCTCGTCCATCCATGCACAAGAACCTGGGAATGAGGCTGCCCTAGACAGGTCACATAGTAACAAGCTACCATTTCTTAGGAGCCAGCTGCGTACAATATGTCAAGAGCTCCCTCCTCCTCCTCACATACACACACACACGCACGCACGCATGCACGCACACGCACACACACACACACACACACACACCTCTTTCATGGCATTCTCATAAGCAACTGTTCCGTCGGGGTCAGAGGTGACATGGACACCACTCGGAAGGTCCAGGGATGCCACCTGAGTTTGATTTACGGTACACACTGTAGCGTTGTAGTAGAGTGACCACAACAAAGAAGGACCAGCGCTGTTGGATTCTAAGGGGGGGGGGGGGGGGGGGGGAGATACGCTCAGATCGTCAGTCACATAGCTGAGAAAGATTAATGTCATCCTTGGAAAGTAAGTTTTCTGTTACCAACTTGAATCGGCAAACTTTTAGTCAATGTTTTTGACTGAAGGCTTCATCATCTTCAAGGAGGAAGGAAGTGTGAACAAACACCGCTGTTCTGATATCAAGTTGGTGACAGACTACTTCTTTTCATTTACACAGAAGTGAACTGAAAAGCCACTGAGAGTAAGGTCATCCATAGCTTGCTTGAGGTCACCCACTGCGTGAGATGATGAACTTTCATTGATAAACTTTCAGTGGCTTCTCAGTTGGCTTCTGCATAAATGAAGAGATTATCTGTTACGTTTGTTCACACTTCTTCACTTTCGCCCTGATGACAACTGGAGCATTCAATCAAAACGTTGGCAAGTTGTTTTCCGAGCTCAAGTTGGTAACAGACAACCTCTTTACTTGCATTGATGTTTGGCAGAGACCTCTCACCCACTCAACCCCACCTGTTTCATTGTCCATCTTGAAGAGGGTCCTGGCCACATACTCGAGGTCTTGCTGAGCTGTTTCACCGACACTGACACACATCATGTGCACCATGACTGTAGGACAAAGAACACACAAAGCTAGAGACAACCAACTTGCCCTCCTCAGCACAAAGAGACCAGCCAGTGGAACCTCTCAGCCTCATTCCCAGGCTCCCTTGCGCTTTCTGTCGCTTGCAGTACAGAAAAGTGAGTGTGTTAGGCCAATGTCATGGGAACATACAGACTGACATCTATGAGAGCAAAAACATGATAGAGATGCCTTCATTTTGTGGGGAGGAAAGTGATTAGCCTTGTATCCCTGCTCCTTCTCTTGTGTGTGCTTCAAGGAATGATACCGGAATACACTTATATCCCTGCTCCTTCTCTTGTGTGTGCTTCAAGGAATGATACTGGGATACACTTATATCCCTGCTCCTTCTCTTGTGTGTGCTTCAAGGAATGATACTGGGATACACTTATATCCCTGCTCCTTCTCTTGTGTGTGCTTCAAGGAATGATACCGGGATACACTTATATCCCTGCTCCTTCTCTTGTGTGTGCTTCAAGGAATGATACTGGGATACACTTATATCCCTGCTCCTTCTCTTGTGTGTGCTTCAAGGAATGATACTGGGATACACTTATATCCCTGCTCCTTCTCTTGTGTGTGCTTCAAGGAATGATACTGGGATACACTTATATCCCTGCTCCTTCTCTTGTGTGTGCTTCAAGGAATGATACCGGAATACACTTATATCCCTGCTCCTTCTCTTGTGTGTGCTTCAAGGAATGATACCGGGATACACTTATATCCCTGCTCCTTCTCTTGTGTGTGCTTCAAGGAATGATACCGGGATACACTTATATCCCTGCTCCTTCTCTTGTGTGTGCTTCAAGGAATGATACTGGGATACACTTATATCCCTGCTCCTTCTCTTGTGTGTGCTTCAAGGAATGATACTGGGATACACTTATATCCCTGCTCCTTCTCTTGTGTGTGCTTCAAGGAATGATACTGGGATACACTTATATCCCTGCTCCTTCTCTTGTGTGTGCTTCAAGGAATGATACTGGGATACACTTATATCCCTGCTCCTTCTCTTGTGTGTGCTTCAAGGAATGATACCGGAATACACTTATATCCCTGCTCCTTCTCTTGTGTGTGCTTCAAGGAATGATACCGGGATACACTTATATCCCTGCTCCTTCTCTTGTGTGTGCTTCAAGGAATGATACCGGGATACACTTATATCCCTGCTCCTTCTCTTGTGTGTGCTTCAAGGAATGATACTGGGATACACTTATATCCCTGCTCCTTCTCTTGTGTGTGCTTCAAGGAATGATACTGGGATACACTTATATCCCTGCTCCTTCTCTTGTGTGTGCTTCAAGGAATGATACCGGGATACACTTATATCCCTGCTCCTTCTCTTGTGTGTGCTTCAAGGAATGATACCGGGATACACTTATATCCCTGCTCCTTCTCTTGTGTGTGCTTCAAGGAATGATACTGGGATACACTTATATCCCTGCTCCTTCTCTTGTGTGTGCTTCAAGGAATGATACCGGGATACACTTATATCCCTGCTCCTTCTCTTGTGTGTGCTTCAAGGAATGATACTGGGATACACTTATATCCCTGCTCCTTCTCTTGTGTGTGCTTCAAGGAATGATACTGGGATACACTTATATCCCTGCTCCTTCTCTTGTGTGTGCTTCAAGGAATGATACTGGGATACACTTATATCTCTGCTCCTTCTCTTGTGTGTGCTTCAAGGAATGATACCGGAATACACTTATATCCCTGCTCCTTCTCTTGTGTGTGCTTCAAGGAATGATACCGGAATACACTTATATCCCTGCTCCTTCTCTTGTGTGTGCTTCAAGGAATGATACCGGGATACACTTATATCCCTGCTCCTTCTCTTGTGTGTGCTTCAAGGAATGATACCGGGATACACTTATATCCCTGCTCCTTCTCTTGTGTGTGCTTCAAGGAATGATACTGGGATACACTTATATCCCTGCTCCTTCTCTTGTGTGTGCTTCAAGGAATGATACCGGAATACACTTATATCCCTGCTCCTTCTCTTGTGTGTGCTTCAAGGAATGATACTGGAATACACTTATATCCCTGCTCCTTCTCTTGTGTGTGCTTCAAGGAATGATACTGGAATACACTTATATCCCTGCTCCTTCTCTTGTGTGTGCTTCAAGGAATGATACCGGGATACACTTATATCCCTGCTCCTTCTCTTGTGTGTGCTTCAAGGAATGATACTGGGATACACTTATATCCCTGCTCCTTCTCTTGTGTGTGCTTCAAGGAATGATACTGGGATACACTTATATCCCTGCTCCTTCTCTTGTGTGTGCTTCAAGGAATGATACTGGGATACACTTATATCCCTGCTCCTTCTCTTGTGTGTGCTTCAAGGAATGATACTGGGATACACTTATATCCCTGCTCCTTCTCTTGTGTGTGCTTCAAGGAATGATACTGGGATACACTTATATCCCTGCTCCTTCTCTTGTGTGTGCTTCAAGGAATGATACTGGAATACACTTATATCCCTGCTCCTTCTCTTGTGTGTGCTTCAAGGAATGATACCGGGATACACTTATATCCCTGCTCCTTCTCTTGTGTGTGCTTCAAGGAATGATACTGGGATACACTTATATCCCTGCTCCTTCTCTTGTGTGTGCTTCAAGGAATGATACTGGGATACACTTATATCCCTGCTCCTTCTCTTGTGTGTGCTTCAAGGAATGATACTGGGATACACTTATATCCCTGCTCCTTCTCTTGTGTGTGCTTCAAGGAATGATACTGGGATACACTTATATCCCTGCTCCTTCTCTTGTGTGTGCTTCAAGGAATGATACTGGGATACACTTATATCCCTGCTCCTTCTCTTGTGTGTGCTTCAAGGAATGATACTGGGATACACTTATATCCCTGCTCCTTCTCTTGTGTGTGCTTCAAGGAATGATACTGGGATACACTTATATCCCTGCTCCTTCTCTTGTGTGTGCTTCAAGGAATGATACTGGGATACACTTATATCCCTGCTCCTTCTCTTGTGTGTGCTTCAAGGAATGATACTGGGATACACTTATATCCCTGCTCCTTCTCTTGTGTGTGCTTCAAGGAATGATACTGGGATACACTTATATCCCTGCTCCTTCTCTTGTGTGTGCTTCAAGGAATGATACTGGGATACACTTATATGAAGCTGAAAGTTGGTCATTGGCAAAATAAATCTGGTGAATCGTTACTACAGTAATAAGCTACCAGGTTTGGTGAAAATTTCCCCTGGGAAACTCTATTCCCATTCGTGGTACACCCGCAAATGAAAAGTATGGGAATGAGACTAGGGTAGGTGCTTAGCCTGCCCCCATGCATCTTATTCCCAGACTACTCCACATGTAGCCTCATTCCCAGACTCCTCCAACTGTAGTCTCGCCTTCCACATGTAGCCTCATTCCCAGGCCATCCATATGTACAATATGGGACTGAACAGCCGAAGAGGGAGGCTACCTACATGTTCCTTCGGCTGTGTTGTTAGTGGAGGGGTCCAGCTGGAGGAGCTGGACAGCTGCAGTCTGGTTGGAGCCGAGGGTGTGAGGAGGAATGACTAGCAGGGCCAGCTGGAGGGAGGGAAATAACAAGCACGTAGCAGCTGAGGCTCTGTGCCACCAGCTTCAAAACAGATTAGGAAGTCTATCAAGTGAAGCTGTAGCTAGTTCTCTCTCTCTTTTCCCGTCATTTCTGGGCTAAATTCGGATGGACAGAAGGGAGGGCGATATGGAGGAGGAGGGAGGGAGATGAGGAATGAAAGCAGTGGGGGGGGGGGGGGGCGGATGGAGAAGAGGGGAGGAGGTGAGGTTGGACAGTTTCGCTCACCCTTTCCTCCGTGTTCTGGATGGGTCCATCAGTCACAAACGTTCCCCTTGACAGCCTTGGAACACTGTAGGGCAGAAAGGGTTAATTAAATGAGTACCTACGTCAGTGGTCAAAGTATGTCCATGTGCCAAATGTGTGTGTAGAATGTCACAGTAGTGGCATGGTATACCAGCCATATTTGGTCAAGCTTTCACTGTTCCCTGAAGAAAACTTCCCGAGTGTACACGTAGTTGACACATTGGTTGACTCTGCTACTGGAGAATCTACCTCACACTCTCTCCCAAGTTCAGCGTATCCTTCAGCAGAGCTGCCGATGACACAACAGTGCTACAGAACACAATGGCAGATAGTCATTTCTTAAAACCAGCATATACCATCCCGCTATTATCAGTTGCAAACGAGCCGTTCCTAGGAAACTAGCCTTACTTACGAGCATGATATTTTCTGTCCAGTGGAACAGAGAATTCCAGTGACTCTGTTTGTTGTCCTGGAAACCACAAGAGATTGTATGTGTCTTCGGAGACAGTAGACACCACCAAACACTGCACAAAGCCTGGAGTCAATGTGAACTGTCATGTGATAATTTGCGACTCATTTGAAAATCAAGTGACAATCGTGTGGTAATCGTGATAATCATGTAATTCCCAATTGGCATCAGTCAAATTCTACATAATCATGGCCACCATATGTCAAGTGATAATCATGTGATAATCATGTGATAATCGTGTGATAATCGTGTGACAACCATGTGATAATCATGTGATAATCGTGTGACAACCATGTGATAATCATGTGATAATCAAAGGAAAACATCTATTGTGAACATTACCTGCAAAAAGCTTGTGGCAGTTCCCCAGCGCCAAAGATTGGGTACAAAAATGGGGCATTCCCGAAACGTCCAAGGGAGTTGAGGAAGATTTGGGTTGTTTTTAAACCCTGAGAGCAGGAGGAAATTAGAGTCACTTGGTACTAGCCTCAGATTCAGTACCAATAATCCATAAACCACACAAGATACCACTATTGTTTGCTCACCTCCAAAGTGGGCACCTGTTCATTCACCATGGCGATACAGTGTACAATATACTGGATAAGGTTAGGGGTGAGATCCTTTCTCCTCAAAAACTCCACGTAGGGAAGAGAGACAAACTCTGTTGGGTGACAAACACATGGTCACCAACGTACATGATTGCTAAGCTGGTCACCAACACCCAAGTCACTACATGGTACCCTCGTCCTCAGGCCCGTCAGAAATATCAAACAGGCCTGGGAATGAGGGTAGCTACATAGTGGCTACACATAAATGCTACGTACAGATGTCACATGATCACCAGCTCAAATCACATGAACACTATGGTCAAGTCACATGACAGTGTATTACCAGTGTACATGGTAGTCGCGTGCCCAGCCCGCTCGCGCCTCCCGGCGAGAAGTGGTAAAGACCAATGAGATTGCAAGATCAGTAATTATTTTGTAGCACTTCCCTTACAACAGTAAAAATTTTAAATCTCTACTCAAGTACATGTGTGTATCTGTACCTTTTTTGAGCGGGTTTGGCGTAAAATTGCTAGGTGACACTGTCGCAAAAGTGTGTGCTAGCCCAAGAAATTCGGCTTAGTTCACCAGACCGTTTCTCCTCGTGAGAGGGTGGGGTCTGGGGACTAGACTATGTACATGGTTCCCCTACCTTCGTATTCCTCTGGGTACTTTTCAAATTCTGAGCAGAAAGTGAGAAACTTCATCATCTTGCGTTTCTCCATCATCGAAACAGATTTGCTACTAAAGACATCTGACCTTGAACAAGGAACCTGGGGATGTGTGTGTGTGTGTGTGTGTGTGTGTGTGTGCGTGCGTGCGTGCATGTGTGTATGTGTGTGTGTGTGTGCATGCGTGTGTGTGTGCGTGTGTGTATGGAATATAACTGAAGGATTTAGAGGAAACTACAGGCACTTTTCTTACCTGTTCTATCTTTCCATTCATATGAGTATAGATCTTATTCACTGCCCTGAACTCAATGTAGCGGGCACAGTTTGATCTTGTCAGTATGTTCACCAGTTCCCCTCTACAGTAGAGCAACTGCAGTAGATAATCACATGACTATCACATGAGATCACATGACTATCACATGAGATCACATGACTATCACATGAGATCACATGAAACACATGACTATCACATGAAACACATGACTATCACATGAGACCACATGACTCACATGAGATCACATGAGACCACATGACTATCACGAGACTACATGACTATCACATGAGATCACATGACTATCACATGAGATCACATGAGACCACATGACTACTACGTGCCTTAGGTATGACATCGTAGTTGAACCTTCTCCTTTGTGACTCAAGAGACTGCCATGTGACTCTTTGTCGCTGTGGCTCCACACTGGTAGCCACTCCACCTCGTCCATCTTGCTCACTCTCTGGTTCCTCTGGCTCTGTCACAGGTTCAGTATCTGCTCCTGCACATGTTCCAGAGTTGTCTTGGGCAGGTGGCTGTGAGGTTTCTTCTGATGTAGAAGAAAAAGGGGGAGGTCCCTGGTCATCAGCAACCGGCTGTGGTGGTGGTTGTGGGGGATCCTCTTCGGGGCTACGTACATTTAAAGGGAGTTCACACAATGTACACTGTAATGGTGTACTAGTCCTCCACCTATCATCACTCCTGGACTGGGAATGAGGCTAGCAGGATATTACGCCCTACTGCAAGCAACAAACAACTTACATTTCAAGAACAATTTCAACCACATTGCTGATCCTGGCTTGTGGTGAGGGACGTCTCAATGAAATCATTTCCTCCCCATCCTCAGCCTCTGGGGCAACTTCTGAGAATGTGGGATCTTGGTCATGTAGCTGGCCAGTGTGTTCTGCAATCCACTGGTTCAGCTCCCTGTGCATCAAGCTGGCCCACTGCTCTCCATAGTACGTGTTTCTGCACGAAGACACAGCAAGAGTTACTGTTATAGCCTCATTCCCAGGCTCTCCCTGCTAGCCTGGGAACGAGGCTATTACTGTTACAGCATCTACATAATCTAGTCTTGTACTAAGACCCCACCTTTCATAAGGAAAAGTGTCTGGTAACTATTGAGTGTTGTTTTTTGCTAAGTCAGTATAATATCAAGAGCGCATGATGATGTAATAAAAATGACATCATCATGCAATTCTTGAGCAAGCCACTTAAAGATAGCCTTGTTCTCAGGTAGATTTACTGTGGTTTACTGTGGTTTACTGTGGTTTACTGTGTTTACCAGTGGTTGAATTCAAGCCAATGAGCAGAACTACACCGTGCAAGCCCAAACCGACATACTTCTGACTCAAGAAAGTGCTCAAACATCAACGGGTATCGTGGCACAAGACAAACCCTAGTCTCACAGGCCACCTCTTCCACCTCTTCATAATTAGAAGAAGGTCTAGTGAATTAAGTATACCATCACCACATGTAATCAGTTGCTTTGCACGCCTCACACCACCAGACCCTCTTCAGAGGCCATGCAGAGAGATTACGTATAATTACCACAATGGTATGGCATGAAGTTCTAGAGATTTCAATTGAGATTTCTGATTATTCTGATCATTTGTGATCATTCTGTGATCGTTCCAGTGATCATTTGTGATCATTCCAATCATTTGTGATCATTCTGATCATTTGTGATTGTTCTGATCATTTGTGATCATTAATTCCAATCATTTCTGATCATTTCTGATCATTCTGTTGATCAATTTTCCAAATGGGGTCTGGGCACGAGACTATCCTCTTTTGAAAAAAATCCATGAATCGTTCATAACCTTTTGTAGTTGAACATACCCATCAATGTGCAGCACTGATTTCCCAGCTTGAGACAAGGCAGCTGCTAGCACACTTTGCACCAAACCTGCAAGAACATGTATCGGTGTTGTGCTGATATTGGAGTTGCACAAGCATCCCAGAAAAGGAGAGAAAGGAGGGAGCGTTCTACTGACCTGTTCCATCAATCACTACGTCAAACTGCGAGGGAAGAGAGTCGTCTGGTAGATGAGCCATCGTCTTGGTCAGCACTCGTAGACGGACGTATCCGGAGATATACAATAGGTACCCGGATAGTTGCCAATGAAGAAGAAGAGGGCGGTGATTTTCGATGTTGGCGGCGTGCTGATTGCTCCTCCGCAGCGAGCCATCGCTGCCTATGAACGAGAGCTCGGGTTACCAAAGTAGGAGGTGCTATTTGCTAATAAGTAAAGACTGCACCTCACAAATCACGCAATTAGATCTGTTCCCTTCTCAATTTTCTCTTCAGAGGTACAATTACGTATGTGTTTGCACATGGAGCGCCACACAACGCATTCTGTCGCATGGAGAGGGGAGAACTGACCCTGTCTCAGGTACACGCAGCACATCTCAAAATCCTCACCAAAACTCAAATGTGAAATTGAAACTTGAAAGTGTTATTTATAGCTACAACATATAAATATGCAACAGTGTCCTGAGAGGGGTAGCCTTGTTTTTCACTTTTTGTACTGCAAACAATGTGTGGAGATACCTTGAAAAAAAGGCAGTATATTTCCACATACTGCATGTGACTGTGCAGGCCTGGAGGCTAGGGGGACATCCTTGCCCTGTTCCCAGGCCCCTCCCTGACCTTACTGCAATGAAAAAGCTGCGGAGGAGCTTGGGAACGAGGCTAGGACAGCCTGGGTAAGGAGATAGTTGCTGTCTGTTTCTGCAGTTCTTTCCCGAGTTTGAGAAAGAATGCCAGGAGGTGGCTCACTCAAGTGGACTGGCGATCCCATGGGGGTTCTCAGCGAGAGAACTGTTCCAGAAGATGGCAGTAACCTTTGACCCCATCCTAGAGATGATTCGAGCTGTCAAGACCCTAAGAACAGCAGGTATGGAGGTGTTGTTGAAGGGCTGAAATCAGCGCAGGAAACAGAAAACCAGCTTAAATACCATTTTTCACTTGTGTACTGCAAGCAATGAAAAATGGATGGCGAGAAATGCCATCTGTAAATCCAGTTCCCAGAAATTGGCAGAATGAAATCAAGTTGAATTCAAGAATCTCAGTGCATTAATTGTGGTAGATGTCCCAGTTGTGTATTGGTTTTCGTTTTCACACTGTGTAATGGTTGATTAAATTATCAAACACTCCAGGTTTCAAGACCTGTGCGTTGACTAATAACTGGATTGACGACACACAGAACCAGGAAGACCAGTTTAAGGGGTTTCTAGTCAACCATTTTGACCTCGTCCTCGAGTCCTGCAAGCTGGGGATAAGAAAACCAGACCCTCGGATCTACCGGCTGGCATGTAAGCAGCTCCAAGTGGACCCTGGTGAGGTATGGACGCTGCTAGCTCTGAGGGCAGTGTTGCAATGTGAAAGAACTCGATCTCTAGTTGCATTATTGTTTAGAGGTATGTTCAAGGGTATAGTCTCATTCCCAGACTGCAGGGAGTGGTCTGGGAATGAGACTACCTGATATGGTTATATAGGTAGCTCCAAATTTTCGTGGCACAATATTTTCGTGAATTTCGTGATTAACCTCGAGATCACAAAAATTTTATTCACAAAATTGGAGGTCACAAGGTGGCCTATATAGCGCACTCGCTGAAAAATGTGTGGGACAACATTGAATCTTTAAAGTGATCACGAAATTTTTATCACGAAAATTTACTTTAACACTAATTTGTAGAGATTCAATAAATTTTTGAACCACGAAACTTTGGAGCTATACGGTATATGCTGAAAATAGTATGATGCAAATGTACACATGTAGTGTTAAGTGTTTGCTGAAATCACTATTAAATTTTTTGTGTCTTTCTCATTGACATGATTGTGCTAGATAGAAAGACTATCATGAGTGGAGGCTGGGGAACAAGGGATTACTGAATGGCCTTTCCCCTGGCAGGTTGTCTTCTTGGATGACATTGGTGCCAACTTGAAGTCAGCGAGGAGGCTGGGCATCACCACCATTCATGTTAGGAACCCAGGAGAGGCACTGAGGGAGCTGGAGAGGGTGCTAGGAGTCTCCTTACTGCTTTCGGACGCACAGGGACAAGGAATTACAAACCACAGGCAGGTGTTGAAGAGCAAATTATGACAGCAGTTTTATCATCGTGTTGTTTGTTTTGAAAATTTCTATCGACTTACACACTTTGTTTGTTTGTTTGTTTGTTTTGAAAATTTCTATTGACTTACAGTATCACTGTATTGACTCATGATATAATTATTTTGCTAGTCCAAATCTGAAAATAAAGTCTTGAGCCTCACATTTTCCAAACCATCCATTTTTGATTCATCTTTCAATTTTAGCTCAGCCATTTAGTCTCATTCCCAGGCTCCTATGTACCCATAACACAAGAGCCTGGGAATGAGGCCATTTGGAGGCAATTGGAGCAGGTGTACAGATTAGGATCAACTGTTTTCATTTTTCGCACCATACAACTCGTTAATCTTACTACGGACCACAATTTATTGTTGCTAATGATAATTAACCTACAAATGTTGTACATATACACACAAACTAGGGCTCATGGTCAAATTGCACAGTGATTCATACAAAAGGCTGATATGGGACACATCTAAAATGTAGAGGTGCTGGGGGGGAGGTTAAAATGTCAGTCACTCCACTCATCACTGTCACAACCATCCATAGTCTCCTGTGGCAGGGGATTCTCCTCCTTATCTCCCATTTTCTGGATCATGGCTGACATCAGCTGAAGGAGGGAGGGAGAGAATTAAAACAAGAAACCTTCCCGATCGGCCAATGAGATTCTCAGCAAATGATGTAATGATTCATCTAAACTATTATAGCGCCCTCAGACAGTCGTTATACCTCCTTTCCTCCTACAAGTACTGGTAAAGGCATTGAGTTTCTGGTACCTCCTCTTTCTTCTCCTCGTCTGTCTTGAAGTGAGGGTTGTAACTGGGGAACTTCTTTGCAACTGGGGCTACCTTGGGGGCCTCACTCACTGGCGGTGAAGAAAGAGATATAATTATGGAGTATCGCAATCTGCTTGTATAGCCAATCCACCCCAGGCCCACAAACCCTACCCACAGCTGGATCCCAGATTTTTCTGTGGTCTGTCTGTCTCTCTCCAAAGCTTAAATCATTTCAGTGAAGGTAGAGCTTGAGTCAAGCTATTCTGAAGTACTTTTCAAAGCTCTAATCCTATTGGTCAATATATTATACACAACTGTATGTGCCATTGCCCTAACAATGCCCTAATTTAACCCTAACTAACCCAAAACCAATCATGCAGATTTGCGTCTTGCACTTGAAAGTATATGCACTTCGGCACTATCCCTTGAGTTATAACAAGGTCTGGCTTCTGGCTTCTACTGGGTTAACTATAAATGCTTATTAGTTCCTACTGGGTTAATTTCGTTACTCACATAGTTTCATTTCCTTGGGGCGCAGGCTGACACACTTCTGGAGTGCATCCTTCCCCTGCAACCACTCAGCAGCAGTCAGGGCTGGTTCCCACGTCACCCGGGTGTCACAGAATATGTCGTCCTGGAAGTACTCCGTCTGGGACAAAAATGTAACACTACAACGTTACCCTCAGGCTACTCCCAAACCCAGTTCTTGCAACTGATTAAAATCTCAACTGCTCAAAATCTGCAAGTGAGTTGAGACTAAATGTATTTCTCTATTCCTCTTCCAAACTAAAGTTGTTTGAATGGGGCTATCAAGTTTTCACGGCAGTTCAGAATCACTTGCAGTTCAGATTTTGGACAGCCCAGATTTTGCCAAGAGTGCCCATTTCTATTGCATCATCCATGCACTCATGATTTTGATCAGTCCAGATTCCAATCACAGCCTCCCATGTACCATTTCCTTGTGCCAACCAACCTGTGATCTTCCTGATTTTCGAAATTATTTATGATGGAGAGAATCTCCCATTCCCAGTCCTTTCGTACACCGCTATTCTCCCACACTTAATGCAGCTGTCTCCGCCCACCTTTGTCCTTGGTACGGTGAAGTAGAAGAGTTCGACTGAGGACTTGCATAGACGAACGGCTCTGGCAATTTCCACGCGCTTCACATCACACAAGGTCTTGGGAAGGAAGGCCACCGCCTAGAAAAGATCACATTCCAAAGTCTCAAGAGTTTTACTATACTTCAGAACACTTGCCTCACGTTGGAATAAAGAGAATTTAGATGTTCAAATTTGAGGCAAAATAGAGGAAAGTGAAAAGGCTGGCAGTCGCTGGGAATCGAACCCAGGACACCTGGCTTGTGCAGCCAGTACTCTGCCACCGAGCTACGACAACTGGACAACCGCCAGCCCCCACAATCCTCTATATGTACAAGAATTTGTGATTTGAGTTGACAGATGATTGATTCAACATGATCTGATTCAAGGGTGTTACCTATGGTCACTGTGTATATTTAACCTCGAAACTCAGGCTTTTCTGCTTTGATTTGACCTTGCAGCTTTGGAGAAGAAAAAATCAGAAGGCAAGCCAGGAAGATTTTTGCATGATACACTACCACTGTGATGTCACAAGCACAAGAAAAAAATAGTAACAACGCCAAAAAAACTTGCTTGTGGTTTGTGAGTACAAGGAAGCTGCAAGATTGAGATGACATGGCACACAGAGCTACCTATGCTCCTAGGTGACGTCGTGGGACACCATATCACATGCAAAATACTCCCAAGCCTTCCTTCTGATTTTTCTCTGAGGGTGTGTGACAACATTTAGAACAGAAAGCCTGGATTCAAGACTTTACCTGGTGAGGTGAGCCAGTGGAAAATGGATTCACTTCAAAGAGATAGGGGTCCTGGTCTTCAACATACTCATACACGTATACACTTGTATCTCCCTGAGGTAAAGATTAAAAAAAAAAATCAAATCTCAAAATCAAATCTCAAGGATCAAATCTCAAAATCAAATCTCAAAATCAAATCTCAAAATCAAATCTCAAAATCAAATCTCAAAATCAAATCTCAAAATCAAATCTCAAAATCAAATCTCAAAATCAAATTTCAAGAATCAAATCTCAAAATCAAATCTCAAGGATCAAATCTCAAGGATCAAATCTCAAGAATCAAATCTCAAGGATCAAATCTCAAGGATCAAATCTCAAGAATCAAATCTCAAAATCAAATCTCAAGGATCAAATTTCAAGGATCAAATCTCAAGGATCAAATCTCAAGGATCAAATTTCAAGAATCAAATCTCAAAATCAAATCTCAAAATCAAATCTCAAGGATCAAATCTCAAAATCAAATCTCAAAATCAAATCTCAAAATCAAATCTCAAAATCAAATTTCAAGAATCAAATCTCAAAATCAAATCTCAAGGATCAAATCTCAAGGATCAAATCTCAAGAATCAAATCTCAAGGATCAAATCTCAAGGATCAAATCTCAAGAATCAAATCTCAAAATCAAATCTCAAGGATCAAATTTCAAGGATCAAATCTCAAGGATCAAATCTCAAGGATCAAATTTCAAGAATCAAATCTCAAAATCAAATCTCAAAATCAAATCTCAAGGATCAAATCTCAAGGATCAAAACAGAAGAATCTAACCAAAAAAACTGGCCTAAAATGAGGTAGAAGCAGCTTTGAGGGATCATGTAGCCCTCCCTAGCCATCTCTCACAGAAAAATGAACTTAGCTCTGCACTACGTTGAGGCACCTTTCCAGAGAGGAAGAGGAGGTGTGTGTCTGGGTCATAGTAGGGGAGGAGGGTGGCCGGGGAGACATTGGTCCCGACTACAGCCTTGGGCTCACTCAGGTTGTCCACACTGTAGAGACTCACGGTGCGAACACTGGTCCTGAGTGATCGGCAAAATAGTAGCAGCTGTTATTCTACCAGTGTGATTCACATCCTTGTTCCCCTCTATCTCCTATCTCTTTCCTTTCCCTTTCCCTCTGTTCTGATTATCTATCCTATAGCCCCTTTCCCTCCCCCTCTCTCTTCTCCCTCCTTCACTCACCCACCCACCCACCCACCCACCCACCCACCCACCCACCCACTCACTCACTCACTCACTCACTCACTCACTCACTCACTCACTCACTCACTCACTCACTCACTCACTCACTCACTCACTCACTCACTCACTCACTCACTCACTCACTCACTCACTCACTCACTCACTCACTCACTCACTCACTCACTCACCCACCCACCCACTCACTCACTCACTCACCTTCCCTCCCTCCCCCCCTTCCGTCCCCTCCCCCCTTTCCTCCCTCCCCCTTCCTCTTCTCATTTCCTCTCCCTTTCTGTTCTTCCTCTCTCACTTGTTGAATCCGGATACTATAAAGTGTGTGCTGTTTATCCAGATGATCCTGGCCCCCCGGCTACCCTCGGGTCCCACCCCTTCCTTCACAGGGCTTGTGGAGGCCCTTGGCTCATAAAGTCGAAGCTGATGATCTTTGCCAAATGTAGCCAGCTGCTTACCATCTTGGCTCCATGAGAGTGCAAACAGCTGTGTGTGTGTGTGTGTGTGTGTGTGCGTGCGTGCGTGTGTGTGTGTGTGTGTGTGTGTGTGTGTGTGTGTGTGTGTGTGTGTGTGAGCATATCTATTTATCTGTCTACCTAGGTATCCATCCATTCATGAGATGTTTCAGAACTTACAGGTTCAGGCAGAGTGTCCATTGTGATTTCAACCTTCCGTGTGTCAAGGTTCCAGAGGAGAAGCTTGCCATCGTAGCCGGCTGAGGTGAGGAGAGAGCTGGCCTGGGGGTGGAAGGCAAGGAGGTTGGGTTTCTCCTGGTGACCTAGTGAGTAGGGAGTGGAGGAAAGGGGAGAGGAGAGGGAGGGAAGGGGAGGGTAGAGATGGGAAGGAGAGGGGAGGGAAAAGAGGGAAGGGAAGGAAAGGAAAGGAGAGAAGAGGAGAGGGAAGAGGATGAGAGGATCAAGGGAAAGGAGAGAAGAGGAGAGGGAAGAGGATGAGAGGATCAAGGGAAAGGAGAGAAGAGGAGAGGGAAGAGGATGAGAGGATCAAGGGAAAGGAGAGAAGAGGAGAGGGAAGAGGATGAGAGGATCAAGGGAAAGGAGAGAAGAGGAGAGGGAAGAGGATGAGAGGATCAAGGGAAAGGAGAGAAAGGAGGCAATATAACACTGTTTTGCATGTGTAGTATGTGTGATATGTGAGGGTGTGCATGGCAGAGATGGGTTACCGATGAGGAAGAACTCTGGTTCGGTGAGAGTGTGTGCCAATCCTCCTTCGGGAATGGTCCACACACGTATCCGAGCATCTTCACATGCTGAGGGAGAAAGCAACAGTGAACTACAGTGTATCCTAGTGAAACACAGTACACCATGGGCAGAGGCGGAGACAGCTACCAAGAAGTGGGGGGGCTCATGTTCTAAATGGTCCAAGCTGAATTATGGTGAAGCTTACTCTAATTAATGCTACCTGAGTAAAAGAGTAGGGCCCGAGGTTGCACATAATTAGACCGCATGAGAGCAAACTATACGCTTAGTCTCGTGGGGTCTGGGTGAGACTACAATACGCTGTCGTGGGAGAGCCGCGGACCAAACTAGTGGCAGTGTAGCCCAGTGTAGCCCTAATCCTGGAAACGAGATGATATTGTATTTCTCTGTACAACTAGTAGAAAAATTGGGGAGGCTGAGCCCCCCCAATCTGAAAAGTGGGAGGGTATAAGCCCCCCTGCCCCCCCATATCTCCGCTCCTGAATGGCAACTACAGTAAACCACAGTATATTACATCTTGCAAACCACCACAGTAAACTACAGTATATTACATCTTGCAAACCACCACAGTATATTACATCTTGCAAACCACCACAGTAAACTACAGTATATTACATCTTGCAAACCACCACAGTATATTACATCTTGCAAACCACCACAGTAAACTACAGTATATTACATCTTGCAAACCACCACAGTAAACCGCAGTATATTACGTCTTGCAAACCACCACAGTAAACTACAGTATATTACGTCTTGAAGCTCTTACCGACCACTAGCCTGTTGTTATTGAAAGGGTCAAAAACAAAGTCCATAATGTTTGCAGTGTTTTGTAGCGTGGGAACATTGTCAGTGTCCAGTCGACCTGGCTTGCTGAGCTGGAAGAGAGGGAGGAAAGGAAGCACATGTTCACACGGTTACACAAAGATTCGTATACTCGTGCACACTTGCCTCAAACACTCCAATCTGTCCGCCATTGACTGACAACACAGCTGCAACTCTATCCTTGTTGACCTGTGGAGAAAGCCACAATGACAACGATCCAACTCTCCCCCACCCCTCCCCCACTCCCCCCCAACTCCCCTCCCCACCCCCTCCCCAACTCCCCCCCAGCTGTCCAAGCTGTGTTGGGGGCCCTCAGAACAAAGCTATCATCTCTCTGTCTCCTCAAATACCAACCTGGAAGGCGTTGCTGTCTCCTGGCACAGTTGTGCTCAGTTTGGGGATCTTGTCAATGTGGGTGCTGCGGTGCATCATGTGACCCTCAATGTGACGAAACTTTGAGGATCGTACGATGTTGAGCACTTTTGGGGACGGGCTGCGAAGAGGAGCTGTCTGCGTCTGGCCACTGGCAGCCATTGGCAGGGACTCCTTAGTGGGGATAGGGGAGGTGACAGGAGGGGAAGATTCACCATTCAGCTTGTCTGACTTAGTTGTCTGTTTCACAGCAGTGATGTCGGTCTTTTTCTGTCTGTTTGCTGGGTTCAGGCTGACCTTGGCTACCTAGAATTATTGTGTGTGTGTGTGTGTGTGTGTGTGTGTGTGTGTGTGTGTGTGTGTGTGTGTGTGTGTGTGTGTGTGTGTGCATGAGTGTGTGTGTGTGTGTGCATGTGTGTATGAGTACACAACTGATGTTTACTTAAAAACACAGAGTTATTTTTACTTAAGTTACTTGCTTGTTGTTGCTAATCTTGGATCTACCTAGCCCTTCACTCTAAGGCCTTCACTCTCCTCCAGTATTTCAGCACACAGATACAAAGAAGGAAGCCCTAGAAGTTCTACTGAGACAACGCAGATACCTTTTCATTGGCTCCCTCGAACCACTGTTGGGCGGTCATGGCTGGCTCTCCACCAACAGTATTGGGAAATAAATCATCATGGAAATCCGAGTAGGACTACAGGGAGAAACGAAATGAACAAGTTCTGAGCCTGGTCTCATTCCCAGTCTGCAATGCTGAAGTTTGGGAATGAAACCACTTAAACCACCAACATTCCACCATGTTAGAGCTATATAGAAGCCAGTACATGCCATATATGGGCCTACCCAAACTAGCCCAGGAGTCTGAAATTGTGCAACATAAACCTCTAAATCTTAAGCCAACAGTAGCCTCATTCCAAAAGTGGGAGGAGCCTAGCCTCATTCCCAGGCCTCTACAGTGTTTGTCACTTGCAGTATGAACATGCAGCAGCCTGGGATGAGGCTATGGCAGCCTGGGAATGAGGCTATGGCAGGCTGGGAATGAACACTGCAGCAGCCTGGGAATGAGGCTATGGCAGGCTGGGATGAGGCTATGACAGGCTGGGAATGAACACTGCAGCAGCCTGGGAATGAGGCTATGACAGGCTGGGAATGAACACTGCAGCAGCCTGGGAATGAGGCTGTGGCAGCCTGGGATGAGGCTATGACAGGCTGGGAATGAACACTGCGGCAGCCTGGGAATGAGGCTGTGGCAGGCTGGGAATGAACACTGCGGCAGCCTGGGAATGAGGCTACGGCAGGCTGGGAATGAACACTGCAGCAGCCTGGGAATGAGGCTGCGGCAGCCTGGGAATGAGGCTGTGGCAGGCTGGGAATGAGGATATGGCAGGCTGGGAATGAACACTGCAGCAGCCTGGGGATGAGGCTGTGGCAGGCTGGGAATGAACACTGCAGCAGCCTGGGGATGAGGCTGTAGCAGCCTGGGAATGAGGCTATGGCAGGCTGGGAATGAACACTGCAGCAGCCTGGGAATGAGGCTGTGGCAGCCTGGGAATGAGGCTATGGCAGGCTGGGAATGAACACTGTGGCACCCTGGGAATGAGGCTATGGCAGGTTGGGAATGAACACTGCAGCAGCCTGGGAATGAGGCTATGGCAGGCTGGGAATGAACACTGCAGCAGCCTGGGAATGAGGCTGTGGCAGCCTGGGATGAGGCTATGACAGGCTGGGAATGAACACTGCAGCAGCCTGGGAATGAGGCTGTGGCAGCCTGGGAATGAGGCTATGACAGGCTGGGAATGAACACTGCAGCAGCCTGGGAATGAGGCTGTGGCAGCCTGGGAATGAGGCTAGGTCAAAAACAACTTTTCAGTTGTTGAATTGTATCTCTTGTCAGTTTGCTTCCAATTATACCTCTCGTACCTTCCGCTGCACGTGGTAGCCGATGGGCACAATGGCACTCTGCGTGAGTTGCAGTAGACGCACTATCTGGCACGACATCACATCCACGGCTCTCTTTGGCACGATGCACATGCCCTTATGCTGAGTGGAGCTGCGAAACACATGGCCACCCTGAGCAAGGTAGGGGGACTTTTCCGTCAGCTCGTAGAAGAAAATAGCCGATTCACTCTGTGGGGATCAGGAGAGAGAAAGAAGATATGATGCTACAATTGGCTGGCCACTCATACCTAAACAAGCAGGTTGAGCACCTGGAAACAAGACAGACTACACGGTATTGCTACGAAACAATGGTTGCACACAAGTGTGGGTCAACTTGTAGGTGCAACATGAAAATTCATATCTCCCTGGACAGAGGGATCTCCCTGGAGAAAAAGGCAGGCCTAGATGGTATACAATGTGCAGGACATATTTTGGCCAATGCCAGGCTCATCAGCTGTGCTGGAGTAATCGGAAGATGAGGACGGCAATCTCACGACATGAAAACAGTAGATGTATAACTTCAACTGTAGCACAAATCTCAAGGCTTTTCCCCCACCTTCAATGCCACAAACACCATCTTGCTGTCTTCATCATAAAACATCATGGGGCTCCTGGGGAAGAAATAGACCAAGTACCGTCACATGTACACACGCCCAAGTTTACATGTAGACAAAACATGTGCATTCTGCTTTCTTCAGGAATGCAGCTAGCAATTGAAGTGGTACAACCTGGGAATGAGACCAAAACAGCCTGGGAATGAGACCAGAACAGCCCAGGAGTGAGGCTAAAAATGGTCTGGGAATATTTGGGAATGAGGTTAGGCAAGTCTGTACATGTATTTGGCCTGTATGGGAATGAGATTAATGACTGGCTAGTCAGATTGGGAATGAGACTAGAATGGTCAACAGTGCCTGTACAGACAAGGCTACAACCTTGTGGTTACCCAGTTGCGCTTCCAATGCTCTGTCTGGTGACAGGTTTTCCGAGGTTCTGCACATCCCAAAGCACCAGTTCCACGTCGCGAGTCTAACAAGAGAGACGGGACAGTGGGAGAGAGAGTTTGTAACTCAAGTGGGTCAAATGCTTCTTCACATGGGAACAGGTTTTTGCTGTGTCCAACAACCATAGGAGAGGCTAGCAGAAAGGGAGAACCTAATTTGGAGAGTAGCCTCATTCCTGGGCTATTTTATATAATGGCCTGAGAATGAGGCTAGCTTGGAGTGCAAGTTTTCCAAGAACCTAATGGCCGAAATGCACAAGAATTCAACCTTCATCCACTGTACTGCATAGCTAGGTTGTTGGGGCCACACTCACAATGCTAAATCCGGCTGTAAGCACATAGTTGCTGTCCCCCAGCCAAAGAACACGAGAGTCTTTCTGTCCACTGTGAACTTTGACCTCCTGTAGATGTGTGCACAGGCAGGTGATTTACTGCAGTGGCTCTTTGAGTGTAGGTAGGTACGTGTGAACTCACCCCACTGGAGCTGTTGGCCCGAGGGTCAAACACACGTAGTTTCTTCTCTCTGCTGTCCTGCAAAACCACACACAGGGTTTCATGTTGTCACATGGTTACGACATTTATTACACCATTCATTCTTGTGCATCAGACGTACCTTGCAGATTGTGGCCAACAAACTGCCATCACCGTGCCAGGAGAAGTTCTGCACTGTGTCCTCATGACCTCCTAGTGCTGCATCACATGACCGTCACATGACAGTCATATAAGGAGGTAATGTGCCACACACATCACATGACCGTCACATGACAGTCATATAAGGAGGTACATGTGCCACACAAATCACATGACCGTCACATGACAGTCATATAAGGAGGTACATGTGCCACACAAATCACATGACTGTTACACAATGGTCACACGACAGTCACATGAAGTCACACAATGGTCACACGATAGTCACATAACAGTCACATGAGTCACACAAGTTGTACGATAGTCACATGAAGTCACACAATGGTTACACGATATTCACATGACAGTCACGCAATAGTCACCAATGCAAGTCAACATGACAGTAGATGAAACATGCTACAATGCCTCCCAGCTGTGCCTACCATATTTTTCAGCTTGATGCTCCACGTCCCATATCTTCACAGTTTTGCCAGCAGAAACACCCAGTACCTAGTAGGTGTATGCATGCCAAACAAAAACACCAATTACCTTATATAGTCATGTATGAATAATCAATGAACCACATCTCCCTGAAAAATGGCAGGCCTAGATTTTATGCAAAGCCATCCACTGCGCAGGACACATTCTGGCCAATACCAGGCCTTATCAGCTATAAACAGGAGATGGGGACTGCTATGCATGCCAAAACACTTGACTCAGTGCAGCTCAAAATATCGTAATGCAGATCTGTTCACTAGTGCATACATTATCTGCTGCTGGGTGGAAGAGGAGTGACTCCACTCGAGCCTGCGGAAAGATAAATGCAACAAAAGCTATAAACCACAAATTTCAGGACTAGTGAGCAAGACCCCCCCCCCCCCCCCCCCCCTCCCCTCCCCTCCCCTCCACAATATACTAGAGAAAGAGTGTCCTTCGCTCCCAGTCCTTCGCACCACTTGTTGCTTGTGGTGTGAAATGCACGAACTTTGTACTGTGAGCAACGAACGCTGCAAGGACCTGGGAACGAAGCTAGTGTGTGTGTGTGTGTGTGTGTGTGTGTGTGTGTGTGTGTGTGTGTGTGTGTGGTGTGTGTACTTCAAATGGTCCAAAGGTAGCAGCTGAGGAGGAGAGAGATCCTGAGGACAACCCTCCGTCAGGTATCTGCCAAAGTTTGACACGGCAGTCCTCAGACCCCGTAGCCAGCAGAGAGTTGTGGAAGGGAGAGAAATCAAAGTCCGTCACAAAACCTTGGGACGCGAAGGAGAAGTGAGAGGAGTAGAGAGTGAGAAGGAGGAGGAGGAGGGAGGAAGGGGGAGGGAGGTTGGGGAGTGAGGAGGAGGGAGGGAGAGAGGGGGGTGGATGGCTTTGGAACAAGTCACTAACATAAACTTTCAGTATTTCTAAAGTCAGAGCCGTTCTACAAAACACCAAACCTGAGTGTCCTGAAATTTGTGGGAAGTTGGTGAATCGGCCATAGCTGTCAATGGGGAGCACTGCAATACTACCCACACCTTCAGGAGAGAGAGAGGAGAGAATGAGGGAGGAGGGAGGAGAGAGGAGGGGGGAAGGGAGAGGGAGAGGGGAACGGAGAGGAGAATGGAGGGGGGGGGGGGGGGGGGAAGGGGAGGGAAAGGGAAAGGGAGAGAGAAACAATGTCATAAGTTGGCTGGGATGGGTTCTGCAAGGTAGCTCTCTGCAGTGTGCATGTAGCCTTGTATCCATGGCACTTGAAATACTGCTAGTGCCAAAAGCTGGATTGAAGGCTGGAGAATGAGCCTACCAAGCAGGTCACTTTGGTGGTCAAAAAGCGATTCAAAGCGTAGCGACCAAATACTTCACAAAGACATGCCGTCCTCATACTGTCAAGAAAACATCCTGTGCTACCAATGGAGTGTTGGCTCTACACAAGGAAGTTGATTCAACACTGGTGTACATGCACATGTCTTTGTACATGTGCATGCAGCAGATTTTGACGTTGTTACATTTCCTGACCGTCAGGTACAGCAGAAGTACTGTTATTAAACAGGGAAATGCCATTTCACTTTGACAGAAGTCTTAGCAACATCGTCGCTTTACATCACATTAGATGCCATAAGATTATGGTATCCAGTGCTATAGCAACAATTTTAACCCCACATTTCTGAGCTACTAGGAGGCGATGGTGGGTATGCATAAATAGATCATGATTTGCATATACCGTATAGCCGGAAATATTGGTAGTCTTCAAATTTGGCGGTTTGGCCCCAAACTGACCGTAAAAAAATATTGGTGGAATTTAAATTTGGCGGTGGTGTCTCAGGTCCGTTTATCATCAGGTATCTATTCTCAAGATGTGTGTATGTACGTACGTGTCGGTCACACTTAAGAATGTCAATTTGCGGTATCACTTAGGAATGTCAATTTGAGGTCATGCTCGAAAGGAGCATTGTTGTCTCTTGCTTGAGGCACTTGAACAAAGCCATGAGTTCGTAATTTACAAGAAATAAAACTGGCAGCATGCTAGCGCCCGAGCTAGCTACGTGTACAGCCATGTAGAGGGTGCCGGATGGGGCCAAGAGCGTTACTGCATGCATTACGTCATTATGTGTTGCACACGAAATAATATTTTAATTTGGCGGTTTCAATCCCGACCACCAAACTGCCAAATTTAATTCCCTGTCAAATATTCCGGCTATATGGTATGCTGTAGTACAATGACATACATGTGTCGGCGTGGAAGCAATATATATGCCAGATAAGGTCTGGAAAGTGTAATAGAAACGACACTGTATACTTTCCTAGCAACTCAGAATGTGGCCTGTTATAAAAATAACACATAACCCATTGCAAACAGCTTGCATAATGCATAGTTTAGCCTTGTTCCCAGGTCCCAGGTCCCAGGTCCCAGGAATGAAAAGTAGGAGTCTGGGAACGAGGCTACAGGGCAGGGCCTGGGGTCGTACAATCTGTTATGTAGTGTTGTTCCCAGGGTTAAAGCTGGCCTGTGGACATGTTGACTACCAGTGACGAGCTAGTGTTGTTCCCAGGGTTAAAGCTGGCCTGGGGACATGTTGACTACCAGTGACGGAGCCAGTGTTGTTCCCAGGGTTAAAGCTGGCCTGGGGACATGGTGACTACCAGTGACAAGCCAGTGTTGTTCCCAGGGTTAAAGCTGGTCTGGGGACATGGTGACTACCAGTGACGAGCCAGTGTTGTTCCCAGGGTTAAAGCTGGCCTGGGGGCATGTTGACTACCAGAGACGAGCCAGTGTTGTTCCCAGGGTTAAAGCTGGTCTGGGGACATGTTGACTACCACGACGAGCCAGTGTACACTTACTGGAGGAGTCATGATTGAAGGCAATGAAGTCACAGCTGCTTTTGATGTGGTTGCTGTTGGACTTCAGGTTTGAACCAACGTTGAGGTCGTTGATCCAGAACTGTGTGTGTGTGTGCATGCATGGAAAGAGGATGGTTTACTGCAAGCAACAAAGCTAAGATCGGGGAGCTGTAGCTTTATCATGCATACAAAATCATATTGCGCCGGTATGTGCATGTAACATAATGTATGAAGGATAATTCTTGCTTATGCACACTTATAGAGGCGCTAATCAACAATCGAGGGTGCTGAATGAGAACCATGCGTACTCTTCCCACATACCTCTTTCTTGTAGACGTAGCTGTACGCGTTCTTGTACTTAGAGGTCTTGAAACGACTCATCTTTGGTCCAAATTACATGCTCTCACATGCAGGCAACAAAGGGTTAAGCTTAATTTCGCACTAGTTCCATTACGTAATTAAACTCTATCATGACGTGATATATGTAGCCGCTCGCTCGATCACGTCCACGCATTCCCATAGTGCATATCAAGTAACCTCGTGCATATTGACCGTAAAGAGCGAAGCCGCCAAGGCGCAAGTACGAAGCGAACTGCACGATCTAGCGATGAATCTTCATGTGGAACTGGCCGATGGAACGACACAGACAATATCTGTATGTTAAATCGTGAGGTGGATTCTTCGGCTAGGGCAAGATGTATTGAAATGACAAAATAGAGAAATCCTTATTAGCTTCATAATTTGTTATTGACTGCACTAGCTGTAGCAGTGAGATTAGACTGTGTATTGCGACAACACAAATGGATGGTCTTTCCTACAGATCTCTTCCTCCAGCACGATTGAGGATGTTGTCGAGACGATAGCAAACAACATTGAAGGTATTTTGTACTATTATAGTAGGCACTACTACTCTACTATATATGATTGTGCTATCAGTGCTTGCTTCTCGTAGCTTCTACAATGATGGATTGGTACTGATTGTTTTGCAGGATTGAAGGCAGTTGCCGATCATCTGTCAGAGTTCTCACTAGCTCACAGAGACAAGAATTCAGAGGCATGGATTAATGGTAAGTAACTATGGACGATGTATGTTGTGAAGACGACTGTTATGTCTGCAGTGTACATGAACCACATGGCTCCACATGTTTTCATGAATGCAGAATGGGTGGTGGGGTAGTCTGGGATTGCCGACCCTTCACATGCGGGAAGTAACTGGCCTGGTGAACACTGCAACCTTGTTCACAGGCCTTCCCCCAGCTCCAGTTTTTGATCACTTGCAGTTTTTGCCAGCAATCAAAAATTGGAGCTGGGGAAGGCCTGGGAGCTAGAAACTGACAGTAGACTGAACAAGTATGTACAAGTGTACCATACAAGTGTCCACTTAGAGTGTTGCCATATGACATGCAATTTACATGTCTCTTAAGTAGACTTACAAGTACTTTATACACCTAGCCCCATTTTCCTGGCCACCCCAGATTTTTTGCCTCGGCTGCGAGGTAACATCTGGGAGTGGCCTGGGTACTAGCCCAGTGCTGCGGAATGTACAATCTTGGTACATATATGGTGTTCACCTGGCTGCTTCCTACAAGCGAAGAGTCTGCAATACCAGACTAGTGCTACGAGTGAAGCACTGGACTTGCCAGACTAGCGCTAGGAGTGAAGCACTGGACTTGCCAGACTAGCGCTAGGAGTGAAGCACTGGACTTGCCAGACTAGCACTAGGAGTGAAGCACTGGACTTGCCAGACTAGCGCTAGGAGTGAAGCACTGGACTTGCCAGACTAGTGCTAGGAGTGAAGCACTGGACTTGCCAGACTAGCACTAGGAGTGAAGCACTGGACTTGCCAGACTAGCGCTAGGAGTGAAGCACTGGACTTGCCAGACTAGCACTAGGAGTGACTTTTGTGTTTGATTTTCTGAGGACAATTACAACTTTCATGCTCTGGAAAGATATTCCGTTTTAGATAAATGGTGTCCCACACACACACACACACCACCTCTGCTACACACAGTATCTTGGCTGGACCCCGCTCTCCCCATGTTGGAACAAACAGGGAAACCCCCCTCCAACACTACCCTCCTCTTTCGCAAGAAATACTTCTCCACAAACGATGACTTTCGCCATTTAGACTCCTCTCCTGCTCTCTGTCAAAACATCTATTCACAGGTAAGCTGGCCTCATATGCTAATCAGCAGTCATTTTGGAATGCAGCCATTTCATAACCTCGTTCCCAGACTCTCCCACACATGGCTGAAACAAATACTATAAACAACAGAAAACCTGGAGTGAGGCTAGTCATGTCCCCTCTTGAGTGGATAAGTCGTGTATACCAACTGAACGCAAGTATGAAAGACCACATATATTTTCCATGCAATGTTTCATAATGTCTTACAACTGGTTGAGAGTAGCCTCGTTCAGAGTCGTTCCCAGGCTTTTGCCACTTTCCAGCCTTTGATTGCTTACAACATACAAAATACGGTGTGTGTGTGTGTGTGTGTGGGGGGGGGGGGGGGGGGGGGGAACTGGGAGATTTTGTCACATGATTGACGTCAATGTTTACTTAGGCCAAGGAACAAGGCTAGGTTGAGAGATGTACCCCTTATTTAGTCCCATTCCCAGGCTCTGGTACAGCAGCCTGGGAATGAGACTGGTGCCTCCTGAGAATGATTGACTTGCCACAGCTGCACTACAATATTTATAGCTACATTCCCTCTATAGGTATTTGAACACACTCTGCAGTCCTTTGAAAACCTATGGGTTTTTGAAAGCTCCTTTGAAAGCACCATTTAAAGTACCTTAAATAGCAACTTGGTATTATAAATGGCCTTGCACCTTGCTCAGTAGCACCATATATGGTCAGTAAATAGACAGTGTTATAAACAGTTACTATAGTAAGTTATAAATCATGTGACTGCACTATAGTATTGTTACCTTATATGGGTATATTCTAACTCTACTGCAACTCTCTCCCGAGCAGCATTTTTGGGATATCGTTACAAGTGTTTACTCAAATGTCTGCAATTTGACACAATCATTCTTTGAACAAAACTCCTACACACTATCAATTACAGAAACTGAAAGTGATGTTTGTTGTGAACACTCATTTGTAGCCATTTTTCCAGTCACCGAGAAAAGAGGGAAAGGGGAAGGAAGGGGAAGATTCGCTATGTCAAACGGTGATCATATTTGTAGCTTTGGTAGCCATCACCATGGTAACAGGTTTTTTCTCCTCAACTTACAAGAGGATAGGTGCATTCTTTTGCATGAATTCTTTTTCAAGCCATTGCTGAGTTAACGAGGCAAGTATGTTGACATGCAATGGTGCAGGTAAACCTAACAAACTGGAAATGTGTCATTAATTTACGCCACAGGCAATGATGAGAACTGAAAACCTATTGCGTTAACGCATGCTATTTTTGTGTTGTCACTTCTGACAATGTGAACTTGACTGTTGATTGGTGGTTTGATTGATCAACTGCACTTTAGCTGCGTCACACCTTCATAGCTGGACTGTACAAGTGTAGCACCTTCCAGGCAGTCCAGATTGCAGCCATGGTCGCAAAGGTGGAGTTTTCCAGTGCCAGACTCGGAGTGGCAGGCACACTGCAGTAAGTTACACACTGTCTGTCCATGTAAGCATCCATGGGGGGTGACTCAGTGAAAAGAAAGAGAGAAAAAAAACAGCAACTTGGAAGCACAAATTGCATGCTCCCCATGTGAACAACACCCATAGGGGGTCACTCTGTAGCACTAACATTTTAAACACCCCCAATGGGGGACATGTGTCTGAGGCAGGAAGAGGTTATCATGATGCTATTGCTCTTAACTCGATAGGACAGCTGGAAGCTTGAAGCGGGTCCTCCCGCCAAAATTTTCAAGTGTTCCCGGAATTGAACAACTAATTGTTAAGGTAAGTCATCTTTAGCCTCGCTCCCAGCCCCCTGCCACCCAGCTTTCCATCGTTCCAGCTTGTGGTCACAGTACTGCAAGTAGCAACAAGCTGGGCAAGGGGTCTGGGGTAAGTCTCCTTGTACAAGACCAGGAGCCCATGAGCGCCGCAAAGTGACGCAAAGGAGCGTCAAGCTACCGTACATTAGTTGATCGTAAGTGTGATTCAACATAGGATGGGTATGCTAGTCTTACGCTCCCTTTTGCGTAGCAGTTCATAAGATTCTCACCAAACTGTTACGTTATTTCAAAGTACACAACAGGACATTAACATTGTATAAACTCTTCCTTTTGTTTGTCCTGACCTGTAGGCCATGAGGAACATTAGTCACCTCTCGGAGGAAGCAACACAGAAGGCATTCATACAACGCCTCCAGAGACTGGAGACATTTGGTCTAGCTTTCTTCACTGTCGTCGTAAGTTTGTGCTTCTGAAACCTTTCAACTCACACCATTTTGTTGAGAGAGGGAGAACAAAGAGGGGGGAGGGAGGGAAGGGAGGAGGGGGTGAGGGAGGCTGTTTCAGCATAGGGACAATTCACGTGGTATCCTCACCACTCTCCCTTCTCCACTCACCCCCTCACCACTCTCCCTTCTCCACTCATCCCCTCACCTCCCTCTCTTCTCCACCCTCTCCTCTCACAAATTTGCTCGCAGTTTGAAGAGGGCCAGAGACAGTGTGAGGGTTTGTTGGGCATTGGAGCAGAAACCATCTTCAAGATTGACAGAGAAGAAATGGAGGTAGGATCTTGCACACACACACCTGGTGTGTACAGCTGTCATGCAACCGCTAAATTATTACCGCAACTAAGTTAAATCAATGTGTGTACACTTGTTTTACCAAATATTGCCAAAAGACGAATTGTTATGGGTTTGGTGCGTTGGTAGCCATGGTATATATATATAATGTGAACTAAAGCGTGTTGGAGAACCGACTGTACCAGTGTACACTGTTTCTCTCCTTCCTCCTCCCTCCATCCCTTCCTCCCCCCCTCCCACAGTCACTAGCACAGTGGGAAACTGCCAGCCTCAATGACTGCTACTTTGACAGAAACAGCTTCACTATGGTGTTTGGCAGTGACGAGTACATTACCATGGCAACCATGCACGGTCACATGATTTCTGAATTCTTATCTGGAGTCAAAGAAGTTATGTGTAAAATAAACAAAATGGGGAAGCCAGTTGAGAATGGCATCGTTGGGGGGAGAAGGAGATCGGACCTAGATTGGAAACAGCAGAAAAGTGTACCTCCTAGGGTAGCCCCCAAGCCCAGGCTCAAACCAAGTCGAACGCAGCCCGAGCTCAGGATCTTACAACAACAGCACCAAGAAGAGCCCAACATGCAGTCCATTTCCGACACCAATCTTGTCCTCCCGCCCTCTTCACCTCTCTCCAAGAAGCCTCGTCTTCCTCCCAAACCAGACTCAGGCAGAAAACTTGAAGCCTCACCGAACACACACCGTATCAGTCCCATTCGAAAGCCCCATTACCCAGATCCACTCACCCAGCTTCCTACCATTCTCTCCCCGACTACCCCCTCCTACCAGGAGCCGGTTGAATACCTCGTTCCCATACTGTCACCTGCCTCTACTGAGCCTGACTATGCTGAGGTGGATACTTTTAGCAGCAAGGGCCAAGGGTACGTGACTCCTGCTTCTCCATCAGGAGTGCTTTCCAGACAGAGAGGAGGAAGACATCTGGCTGTCAAGAGAAAGTTATCTAAGACAGCTGACGACTCAAGCACCAGCCCTCCTCTAGGTTAGTTGCACTAGTCCCAATACCAGTCCATGTGAGGGTCTGGTACCAGGACTACACTACCAAGTACTTTACTTGCATAAATGAAGAGGAAGGTTATCTGTTACCAACTTGAGATCAGGAAATAACTTGCTGACGTTTTGACTGAATGCTCCAGTCGTCATCAGGGTTAGACTCATCGGCAAGTTGTTTCCCAATCTCAAGTTGGTAACAGATAACCTTCTCTTCATTTATGCAGGAGCCAACTGAGAAGCCACTGATACTTTACTTGCCTCGTTCCAGGCTCTTGTGCGTGGATAGAACTGGCAGTTCCTAGGAATTGAATCCAGATCTTCCGGCCTGAGCTGTTAGTAGCATGATAGTTGAACATCTATAAACCATTGACTGGTTGCATTAAAGGACACATGTACACACACGTACATACAGGTAGGCACGGAACCAACAGCCCACCATTGACAAAGGAGAAAGCCCAAGCTCCCCAAAGGCCACCCCCTCCACAACTGCCTCCTAAACAAGGAAGATCCTCTCCACATAGGAGAGCCCCACCTCCTCCACAGGAACGAACCCCAAGTCCTCAACAAGAACGAACCCCTTCCCCACCACAGGAACGAGCCCCTCCCCCACCACATAGGAGAGCCCCTTCCCCACCACAAGAACGAGCCCCTCCCCCACCACATAGGAGAGCCCCTTCACCACCACAAGAAAGAACCCCAAGTCCTTCGCATGAACAAGCCCCTTCCCCACCACATAGAAGACCCCCTCCACAAAAACGAGGCCCACCTCCTCCACAAAAACGAGCTCCACTCCCTCCACAGGAGAGAGCCCCTCCCCCTCCACAGGAACGAGCGCCTTTCCCACCACATAGGAGAGCCCCTTCACCACCTCAAGAAAGAACCCCAAGTCCTTCACATGAACAAGCCCCTTCCCCACCACATAGAAGACCCCCTCCACAAAAACGAGGACCACCTCCTCCACAAAAACAAGCTCCACCCCCTCCACAGGAGAGAGCCCCTCCCCCTCCACAGGAACGAGGCCCACCCTCTTCACCGACTGAATCAATATACGACACAGTGAGTGACGATCCTACAGAGCTAAGTAACATTCTGGGAGACACTGATCTGTTAAAGGATGTCAGGTGGTCACAGCACGGCGAAAACCCAATTTATGACCTCGTGGCTGCCAATGAGGCCCAGACACTACTAAGAAACTCTGATGTCACCTACAAAACATTGAGTGCATCCTTCAAGCGGCAGATGAAATTAAGACAGGTAGGAGAAGCAAAAGAGAAGAGCCCTGTTCCTCGTAGGTCTGGAGGTAACAGAGACCAAGTAATAGAGATATCGATGTTTCCATCAAAGAGAACAAACTCGAATCAACCACATGTACCCGGAGTTACAAAGAGACTGGAAACGGATGGCAGTGACCGATTGACAGCAAGTCCACCACCTGTGCCCCAAAGGACTTACAAACAGCTGTCTTCTTATGCACAACCTCAAATCGGAACTGCCACAGGAGCTGTGAGGGAGGTGGAAGAAGGGTACACAAACCCAGAACAGTTCCATATCTTATCAGAAAGGCACCGTTTCCACTCCGATAGTGTTGTGGACAGCAAGCCACGAGTCGTGAGGGTTGAGAGCAATCATGGCGATACCGAGGGAGCAGGGTATGCAATTCCGGAGAATGTCATGGTTGTGGGCATGAGGAGGAGGTTGAAATCTGAGGGAGATTTGATGGAAGCATTGGTGGAAGGAGAGGATGAGGCAGAAGCGGCAAGGGGAGGAGGAGAGCCACAGAAGGCAGACCCGCGACCGCCAAAACCACCAAGGATGAGGAAGAGGAAGGAGGAGCCATTTCAGAAACTGCAGCGACGAGTAGAAGCTGTAGTTGGACCAGATACCGGAAAACAAAAAGCACGTCTGATGAAGCCTGGTGAAATCTTCAAGGTAATGTGGAGATAAGAACACAACCTGAATGATTATCACTCCCGGAAACTTTCTGAATGTCATACTCAGTCGTCATTTTCAGCTTCATAGTCTTATGTTTGCTCAGTTAATTTAAGAGCATAGAAAAATAGACCAGTGGGGCTGTATTACTTTCATCAAGAGTGCCATAAGAACGGGCAGCTTGAGCAAGAGCGTGTAACTCTGTAAAATTTGAAACCGGTCCGAAATTACTGCCAGTATTAAAAATAGTAACACATACTGCACAGCTGGGTGTAGACATAAGCCATTGTTGCTAAGCAGTGACCTGGTGTTCTATTTTTAGTACAGTTCAATAATTTTGGCCAGACTATGGGCTTCCATTGGAGTTACATGCTCTTACTCGAGCCACCCGTTCTTATACGTTCTTGCTTTCATTACTACATCACCTCTCATTGCTGCAGGATTATGCCATCCTACTGAAAGAATTTCGGATGTTTGTCATCAAGCTACCAACTGGAGTGGTTCACATCGACCTGGTACATACCTAGCCTCGATCCCAGGGACTAGCTAGACTAGCTTCTACTTCAATAGTAAACCAGAATGGCGGCCATTCTCTTTGGACAGCTGTATTGGCTCATTGGTACACCAAGCCAACAAGCAGCTGTGCACATACAAGCATCCTGTGCACATACAAGTCATTTGTTGTGGTAGAGTCATCTCATGATGAAGGTTTCTGTTCACCTAGGTCAACTTGAGTTCTCCTGTCCAGAAGTTGACGGCAAGATTGTGTCAGCTGCTGTGTGCAGAAGACCCTGACATGTACTCCATCTATGTGGAGGGAGCGGCACTCACAAATGTCACAGAGGTAATATTTCTGCTTGTCATCAACTCCCCCTCCATGACTGTGGTTGCTAAGGAGCGCCCAAGTACTGTAAGTATATTCATGAAGTAATTTCCAGTGACACACACACACACACACACACACACACACACACACACACACACAGCATGACGACTCCTCCGGCAGAGGTGCTAGTGGCCGAGGCCGACAGAGAACCACTGCTCTGGACTACTTCACATCTCTGAACTTCTCTTCTTCTCTGCCAGGTATGGTACTAGCCTCATTCCCAGAGAACATGTTTATGGAGAAGCCAGCTGAGAAGCCATCATCAAGCTTGTCCATCACCTACCTCCATTTTCTGTCTTCTGCAGATCAGGGACCCACTCCCATTCTGCTGGACCCACGTCTCTCTTTCCGAGACCATGGCATCACAACCACTCGGATTTTGGCACTGAAACCGAAGCCCAGCTGCCATGAGAGGTTACCAAGGTATCAGATTCTCGTTCCAGATTGGGTGAGGTTCCACCAGTGCTGGCTGAATGTGGTGCAAGGGGGACAACCCTGCTCATTACAGGATGCAATTAAGGTAGCCAGACAATAAAGTCAATCTCTCTAATATGCTCTTTTGGCATGGTTACTAATTATAAAAGCATTTAGGAGACTAAATCTTAATGTTTTGTTAATTCTCATTGTGGAGGGGAACATTTTGAGGAAGCCAATGTTGCGACAACATAAACTTAAATTTAATTGTAGTTACTATCAGGGCTAAACAGCAAAGCCATATGTTGCTTTCCTGGAGGAATTTAAGATGCCATATGAGATCCCCGTCTGTTGAGGCTAGCGGTTTTAAAGTTTGCAGATGTTAAGTTGTAGGTGTAGCTTTTGTAGCTTGTAACTGGAACTATAATTGTGTCCCTCCCTCACACACACACACACACACACACACACACACACACACACACAATGCAGCTAGCTGCTCTGCAATATCAAGCTTATTTTCTGGATAGAACAGAACTCAACTCAGTGATTGGATTCTGCAAGTAAGCCAGGCATCACTTCCAAACACTCTCCAAACCTTCCTCCTTCCCTCTCCAATACTGCTTCCAGCTCTCTTCTTTCCTCTCAACACTCCTCCTCTCTCAATGCCTCTCCTTTCCTTTCCCTCCCTCTCAACACAGCTTCCTTCCTTCTCAACACAGTTTCTTTCGTCCATCTCAACACAGCTTCCTTCCTTCCCAACATAGTTTCTTTCGTCCATCTCAACACACCTTACTCCTTCTCTCCCAACCCCCCCAGGTCAACAGAATTCCTTCCTCTGGAACATTCCTCAGTGAAAGGGATTGAGGAGAAGGTATTTTCAGAGCAGCAACTGCTGGAAGGCTACACACACAAACAGGCCCAGGACTGCTACATCCATGCCAGCTGTTCACTACCAACTTACGGCAGCGTCTTCTTCCCTTGCAAGGTCTGTCCATCTTCTGTAATCTCACAATGTCCAGTTGCTCCACCAGCTGATTGATTGATTGTGGTTGATTGATCAATTGATTGATTAATTGATTGATTAATCGACTGGTCAGTTGAGTTGATGGTCGGTTTGTTGATTAGTGGTCAGTTAATCAATCGATCAATCAATCAATCAGTGGTAGATCGGTCAGCTGATTGTCTCTGTTCGATGACTACTCTTCCCTTTTCATGTAGGAGGTGAAGAAGCGTTTTCTCCAGAACAACAAACTTACACCCATCTTGATTGGCATCAGCCGTGAAGGGATCGTAAGGGTGGACCCCAGGACAAAAGAGGTGAACATTCTACACTGTGACCCCTTGTTCCAACTCAGTGACCCCAACACAACTCTACTGAAAGGCTTTGTCCACATCCAAGATTTCCTTGCCCTCTCTCTCCCCAGGTGTTCCCTGTCTCCAGTTTTCGATTGCTTATATCATAAAACTGAAGACAGGGAACACCTGGGCACAAGACTAGGAACTCTTCAACTGTGGAGACCTTTGCATTTCAGAGCGAGATGTTTGTTTGGTCTAATACTCAAGGTGCTGATAACCTAGCCTCGTTCCCAGGCCCCGCCCAGCTTTCCGTCGCTTGCAGTACGGTTAAGCGGGGGGAGGGGTGGGAAGGGAGGGGAGGGATGAGGGGCAGGAAAGGAGGGGAGGGGAGGAGAAGGGAGTAGGTAGCCGTTCTACTGCAAGCGACGGAAAGCTGGGCGGGGCCTGGGAACGAGGCTACTGATAACAGAACATAAAAGTATGAAACTAGGACCCCTCTAAAGCGGACACCGTTGGGATCACCGCTGTGTGTCCGTAATATGGAGGTATCTGTATTTCGGGGGCTTCCAGTGAGTGTACTCGGGCTAGTGAGCACTACGAGGCCGCATTTTCGGACCTTTCCATTGCCGTACGATGTTAAGAAAGGTTAGCATGACGAGCGACTATGCAAATATAATGCCCAGCCTTTGAACCCACTGGCGCACAATTTTATGAAAGCGATAGATGAACATCCAGATTATCGAGTAAATTTTGTGAAGTTCAGGTACTGTTGAAACCTGTCTGCTTTATGGAATATGGGGGTTTCCGCATTTCAGGGGGTTTGATTGTACACAAACATACATAAATACATTCGGGACCAAACAAAGTGTCCGCAATATCATAGATGGCCGCTTTCAGGGGTGTCCGTAAGGCGGGGTTCCACTGTACATCCAAAGTACCCCCGCCTCCCAAATGTTTCGAACTAATTACATTAAATTTGAAGGGCTGAGAACCAGAGTGGACCAACCCAAAATCAAGTACTGGAAATTGCATGAATTGCGCAAAAATGCAATAAATAACACACATACCCTACGAACATAAATGTCAGAAATTTAAAATTCTTCAATATTCAGCAGCATCTGAAATGAATTTGAAGAGTATTCCCACGTTAGAGGGGGTTAACTCAACATTTGTGGGTTAGCCCACTCTGGTTCTCAACAATTGAACTAAGTTTGTATTTTTTGCGAGAGAGCCAGGAGATGCATCATTGTCACCTTCCGCAGGTTTTGGACTTGTGGCAGTACCAAGTACTGAGAAACTGGGGCTTCAGTGGTGGCACGTTTGTGCTTGACTTCGCCGACACCAGCTACCCCATCAAAACCAACCAGGGCAGGTGGATCGCAGACCTCATCAACTTCCATATTGAAGCCATTGCAAGAGACGAAGGCTACCCTCCTCCCCCACCCCAGGAAGTCTTCCACCCCACCTCTTCATCGCCTCCTCCTCCTCGACCTGTCTTGTCTCAGCAGGGAATTGTTCAGCAGCACTATGAGATGAATACGGAGGACGCCGTGGACAGAAGTAAGACTATCTCCCCTCACTGGCCACTTTGTGTTCCCCCATTTCCATGTGTTGCTGTAGGTTAGTCGGCCAGTCTTTACTCAGCCGTTCAGCGGTTCATTTCATTCAGATACAGGAAGTACACACATAGAGCTAGATTCCAGTGTGTGATTAATGCAATGAATACTTCCTGACTTTTCTACAAGCTCCAGCCAGCAATGGCAGAAACGAACCTGACTTGCGCCAGTTTCCGTAGATGCACCTCTCTGCTGTTCACAAATGCACTCTGTACCCAACACTTTACCTTTCATTTCACCTGGCCTAACGGCTATACTGCCTCATCTGTTTCTAGATTGATATTCCCACAGACCACAAAATTAACAGTCCTAAATTAAGGCATTAATATTGACTCTCTCTCATTTTCAGTTTATGAAAAGCTGTTTCCTGTAAGTTCTCTGCCACCCGAGCAGCCACCACTCTCTTCATTCTCTCCCGGGTCTCACAACACACCAGAACCCACACTCCCATCCTCAGCACACCATCATTACTATATACTTGAGCAGAACTCATCCCACAATGTCGCTTCGCCAACTTCCAGTGAGGAAAGAGTGTACGACATACCAGAAGTAGTGATCCCCCTAGAAAATACGATACAAAACGACACCGACGATGAAGATCCAACATATGATGACATAATACCAGTTATACGTTAGTTATTGCTAAAATGATAATAGTTGAGTGGATACCACGTTAATTTTCATCTGCAAATCAAGTCACTGTCACACAGCATTCACTTCTGACTGTATCAGATTGTAACATTTTTAGATCTTGTAGGTGTTCATTACACCTGTAAAATCGTACCCTTCCTACCCCCCGCCCTTCTCCAAGACACTCACAGAGCTCAGTTCAACTGACTGTTTTAGCTCATTTTTGTTCTACCTTCACTTTCACAATTCCACTATTTATACATTAATATTTGGTGAACCCAACACAACACAAATAAACAGCCAGTCACTGGCCAGTACAATGTCAGGAAATTGAGTTTGGCATCAGCCACTATTTTGCAATATTGGATAGATAATCATTATCATACACATTGCAGTATTGTGGTATCATGTGATGGCCCTTGGTTGGCTCAAGCAATCGGTGGTTCTGAACTTCATGATCAGTTATCCAAACATTCTGAATCACTATCCAACTCCCCAAAACGATGACATTCATAAATATTTTGCTGTGCATTAAGTAATCTGCAAACATCCTTTGTTCGGATATAAGTGACTTCCTAGTTCCTGCTGCACTATGCAAAGTACAATCACATGCTTTGACCATAGATTGTAAACCTCCGTAACAGCCACCACTTTCTCCCGGCTCTCACAGCACACCAGAACCCACACTCCCATCTTCAGCACACCATCATTACTATATACTTGAGCAGAATTCATCCCACAGTGTTGCATTTATGGAGGTTTACAATCTGTGGTCCCTCTGTAGGCTCTTCCACATTATGCTGGCATTGTTTTGAGCATAATAGGTAACTTCTAGCACTGAGGAATCATGCCAGAACAATCGGTAAACTAATTCACTTAAGGTCACGTGAGAGGTGACCTTTTAAACCCAGTAAACCCACAAGACCACGTGCAGAAATTATGGCTTTTAGTGATAGTAGTGAAGCTACATGTAGACTATATTGAATCATCCATAATGCTCCAATACAACAGAAGAGACTAATAATATTATTGTTGTAATGAATTATAATTATTTTGATTTTTTGAGAGCATAATAGGGAATAATGGGCAAGGATAAATGGCATAATAGGCTACATTTGGTAGCATTGGAGAATGGCATAATAGGTAATTTTTTTAGCATAATGTGGAAGAGCCTATCCCTCTGTCCCTGTCCCTGTCCCTCTGTCCCTGTCCCTCTGTCCCTGTTCATCTGTCCCTCTATCCCTCTGTCCCTGTCCCTCTGTTCAACCATATAAACACCTTTACTACATGCCCAGTTTTGAGTACTTATAATATAAAGCTGGCCTGGGAACATTTATCAATAACTTTTGCGAGTGACATTAATGTTCAATTAGGTAGGCAGAGCAAAAATGTCACTCATGTGATAATGCCTCTTTCTCTCTGTTTGCAAAATGATCAAAACCTGAAAAACAGTAGATACTATTGTAAGATCACATGCAGTGTCAGTGTCTGCTGGTGAGGTTGAGGAGGATGGACTGAAGGTTGAGTGTGAGGAAGGAGTTGTCGGAATTGGCATGGGTGCGCAGTAACTCCCGCATCAGAACAGGTAGCTGGAAGCACTCAAACATGCGTCGATTGGACCTACAGGAAAGTATTGTACCAGGCACGCTTTGAGTGCACTGATGGCTCTATAAACAAGACTAAAAAAAATTCAGTATCGCAAACAAAGTACAGAAGTCCATTAATGTTGGTGTCAGCAATACATGATTGTACTATGAACTTACCGACCTGTAATACATTATACAACTCAACTAAAACTACCTTTACTTTCAGGTAAAGCGGCAGAGAATCAAGGTGCAAGGTATTTTACTTCGATCTTTAGTGTGTAGCTTCTGCTACTTTAGTGTGTAGCTTCTGCAATATTTAATAGTGACTAAGCAAGTGTGATGTAGGAGGTGGGAGAAATTATATAGAAGCTATGTGAGGATGTGTTTATAGTGATGGTCTACCAGCGTTTCAAACAGTTTCGAACCTTTTGAAAGACATCGAATTCTTAATGTTGGTGTCAGCAATACATGTACTATGAACTTACCAACCTGTATCTGGTCAAGCCTTATTCCCAGGCCTTCACCCAGGCCTTCACCCAGATTTATCTCAAAGCATATTTTTCTCCGTAGCTAAGTGATAATATCTGGGTGAAGGGTTGGGAAGAGGCCACAGTTCTTAGAATTAACAATCTCCAGTAAGAGCCAGCATGAGTCTAATTCAATGTTAGCCTCGTACCCAGGCTCTTGGTGGGCGGGGCCTGGGTACGAGGCTAACATTGAACATATGACCATGAAGTTACTTGAAGAACACAAGGTACTGTACTTTCTCCTCACTTGATCTTAGAGAGCCGCTGTAGAATGATGCTCAGCTTCTCCAGGGTTCTGACATCCACTGCCCTGCTCTCTTTGAGGAGGGCAGTGCTGGCAGCAAACCACTCCTCACTGCTACATGCACTCAGGAAGTGAGACAAAACAGCTGTAGAGGAGGTAGGAGGATTTAGGTAAATAAATGCCGCCAGTGCACAACTGTAGCAGAATAATTGGTCTCCCCAGACCAAGTATTGTAGCCATACTGAATGTTACCAGCAACGGCGGCGGAAGACATTTGAGATTGGGGGGGCGAACGATTTGTGTGTGTGCGTAAGGTGCTCCCCCAGGAAAATTTTGGAAAAAAATTAGATGCTCTGAGATTGCTTCTGAGGCCATTTTTGGCCCAAACCGGCACTACAGTTATCATTGTTATCTGCATGTCTTCTATGACTCTAATTCGTATAGACGTCCACATGCCATGCAGTGGCCATTGCTGAAGAGTCCAAACTTCTGAGTTTCCAGTGCTGAGTACTATATAGGCCTACTGACCTTGGGGCGGGGCCACAACGTAGCGAGACTCGACACTCGTGCGCCGGGATCTCTGCGACATGCTGCGAGACTCGAGACTAGTTGGCTTGGACAATGGTTATGCTATCTAGCTGCAGTGGTGTCAATTTGTGAGTATACAGTATCTAATAAAGGGGGCTTGCCGTGTCACTGTCATGACTGTGGGCGATTGTGGGGGCATAGCCCCCACGCCTTATATTTTGTGGGGGCAACTGCCCCCACTGCCCCCCCCTCCCCCCAGTTCCGCCGCCTATGTACCAGTGCACAGCTGCAGACAACCTCTATAGTTGGGCCATATCAACAGTCGAACTAAGTAGTGGCATGAAACTCAAGTGTGTGCATCTAATTTTATAGACCCATTTCCAAGTAACCAGTTCCCATGGTAATACGTCACATTGGAGGCTAAGGAACGTCACACAACCACAGTGAGCATGTGAAAATAAGAATAAGTTAGCAAGAAATGAGTACAACACATTTATGTCACTCACATGAACACTCTAACAGATCAGTGCTGATCCCATGCTTAGTGCTTGATCTTCAATATAGCATAATACCATGGCAACCTGGATGCTCAGAAAGGGGTCTATAGGACCAGCCGTTGTTATTCTTACTGGATTCCACTGATAGCTGGAGGTAGATATCCACTGCATGTGCACACAGAGCCTTGTTTGAGGGCTTCATAAAAGGCAGCACTGTCTCAACTCCATGGTAACCAAGAAAAAGCTCTTTAGCCTGTAAACATGATGGAAAAGGAGGAGGGTACGGTTATGGGCAGCAAGCAGCCACTTCACCATATATGGTATGGTGCCACAAAGCTACATTAACGTAGCTGAGAGAGATGTTATATAGACTACATGCGTATCGTGAGGCATATTTGATTAGGGAGAAGGAGAGGATCTTGGTGCTGTGTAGCCTCGTACCCAGGCCGAAAAACTTTTCTCCTACGAACAGCCTGGGTACAAACGAGGCTAGGTTCTGTGTAGTAATGTCGAAGTTTTGTGTTCCTAAGCTGAACTGTCTCCTGATTGTTTTCAACATTGATGTCAAAGGAATAATTATTCCGTTTAGGGAGAAGTTTTAGTAACCTGTGTGGTAGTCCTGGCACAGTGGTTTATGGTTGTGGAAAACTTACAACATCTTCTTTGAGGTCTTGTCGCAGTGTGTCAAACACGTGAGCCAGACAGTCCACTGAGGGTGTCAGTATGAAGTGATAAATAAAAATCTGTCTAGCGATGAGAGGAGCTAGCTATTCAAAAACTGACCCTGTGTGAGTGTTTTCAGAGTGAGGAGTGCCGAGAGGATGCGTGTGTGTAGGTCTTGGCTCTGGAAGAAGGCCCCACTTGTCTCCAGATCAGCAAATGGTGAGTCCTGGCCGTGGGGTGAAGAAGGAGACTGATGGAAGAGAACAGGTTGTCAGTTTTAGCCTTCAGTACCACACGTACAAAGTAAGGTAACCTACTTGCATTGCAGGTTTGTAGATTTCTTCTCCGATTCGCCTTAGTGTGGAGGAAAGGGTCGATTTCTGTACACATGTAAGAAAAGCAGGTCAGCTGTATAAAAAACAGTGCGAGTTCTGCTAGCAATAGATCTACCATATAATTTGTAAATAATTTCTTTTTAGCTATAAAAATTGATTAGAGTACATAAATTACAAGAAATTGTGTGTACGGAATAAATAAAAGATTTGAGTATCTAAATGACCATTTTTCCAGAAAAAAAAAGGTGTATGAATTAATAGGCTGTAAGCCAAATTACACAGTATCTTATCTTGTGACCTGTTGCACTGTTGTGAGGTGTGTGACTGCCCAGTAGATAAACTCTAGGAGGGACAGTTGTAGCTTGGTGTTGGTTGCAGGGACCTGGGGCAGTAGGGTAGCTAGGAGAGGGAGGGTCTTCTTGCAGTGCTGCTGAGCATGGTGGTGGTGGTCAGGGTGGAGGGGGAGGGAGAGGTGCACCCTGCACAGCCAACTCATGAGGGTACCAAGAAGGCTGTAGTAGTCGGATGTAATGGTGGAGGGCTTCGGACGTGTGGGGGTGTGGACATGTGTGTGTGTGTGTGTGTGAAGGGAGAGAGGGGAGGAGGCATGTGTGTGGTGAGGGGCAGGCATGTCTAAGCATAAGCAATGTACAATCATAGCCTTGTTCCCTGACCTTTCGACAGTCTAGTTTTTGCGTGTAGCTATCAAAAACTGGACAGACAGAAAGCCAGAGAGTAATATTATGTACCTTACTGCAGCTCTTTCTATTCTTATGCCCACATCCTGTCTTCTTTCCTCCCCCCTTGGTGCTGGCGCTCCCGGCCAGCTCCTCTGAGAGGCTCAGCTCCCTTTGTTGCTTGGCTGCAACATACTCATTTCTCCGCTGCAGGTTGACCAGTCGCCCCTGGATACTAGCCATCTGGGACTCAAGGTGAGAGTTCCTCTCTGAGATTTCCTGGAGCTGGCAAGTGTAATCAGTTAGTCAACTGATCAATCAATCAACCGATCGATCGATCAATCAACCGATCGATCAATCAACCGATCGATCGATCGATCAATCAATTAATCAATCAATCAATCAATCAATCAATCAATCAATCAATCAATCAATCAATCAATCAATCAGTCAACCCATCCTTGCACTTTGACATACATGACATGACAACAACCTTGTGGTAGGTAAAACATAATTATGTACCTGTTTCCGTAGCCCATCATTGCCTTGTTTAATGGTGTCAAAAGAGTTTCTAAGTCGCTGGTTTTCTCTAGCTTTTTCCTGGAGAGCAGCGCTCAAACTGGCTACCTCCTCTTTCCCTTGCTGTAATGAAGGTGGTAGTTAATGTTAAGTAGTGTTCATAGCACCAGTTAGCAGTTCTGCACACCTCTTTCCATTCTTGGAGTCGCTTGGCCACCTCGTGCTCAATGCACTGGGTGAGAACATCATGGGCCTCACGGGCTAGCTGCTCCATTTCACAAACTTTATCTTCATGTTCTCTCAGCTCCCTTGCTTTCTTCTCCACTCTACTCTCCCTTGCCTCAACTTCCCTCTCCCTCTCTTCCACCTCCCTCTCCCTCTCTTCCACCTCCCTCTCCCTCTCTTCCACCTCCCTCTCCCTCTCTTCCACCTCCCTCTCCCTCTCTTCCACCTCCCTCTCCCTCTCTTCCACCTCCCTCTCCCTCTCCTCCACCTCCCTCTCCCTCTCTTCCACCTCCCTCTCCCTCTCTTCCACCTCCCTCTCCTTCTCCCTTTCCTCCAACTCCCTCTCCCTCTCCTCCACCTCTCTCTCCCTCTCCTCTACCTCCCTCTCTCGCCCCTCTCTCCCTTCTAGCTCCTTCTCTCTTTCCTCTATCTCTCTTTCTCTCTTTCCCATCTCCCTCTCCCTCTCTTCCAGAGCAGCCGAGTAGTCTTGCAAGCAGTGCTCATCATCAGCTAGCTTTTGGAACTGTCTCTATTGAATAGAGTATGTGAGCTGTTCAATCTGAACCACACGGTTTCACATTTCATTTAAATAGAAAAATAAGTTGACTATGAGTAGGTAAGTCATTATTAACTAGTCAGATGATTCATCATCGTGGGGCGAGCAGCACATGGTGATGTTCATGGCACACAGCCGGATTGTCACTGTATACCGTTTGCGGTTATAAGCCAAACTTGATAAATTATGCATATTAATAGCTAAGTCCTCACCAAAGGTAGGTATCACAAATTGCATGCAGTGACCTTTCTCCAGCCAAGGCAGCTACTATGGCTACACATGAATAGACTAAGCTTATGAGCTGAATCTCTAGCACTTATGAGTGCGGTTTATGCATGGCCCTTACCTGAATCGATCTCAACACGGCGTATAATTTGTACGGTCTACGAGCAGCCTTCCATTGATGGTTGGTCCGTAGCTGCCGTGACAAACAAGAAGTAAGTTGCCGTGCGTGCTTCAACTTGAGCTGTCTTCGCTCTGGGTAGCCGACGCTGCACTCTGGCAGTAGGCCGCAAGCAAACCGACAGACAGACATACACACGCGTCTTGCAATGCAGTCCCGCTAGTGTGGGGCTCGCTCAGGCTCGCCACAACTAGTATAGCAGCCACACCCACTATATTTGTATGTGTGCTGTGAATATGATCCATTCTATTTTGAACCCCTCACACAAAATGAATCAATATACCTTCAACTTGTTTCTGATTGCTGACAGCTCATTGTAGACATGTTGTTCAAAACTCTGATTTCGTAGCTCAAACTCATTATCTGTGTAGGTAACATCTTTGTCCTATAAAAAAAACAACAGAAAGTTTCGTGTCTTTCCACAATATATATCTATCCCAGGCCCTTATGAGGTAAAGAAACCATGGTGGGTGTGGATCACTCTCAGGAACACTCTACCATCTCTTATCCCCCCCCCCCCCCCTCCCCTCCCACCCCCCCACACCCACACCATCCAGAAAAGGGATGAGAGATGGTCTAGCTTGATAGACTACACTCACACTTTCTGATCTCATCGTCTCTTCACAACTACTGTAGCTTTCCTGCAGCTCCAGTAGGCCGTCTCCTGGAAGGTTCTGCTGCCTTAGCTGGCCTGATTTATTCAAGCGACTCTTGCTACTCAGACTGCTGTGACCGAGCAGATCTGCCATGACTGTGAAGCCCACGGGTGGAGCAGCTCTGGGAGCAGCTGTTAGACTACCCGCGGCTAAAAACTGCGCATGCGTAGACACTTGCAGTTTGGGGGCGTGGCTCGTACATGTAAACTGTTGGTTCGAAAATTTACACGTAGTGTTGTGTACAGGTCGTACGAAGCTATTGGTATGTATCCCGTGAACATCCAGTTGAAGCTGGGTGGCACAGAGCAGCTAAAATTTCTAGAGGAAATTATTTCACTGCTGCATGTGCATCAAGACAGTGAAGGGTTGGAGTCCAAGCTTGCCATGGGGGTAACGCCCCCAGCGACTCATGTACCTCACAGGTACAGTCCATGTGTGAGCGAGGAGGAGATGGAGGGTAGATGGAATGCATCAAGTAACGTGGTTACTGCCTTAAAAGACATAACACTTTCTTCCTTTGATGCTACCCCTCGATCACTAAACCACACCAGTTTTGAAGATGGAAGCAGTATTTCCCCCCACCCTCCTACCACCCATCCACCTCCAAGTGCATCATCATCTGCGAAGTTCCGAAGAGTCATTAGACCACAGCCCCAGAAACTAGTCTCACAAGTCAGACCTACCTCTGAAGTGGGTTTGACTCATGAGACAACCCAGAAACACACAGAATTTGAACTCAGGCCACAGCATTACCTGAATGAAGCAGAACTAGCTCTAATACACTCACAGCAACCACTATCCTTTTCACAAAGTGGTAATATGCACTCCTTTTTTGTGCCAAAATTAACTGAGTCTGATTTTAAGTTCGGAAGAAGAGAAGCCTCACCTTTGCATAGATCAGACTACTGGTTGAAAGATACAAATGAGCAATGTTTGCAAGAATGGTTATTGAAAAAGGACCTGGATTGCTTGCTGCAAAGAAAGAAAGATCTCAAACAGCGTCAACTAGAACGCAAAGAGAGGGCAGCAAAGGCTGCTCAGGTGAATGAGAAAGCAAAGCAAGCAAAAGTGGCATATCAGACTTGGCTCGATAGTAAAAGAGCAGCAGACAGGAGACAAAGATTAACAAGGAAGAGGTCCGTTTCTGTGCAGCCAATACTTCAGAGAAATAGAGCATTGCATTCAGAGATCCAGCCTCGACCCCCTAACTCTGCCCCACCTCAATCATCCATCATCAGGAGACTGATAAAGGCTTCCAACAAGCAAAGGCCAAAAGTATCAGTTCCTTTGACAAATCAACAAAGCAAGAAGACCTCAAAAACAACCTCAAAACGTTTGACATTCAAAGAATGGATCCAACTTAAGGAGAAGGAAAAAGCGTCCAAGAAAGCCAAGGATCAAGGAGGTGGTCAGCTTCCTGAAGACCTGCAGAAGATTGCAAGAGGTGTGAGAAAACTGCGGCTACAACAGAAGGACTATTCAAAGAGACATGTGGATTCTGGACTGCCAAAACATCACGTGGGGTGTGTTGATGCCAACACGAAAAGTACTAAGAGTGCACATTCTTCTGACCCAAGAAGAGATCCCAAACAATAAAAGAACTCACTTTTTGTCAAAATCAGTGTCAAAATTTCTACCAATAACGATCATGTAGTATACTAATTGTATGCTTTGGGATAAAATGGTGACTGTCCATGTAAATACACTGTCAGCTGCCATGCTACAAAACAAATGATGATTACTACTAAGAGCATTACCTTCCAACCCAGCTCCCTCACTACATCTCTAAATATCCATCTGAGTGACCGTGGGAGTTTTCCCCAAGTTCCAGCTGTTGCCACACCTCCCACCCTCCTCCGTTCCTCCTCTTGAAGATGCTGGAGGAGGGTGGTGGTACTTGAGTCAACTTGCATCCTCTTGAGAATGTCCAGTGGGGTGGAGCCCTGCTTGTTTCTACCACACCAAGGGAAGAGAGAGTGTGTAGCAAATCAAAGTTCAATAACAATAGCTCATAGCAACTGTTGCCTCATTCTGAGGCTTCTCCCTGACTTTTGTTGCTATATAAGGTATGTGACAAAACCTGGGGTAGAGCTTGGGAACAAGGCGTAGTCTAAATATTATAAACTACTTTCTACATTGAATTGTGCACTATACACTTTGAACTGACCTGGTATTTGGGCTGACTCCCTCCTCATAGAGTAACTCCAGGACATGAGGGTGAGTGCAAAAGTGCATGGGGGTGTTCCCCAAGTCATCCATGACCTGGGCAAGGTCCACCCCATGTTGTTTCAACTCTTGGAGAAGCTCGAGCTGGCCCTGAATGGCAGCAACGTGCACCACAGAGCGACCCCTGGAGTCACGCAGGGAAGGATCTGCTCCATTTTGCAGCAGCACCCTCACAACATCGACATGTCCCTCCATACAAGCAAGCATGACAGCTGTAGCCTGAAAACCAGCTGATTTTGTCTTTCTATTGATTAATTCTGGCACATTGAAACCAGATGACAGTAGGAGGTTTACACATCCTACATGCCCCAGTTTTGCTGCTAGCATCAGAGCATTCAGACCATCAGCATTTATAACACCCAAGTTCATCTTCTGTGAGTCACTCAACAAAAGGTGAAGGAGGCTTTCATTGTTCCTCACAATGCACAGTAAGAGTGGAGAGGATTTTGTGGCGCCAACCTGAAAACATGGGTCTGCATTCTCCTTCAGTAGTGACTTTACCTTCTCAAAAGAAATCTCTGAGTCACTGCTGAGCAATTCATACAACTGCTGACTTGCTTCTACTGCAGCCATTATCCATAATTCGGAGGAAAAAAGGTTAAATTTGAAATTACGAGATAAGGTTAAATATGGTCACGCCCACTAATAAATTTCCCACAAAGAAAATGGCTGACCAAACGTTATCGCCGACTTCCACAAGTCCTGGCCAGGAGAATAAAGTTGTAAGGCGTAATCGCCCTGGGACCAAAGCCAAGGACATGTACAACTGGCCAGAACAAGATTTCAATGACATGGAAACTGTATTAGCAGGTAAATGTTTCTATTTGTTGTTCCATAATAAACTTGGCTTGTTAAATCCCATTTCCATTCCTGTTATTCTCTTACAGTACAACAGTACATTCAGCAGCAGATCCGGAAAGATTTCACGGACATTGAAGCCATCTTAGAACCGCCTCCGGGACAAGATGAAGCTGCTTGGAAGTATGAACATTTGAGGCAGTTTTGCGATCAGTTGAATGGGATGGCAGTGAAACTTCAGAATGAGTGTGATCCTAAGGTGTGTGTTCAGATGACTGCCACTGAACAGTGGATCTTCCTGTGTGCAGCTCATCGTGAGCCGAAAGAGTGTTCTGCCATTGATTACACCCTACATACACTACACGGTGCTGCCTCTCTGTTGAATAGTAACAAACATTTCCCAAGCAGAGTGTCACTAAAGGAAAATTCTGTTCAGCGACTTAGCTCAGTAGCAAGGCGAGTGTACCGGATTTTCTCACATGCCTACTTCCACCACCGAACCTTGTTTGATGAGTTTGAGGGAGAGACGTACCTTTGCAAGCGTTTCACCCGCTACGTCACCAAGTATGAACTCATGTCAGCTGAGAACCTCATAGTACCCATTGACAGTGAAAGCACAGCATAAGTTGTATACTGTATTCATGTATACCTTAGAATCATATCTATTCTGTGTACTGGCTAGTGTGTGAATGTCTGGCTATATAAACAGTATAGTTGAAGGGCTGTGAACGAGAGCAGCCTATCCCACAAATGTTGAGGTAGTCTTGGGAATATTCAGGAGCTGCTGAAAATTCACATTTCTGACCTTGTGTTCATAGGGCATGCATGTTTTTTTATTGCATTTTGTGATTGTCCAGTGCTGCATGTGCTGCTAGGGCTCTCGGTCCTTCAATTATAACTTAGAGTGTAGAAGAATGGACTTGATCGTATAGATTGACTGTATGCGGAATCAGAATAAATGTTGGTTAACAAAATGGTGAGACATGAGATTAGGTTAGTTTGTACATCAGTGTTGTCACTGCCGTGTTTGTCTGTGCCTCTAGCCTTGCCCGTACACCACAACCACCACCATCCTCAACAGGCAACGACCCCCCTCCTTCCTTCAACTGCTGCAACTGTTGCTCCATCAGTTCAGATTTACTGTCCAGCTCCTGTTTCACACACTTCAGGCATGAGGCCAATACCTCCCACTGGGGGCTACCCTTGGGAAAGACACTCAGTCGGACATCTTCAGGGAGGGCCACGTGCATCATTTTCACCAGAAGCACAAGTTGAGGCGTGTTCCTGTTGCCAAAATTCAGAAGTTAAAAGCTATCTAAATAAACGAAAACAACTAGGCTAAGCAAGTTAGACTATAATTGCACTTACTTGTAAAGAACACTGATTCTTGTATTGTGGACTTCAGGAGTGAGGTGCAGAGCCACTCCTTCCAGTGTACCAGGGGATGTCTTGGTAGACGACCGTGTTCCCGGTCCTGTGGAAGCCTCTGCTACGTATATTGCATGGCTAGGAAGAGGCAGCCTGGCCTTCAACATGGCAGGTAACCGCAGCAGGTTAGTAAAAGTGGAGCGTACTTCAAGCTGGATGATGGAGAAAAAATATAGATCTGCCTTACACACTATAGTTTTATATCTGTAGTCAAGGTATTTACATAGCTTTGGTGATTGAAACCTAAGCAAAAGGTAATGGTATCAGAGAAAGAGAAATTATTACTTTTCACATGAGTGGCAGCATATGCCTAGGTTCAAATCACAGCTAAACTTCTACAGACTATTCTGCGTCTATATGGTAACCCCGTAAGAAAAATATGTGTACCTTAATGAAGTATCTTGTAGTCAGCAAGCATGCCAAGTCCTGATGGTCCCTGTGTTCCATACTTAGTCCCTTCTCTAGCCAAAATTCCTCTCCTACATGTGAAAAGATAATTACTGATAGCCAACAAGAAGGCAAAAGCTGACAGTTGTCAGGTGCCATGGAGTACAGGACACAGTTGCACCAGTGTACCACAGCCATGTGTATTTTAGCCTCATTCCCAGGCTCCTCCCATAGGATCCTGGGTACGAGGCTACTTTCAAATGCATAATGTTTTTTTGTACATCAGAAAAGAAGGAGAGAAGCCTGGGAATGAGGCATTGGATGCATTACAGGTGGACTAGTAGAATAGTACCTTCAGTCCAGATCTGCAAACTTTGAGTATAAACAAACAAGGGTGGACTGATGAGATTCTTAACTCTGCTCAGGGTACTGATCATTATAATTGCCCATTTCCACGGCATATGAGCACTCACCATTCCAAAGTGACAGGCACTCCATGCTGTAGTTCAGATTACAATCGGAAATCTCATCCACAGAAAGGGTGATTGTTCCTAAACCAGCCAATTTGTAGCATGAAGACCCCCCACCACCAGGACTGAGTGTGCCTTCCTTGTCACTTGTCCTCCAAGAACACACCAATGTAGTTTCCAGTGAGTGGCTTGTGAGAACAGGGAGGGGGGTCTTCAGAACACAACAGAGTCTTCCGCCAGGTGAAACTTCTTTGGTTCTCACGGCCATGGGGATGTGCTCATCATGCCTTGGCCTCTTGGGTGCGGGTGGACCACTTTGTTTAGAATCCTCCATACACTCTGTCCACAGCACTTGGCTGACAACACATTCCTGAGGCAGCCCACTGCTACTAGCCACCAGAGAGAGACCCATCTCACACAACCAACTGCAAGAGAGGGTAGAACCACAACTGACATTTCAAAGTTAAGCATATAGCTACAATGCACCCTAACCACATCCTCATGTAACAGACATCAAGAGCGCATGAGATGTCGTTAAAAAAAATGACACCATTATGCGCTCATGCAGATATTTAGTTACATTGAATGAACCACATCTCTCTGTAAAGAGAGGTCTAGATGTTCTGTAAAGGACAGGATTGTTTCGTTTCAGCCAATACCAATGAGAATCTCAGGTAAGACTCACTCTGAAGTTTGGTTCCTAACAATGATACCAATCACCCAGTGTCCATCAACAATCCTCTGCCACAAGTACAGGAGCTTCAGACAGCACAATGGTCTGCGGTCACTAGCAACACCGCAAGTGCTTGCCTGGAGATCTGCATGCATATGTAGGGAGGGTTTCAAACTGAGATTTGTTATGATGTAGCCTTGTTCTTCCCAGTGCAGTGTATTTTGCATGAGCCTGGAAGTGAGGCTGAAAATAATGTGTTTATAGTAAGCACACAGGTGTGATTTAGCTAGCATCGGTCCCAGGCCTCCCCCGTTTTTACCTTCCGTTTGCGTTCACAATAATACACGGGAGCGGAAGACGGGGGAGGCCTGGGAATGAGGCTATGATTTAGCCTTGTTCCCAGGCCACTCCCAGATTTTATCTCGCAGCTGCCGAGTTTTCTCCACAGCTGCAAGATAAAATCTGGGGGTGGCCTGGGGAGGAGGCTAGGTGTAATTATACCATATTGGCAGTGATTTTTATAGGGCGTACCAATATTTCCATGTAGGAGACATACAAGTTTCTGAATGGGAGAGAAGACAAAGATAAAACCACACAGTTCTGGTTGTGGTACAGCTGCTCTTACAGGGTCTGGTTTGGGCAGCAAAGGGATGGTATTGTCTGCACTTTCCAAGGACTTCATAACAGAGATACTGCTCTCCAGAAGTTGGGACTTTTGTTGAAGCTCTCGTGTCATGTCTGTCAGATAGGCCTCACCTGTCTGCAGGTTCGCAGTAACAAACAATTTCATATCAAGAGACAGAGACAGAAAGAGTTTCACAAACACCTAGCCTCGTTCCCAGGCTCTCCCTGCTAAGAAGGGGGAGAGCCTGGAAAGGAGGCTAGGTGTTGTGGAACTCCCTTCTTAGCGGGGAGAGCCTGGAAACGAGGCTAAAAAGCACCCACACCATGCCAGCTTGTCCTATGAAACATGCTAGACAGAGAGAGAATGAACTTGCAGGATTCGAGGTTAGCATTCAGACCTGTTTTCTGACTTGCAAGGCTTTCACAGCACTAACAAGAGATTCTGCTGCACTGGACTGAGCAGGACCATCACTGGACACCTGTTGGTTCCGCCAACAAACGCAAGAGTCATTAACATGTTGCACAGAGAGGTTAACAGACTGTACCTCACTATCAGCAGTGAATTGAACCAAATCTGTCACAAAGAACCTAGACAATTCTCCATCACCTACAAAATGTAGACCCCTCTACAGTGAACACCACTGCGCATTTGACCATCCTTTAGAGTATTTTCTGCTATCTTCTAAAATGGAGTGTAGTATCAAGTCATCGGTTAGCCTTGTTCCAGACCCCCACCCAACTTCCATCGCTTGCAGCATGGTAAAGCTTGGTGGGGACCCAGAAATGGGCTAGACATCTACCATACCTGTCCTTGTCATGCAGCTACTTAGGGGTGAGCATAATCATTAAGGTGACACCACGATGAAACTTACTCACCTCTGAAAGTTACAAGCAGCTGATCATGACCCACACACAGAAAGTCACCAGTAAGCAAGCCAGTCACTCCCTGCCATGATGCATACTCCTGGTGCAGAGATGAAGGTCATGAGTTTGAAGTGCAGTGCTAGTTAGTAGAGTACTTACCAGAGGTCCATTGTCTGTGATCTTGAATGCATGTGCCTCTCCTGCTGAACATTGTACGGCAACAGCCATTTCATTGTCCATGGTCTACATACATACATACATACATACACACATACATACATACATATTTGTTAGATGTTGCTTAGCAACCAAAACTTTGTACTTGAATAACACGGAGTAGAATGGGTGGAGGTGACTATGGGTGTGGCAGTGGGTTGCTAGGGGTAACATCTAACAAATAAGTTACATTCCCCAGACAGAACAGCATTCGCCCTTCGGGCTCATGCTGCTCCGTCTGGGGAATGTAACTATTATATACATACACATACATACATACATACATATACATACATACATATACATACATACATATACATACATACATACATACATACACACATACACACATACACATACATACACACATACACATACATACATACATACATACATACATACATACATACATACAGAAAGAGGTCAAGAGTAGCTATACCATTGTTCACCCATGTTCTAGTTCTAGTGTGCATAGTTACAGCACAAACTTATCGTTTCTGAATGTAGCCAGCAGTATGCTGTTCTCACACGCAGGGTAAGATTCATCAAAGGGGAAAAAACTATTGTGTTTCTTTCCATAAAGGTTAGGGTATATTCTGCTTAGCATGGCATGCCTCTTGCCACAAGAGATATACTAGCCTCGTTCCCAGGCTCTTGTCCCCCCACACGAGAGCCTGGGAATGAGGCAAAGAATATACACGATACACAAACTCTAATATGGTGTCTGCTCATTGGTGTTTGGCCATTCCATAAACCACAGATGCATAACAACACCAGAATGTAGAGTCTGCCCTCCTCATTATTGCCGTTAATATACAGTAGGAAGTCACTTATCCGAACTTCAGTTATCCGAACCACCAAAATTCACAAATAGTATTGTTTCACTTATCCAAACATTTCAGTTATCTGAACCCCCTTTGGGCCCAACGTGTTCGGATAAGTGACTTCTACTGTACTTAAAATGAACAGTGCATGAAAATGAATGGTGCATGCTCATGATCATGGGTCAGGCAGGGCTCATTACCTCCATTGGAACGATGATCTCTGGTACATAGAGCAGCGACACACAGTGCACCAATCTGCCATCATCAAAGATGACAACTTGTTGGTATGAAGTACCTACAATGAACTGGTATTTGGAAACAACCTCACCGCAGCTGCCAACAGAATAAACTCTGTGTGGAGCTATACACGTTGCTATGTAGCCATAGTCACTCGGAATGAGCGATTCATCCGGCAGACGCTCAATTTGGAGGTCAGCATCTTCTTGTAATGTGACTAGTAGAAGTAGCCAATCGTGTGTTTCGGAACTGGTTTTCATAAACGTTTGCCCTGCTGAATGGGATTCAAGCCGGATAAACAACAGAATCGCAGTCGACACAGTGCCATCCTCATTCTCATTCCAATCAATTGCCCAAAATTTGTTGATTTCTATTTCTGAACTTGCAAAGCCACCATTACAAAACATCCGTACATTCACAGAGTGTCGCGTTATGTAATTGGTCTCCTCTGCACTAGTGAAGCCCAAGTGGATATATGCTGCCTCATTCCAAATCACACTAGGTCCATCAAGAATGCAGTAGCCGCTCTCCTTCTCAGGGAGCTGGAACTTTGCAATCTCAAACTGGCTATGTTTTGTGAAGCATCCTGTATCGTATCTGAGTAGCTCGTGCGTTTCTGTCCCATCTTGGAAGGCATGGTGTTTTACAAAAAGGAAAGGTGCTTGTTTGCCAGAAGTACGGCAGTAAGCCACCTTGCTTGCAACCACTGCCCCTGAGGAGAGTTCGAATACCTTCCCTGGGCCAAATCTCCACTGGCCTCCTTCCTTCTGCAAACCATACAAGCTGAAGGAGCTCCTCAGGTGCCCCACCAAGCCAACTCTGCCCAACCACTGCAACATCTTTGATCTTTACGTCATCATGACATCATAGCATATTCGGGGTCTAGTACATGTACAGTACTGTAGTCTGGGAACGAGGCTATAGCGCATGTGACCGAGTTCCGAGAGCAACAACGTAATCTGGCTACTTGACGACGAAGGTACATGGCTACGTTACCTTCTGAAGAGGTGAGAGAGAGTGGGAAGGGTCGCGAGTTCTATTATTAACAAGCC
>OX422187.1:2239658-2322158 GCA_949130485.1 Agelas oroides | reverse complement strand
GTGGTTTTGGGTCTGGGACCGAGACTGTGGTTTTGGGTCTGGGACCAAGACCGTGGTTTTGGGTCTGGGACCGAGACTAATGAAGGACTTGCATTGTAGCCTGTGGAGGTTGTAACTTCTACTATGTAGTACTTCTTGCGGCTAGCTGTCTCTCTCTGAACAAGTTTCTCTCCACCACGTGGACAGTGTTTTCAGGGAGGAAGTGACGTCAGAGCTAATTAGATTTTCCGTTGGCATAACGACTGTGTGGAGGTTGTAACTTCTACTGTGTAGTGTGTGAACACCTCTTCTCAACTTACATACCCCAAACTCACACAACACACCTCTTGTTCTTTTCTCCTTCTTCCAGGTCCGCTTCTCTTCTAACCTCCCCCCAACCCACCAGAGTCGGTATGGTGACTTGGCTGAGGAAGACAAGCAGTCAGCCAGTCCAGAGAACCGTGCTCTCATGCACGGCTCAACCTCCAACATGCGGAGAAGACAGGTTCACAAACTCATGGGCCAACAGGGAGCAGTCAAAGAAGGGTGGAGCCGAAGGGCAAGTAACATCTCTAGTGACGGGAACACCTCCTTAGGACCAGACTCCCTTCAGCCCAGACGACACTCAGAGCCACAGATGTACAGCGCAATTGGCTACCTCAGGATAAGGTTTGTAAATGCAAGAATATTACCATAATCTCCCAAAATATAGCCTCATTCCCAGGCCCCGCCCAGGTTTCCGTCGCTTGCAGTACAGAAAAGCCGTGGAGAGCCTGGTATCTTTACTCATGTGAGCATGACGTAATCGGAAAATGGTGAAATTTTGCAGAACTAACAGGCCGCGTTTCGCGTATTTTAAACCGACTACACGCTCAATGCTTGGTGTGTAAGACAGTCGCCTCCCGCTAGCTAGATACGTGTGGTAAGTTACCTGGTACCTTGGCTCTTTTCGCTGTTCTGGACCCGGTGCGCCCACGCACAATTAAACCCTTTCTACCATCCTTTCTATCCTGAGGTCACTCACGTGAGAAAAGATACCAGGCCCTCTCCCGCTTTACCGTACTAATAAGTGACGGAAAGCTGGGCGGGGCCTGGGAACGAGGCTACCAAAATACACTTGGGGGGTTGTGATATAAGTGGCTCCTTAAACCCTTTCCAATCATTCCAGATTTTGTCCACCATTGTTGTTAGTCCCAGCACTGCTTCTTGTTAACATAACTGCATGTACTACAGTTAGTCCCAGCACTGCTTCTTGTTAACATAACTGCATGTACTACAGTTAGTCCCAGCACTGCTTCTTGTTAACATAACTGCATGTACTACAGCATACATAGGTGCACATACTTTCGAGAAAAGCTAAAAAAGAGAGTGGGCTTATTTTTAGAGGATACAGTAATATGGATTGGTTTTCACATTAAAATATACTTCATGCTATGATTGAAAATGAAAATATTTATTGCACAAGAATATTCCGCATGCAATGTAATGCTTATTGATGGTTAATCTTTCAGTTTTATTTCCATGGTTAATCTTTCAGTTTTATTTCCATGGTTAATCTTTCAGTTTTATTTCCATGGTTAATCTTTCAGTTTTATTTCCATGGTTAATCTTTCAGTTTTATTTCCATGGTTAATCTTTCAGTTTTATTTCCATGGTTAATCTTTCAGTTTTATTTCCATGGTTAATCTTTCAGTTTTATTTCCATGGTTAATCTCTCAGTTTTATTTCCATGGTTAATCTCTCAGTTTTATTTCCATGGTTAATCTTTCAGTTTTATTTCCATGGTTAATCTTTCAGTTTTATTTCCATGGTTAATCTTTCAGTTTTATTTCCATGGTTAATCTCTCAGTTTTATTTCCATGGTTAATCTTTCAGTTTTATTTCCATGGTTAATCTTTCAGTTTTATTTTGATGGTCACTTGGTGTTCTACTACTGTATCGAGATGTTTCAGGTCTTGTGTTATCTCCTTCCCAGTCCTTCTCAAGAGCTCCTCTTCTCAGGAGATAGCAACAGCGACATCATCTGTACTCTCACACTTACCAACATCTCCAAGAACACGGTTGCATACAAGGTGAGGTGTGTGGGTGGAGGGAGGAGAGGGAAGGGGGGTGGCATGGGTATTTTCCACTCTACAAACATGTTTACAAGGTGGGGAGTGTGGGCAGAGTGAGTGGTAGGGGGCAGGGGACTGGAGGGGGGTTGAGGGGGGTTGAGGGGGGGAGGTCGGGTTGATAGGGGTTGAGGGAGAGGGGGGTTGAGGGGGATATCTGCTACTCTACAACTGTGGTTACAAGGTGGGGAGTATGGGCAAAGGGGTTGGTAGGGCAAGGGATTGGAGGATGGAGGGAGAGGGTATGGAGGGATACCTGCCACTCCAAGAACACGATTGCATACAAGGTGAGGTGTATGGGTGGAGGGGGTGGACCTATTCTCACAAAACATTGGTAGCATACATATGCATTGGATACCTGTTTCAAGATGTTGGTGAGGGGAGTAAGTGTGCCAGTTGGAGGTGGGAGGTGGGGAGGGGGGACCCGCTGACCACCACTTCTCTCTGTCTCTCAGATCAAGACTACTGCGCCCCTTCGTTACAAAGTTCGTCCAAACCTTGCACTCATAGACCCAAAGTCTGTGGCAAAAATCCACGTTCTCCTTGTACCAGGTGAGACTCACCATCTAAAGTCTCTGTGCACACACACACACACACACACGCACACGCACACACACACACACCCACACGCACGCACGCACGCACGCACACACACACACGCACACACGCACACACGCACACACGCACGCACGCACGCACGCACACACACGCACACACGCACACACGCACACACGCACGCACGCACGCACACACACACACACACACACACACACACACACACACACACACACACACACACACACACACACACACACACACACACACACACACACACACTTTGTGCACTTATACTGTGACTATGAAGGATTGTCTGTGTTTTGCAGGTTCTGAAAATATGAGCATTTCTCAGGACAAGTTTCTTGTGCAGTCGTACAATTTTGACCCCACGGAGACCATGCCTTCTCAGAGCCACTTGTCTTCCTTCTGGAAATCACTAACAGATGGTGTGATACAGGAACACAGGTTGGGACACAGTTGGTAGCTTCAAACTCAGGCTTTCTGTTCCAGATTTTACCGTATGGCTGGAAATTTTGGCAGAGAATTAAGATTGGCGGTTGGAGAAGGGAACCGCCAAATTAAATTCCGCCAAACTTTTGTCCAAAATATCAAATCGATCCCCAAAGCGTCCTGCAGCTTTGGAAAAAAATATTGTAACTGTGAGACAAATTTGCAACGGAAAGCCTTGGTTTGAGGCTACATAGTCAGTCTCATGTCCAGATCTTACCTTGTGACACAAGCATACTGTGTACCAACACTGGAGTGTGTTATGAGCAATGGTTTCTTGTCTTGATAGACTGAAATGTCGATGGCTCAACCACGCAGCTGCCAAGCCTTCTCCCACCACTCTACCAAGGAATGCTAAGGAGACTACAGCCAGAGAGCTGGCAGCCCCCCCACCAAGAGGAACTCCTCAGGCAGCTGACAAACCTACCAGGGAACTACAGGTTACTGGAGCAAATTTGCACAGTCTGGAGACAAAGGTAAGCAAGGTAATCTATCAGTTCTCACTGATGTTGAGCACATCTCTGCTTGTGTTCCATGTTATACCTTAGTCCATGTAGCCGCTTCAGTTAGTGAATCTATACCATTGGCTAATTTCACCACAACCTCAGCCATCCTCATAAGTTCCTATTGTCACTTATAGTACGTATGTAAGTGCCTGGAAGGTCTGATATGAATTGTCATGGTGGACAGATACGTGTATAATGTATATTGATGCCATGTAGCTCAGTAAGTAGTCTCAGAGCCAGACCCTCACGTGTGGTGCGAGGGTCTGGCTCCGAGACTACTCAGTAAGATGAGACTCAGGAACACAGATCAGATACTAGCTGAAAGTCAATGAGAACTAATAACGTTGCTGACACTAGTCATGCACATTACGTACCCTCTGGTGTTCCCCTGCAAGCATTGCTGACACTAGTCGTGCTGCTTGTCAATTGTGTGCACATTACGTAACCTCTGGTGTTCCCCGTTCCCCTGCAAGCATGGCTGACACTAGTCGTGCTGCTTGTCAATTGTGTGCACATTATGTACCCTCTGGTGTTCCCCTGCAAGCATGGCTGACACTAGTCGTGCTGCTTGTCAATTGTGTGCACATTATGTACCCTCTGGTGTTCCCCTGCAAGCATGGCTGACACTAGTCGTGCTGCTTGTCAATTGTGTGCACATTATGTACCCTCTGGTGTTCCCCTGCAAGCATGGCTGACACTAGTCGTGCTGCTTGTCAATTGTGTGCACATTATGTACCCTCTGGTGTTCCCCTGCAAGCATGGCTGACACTAGTCGTGCTGCTTGTCAATTGTGTGCACATTATGTACCCTCTGGTGTTCCCCTGCAAGCATGGCTGACACTAGTCGTGCTGCTTGTCAATTGTGTGCACATTATGTACCCTCTGGTGTTCCCCTGCAAGCATGGCTGACACTAGTCGTGCTGCTTGTCAATTGTGTGCACATTACGTACCCTCTGGTGTTCCCCTGCAAGCATGGCTGACACTAGTCGTGCTGCTTGTCAATTGTGTGCACATTATGTACCCTCTGGTGTTCCCCTGCAAGCATGGCTGACACTAGTCGTGTTGCTTGTCAATTGTGTGCACATTACGTACCCTCTGGTGTTCCCCTGCAAGCATTGCTGACACTAGTCGTGCTGCTTGTCAATTGTGTGCACATTACATAACCTCATGTTAGCCTCGTTCCCAGCTGCAAGCGACAATAGCTGTGGTAGAAGACTGGGAACTAGGCTAACCTGGTGTTCCCCTGCAAGCATGGCTGAAGACCCAAAAGCTAGGATACATTGCTGACACTAGTCGTGCTGCTTGTCAATTGTGTGCACATTACATAACTTCATGTTAGCCTCGTTCCCAGCTGCAAGCGACAATAGCTGTGGTAGAGGACTGGGAACTAGGCTAACCTGGTGTTCCCCTGCAAGCATGGCTGAAGACTCAAAAGCTAGGATACATTTTCAAGTTCACTCAGCTACTAGCCAGAGCCTCATTCCTGTCCTGCCCAGCTTTCCGTAGCTTACAGTACAGGATCATGCATTTGAGAAGAGCCTAGGAACGCAGCTACTACTATATTATGAAATCAGTCTTTTGAAATCAATGGCTTGCTCTGTAGTTGATACAAGTAGGCTCACTCTCACATGTAACTATGCCCGTGCATAGTGGTGTTTGAAATTGGAACGAATGCCGCTATAGTCCAACCTGTTATCTGAACCAGCTAGGACCAGGCAAAAATGTTCAGATAATTAATTGAGGGCTCAGATAATCATTACATTATATTATGCATGCATGGACCGAGCTGAATTGTTCGGATAACCAAAGTTTTGATAATCAAGGTTGGACTCGGCTACTATGAAATAAGAAAACGTGACTCAAGTTCATTTTTACAGGTTGTGTTCACGCATGCTTTACTTTGGTATCTTCTCTTAGATTGACCAAGTACTCACCACTAATGCAGAACTGAGCACAAGGGTGAAAGGACTGCTGCAGATTAACTATGTTATTCTTTTTCTACTTATCTTCCTTCTCGTGATCATGTTTTTCTTCTGATGGTGAGGTTAGTTATGTGTGCACTATCATATTATATCAGGTAAAAAAGAATATACTTTTGTAGGATGTGTTATATAGGCAAATGATTACATTTGTACTACCTTTTTCATGAAGGTATATTAATATTCTGTTTGTAATAGTATCTTCACAAAGCTTTGTTACTTGGGGTTAAGTGATCTAAAAAGAGTTTGGCTGCCAGTTTTGTGAAATCCTTTGAGGAGATTTGGTCTGGTAGAGTGTCATTTGATTCCTACAGGGAAACACAGAATAAGAGACCCCTAGTATATTAGCAATACTGTGTAATACACAAAACTAGGTAGATGTTCCATTCTTGTGGGGTGTGTGGATGAGGAGGACTCGGCTAATTTCATAGCTTGTGCATTGAGTAGTAGGCAAAGGTAGTTCTTGCTGGTACATGATCGCACTGAAAACAGTTGCATAATAGTTGTGTGAAAGAGTAAGCTAGTAGCCTACACTGGGTAATTTAAACTACCGCTGTTGTTGCATGCTCCTTCACCTTTGGATTCACACGTTGCAAGATTCTTGTCAGCTCTTCTGGCTGCAGTAGCATCTTTGCCTGCTGTAGACTGGATGGTAAGACAAGGTATAGTCGAAGAGGTACAAGAGCCTGGGAAGGAATTTCATGCATGCATTCAAGAAGAGAGGTATGGTTTGGTTGCTAGGTTGTGTCCAGCTAACCTTTGTGTTGAATTTGAAGCAGTTGAGCTGAAGGCTGCACTGAGCTGAGCAAGAACACCCTCACCAAGACACCTGTCAATAGTTCCTGGGAGAAAAGTAATGAACTGAAGGTTTCTCACCAAAGGAAAGGACACATGCACAAGGCTTATGCCAATCAGAAAAAGGAGATTGGAGTCCATTGATTACCTCTTCCACTTTTGTCTAGCAACTGGAACAACTCCCTTGTCACTTGGAGGTACTCTGTACGGGACCAAAACACCACCAGTGACCTTAGAGATGCAGCTGAGCAAGCAGTGGAAGCAGGAGTAGCATTCTCAGGCCTCCCTGCAGCCTGTGCAATCCATGATTTACAAAGCTACAGTTCACAGTGGCCCACTGTTGGCCAAGATTGGAGAGTTGTATACTGTAAGCTGTAAAAGTTGTGGGAGGCCTGGGAACTATGAAGGTGGCAAATCAGCTATCCCATTGTGTGAGTGAGCAAGTGATGAATGACATCATTCTCAGGAATCTTGTTGAGTATCAATCTTGGAAGTCTTACAGATGATGGTCAGCTATACTACACCTTGATGTAAGCTTTGGAGAGAGAGAGAACCAGCTGGATCCCTGTCATTTTTCTTTCTCACTCTTGAAAGCTCACATCAAGTTCGTTCCTGCCTACACTGAGCCTTCATGATATACTATACCTTGGAGGGCAAGGCAAGTGATGATTGCAGTTTGGAAGACCGGGAAGAGCACAGACCCTTCTTCCTCTGCTACCTGCAGCTGTCTCAAGAGGGAGTCACTCGTAGCTTCATCCATGTCGCTATAATATCACAGCAACAGAAGTAACTTGTCTTTCTTAGGCAACTACATTTTGTAGGTTGTCATGGATACTGTACACAACTCATGGAGATAACTAGAGAGTTTACCAGCAGAGTTTCTTCAACAGTTTATTGTACTGGGAGCCATGGACACCTGATGCCAACACCCTTGAGCTCCCTGCAGAAAAGAAAGCAGGAGTGCAGGGATGCAACCATTACTTGTGCTGAAATTTCATGATGAAGATGCATTCACCCTCATTTTCACAGAGTAGTGTGAAGGCTTTGTAGACAGTGGACTCTAGCAGTTGAGGTGATGAGAGACTAGTGCAGTCTTGCAGGATCTTGGCAGCTGCAGACACGGAATCTTCCTCAGGGTCTACTGCCTCCTCAAAGCTGCAGCTTGTCTCAAAATAATAACTGCTACATGTGATTTAGTTGTATTTGAGTGTATTCATGGTGTTTCACTGAAGCTACATTCTTGTGCATGGGGTAGAACTCGTGCAAAGTGGGGATGTAGTTACAAAATCTCAGGTCTTGTAGTTTGCATGAGCTATCCCTTGGAGAACATAGCTTTGGGATATTCTGCAGTCTACTGTAACAGAAATACTACAATAGTATGAGTTTTAGGTGTTCCTCAGAGGTGACCTGCAATATTTCTGCATGCAGATGTAAGTTTCTGAGAGCAGAGAATGTATTTGCTGTTTACTTGTACCACTGATCACAGTTAAATGAGAATGGAGAAATTAGATCACTTCCATGCAGGGAACAGAGAGAAATGACAGGAGTTTGAGGTTTCCTAAAGAGCGGAAATATTCGGCAGATGTCATGATAAAGGATACTGTTTTGCCAGATAGGATAGAGGGTCCTCTGGTCTCTTTTCAACCAGTTCACGGAGTGCTTTTGCAACCAATTCACTCACTCCGGTCCTCTCTGAAACAGAAATAGCTAGTACAATGAATTACTTGATGGCACCAGTGGTACAAGGATATAGCTGGATTTGGCTGATGGACTATAATTTGCTGCTCTACCAAGATACTCCATTTCATAGTCTGTAGCCTTGTTTCCAGGTCCCGCAATGTGCGACCACTCACACACACACCCCAGCGCTGCAGCAGCGTTTGAGCTGGTATACAGAGACTAAGCCAGTTCAAAATCTAAGTTAAGCCATGTGAAGGGTGAAGGGTGAAGGGTGTGGCTTGCGGGGACTAATTTCCGTTCCGTACTGCAGAGCTAGTCAGTCGAATCGCCAGCCGTACCGGAAGTAATACGTAGCAATACAATTTTATTTGCACCGGAAGTTAAGCTTTCTGTTCAATAACGGTAGGCGCAACAATTCTCATTATATATTCATCCACATATAGTTTCTGCTGTACTGTAGATATACAAATAATTCTTGAAGTACAAGTAGAAGAAGGCATATACAATACGAATTCCATCTTAGAGCTACTGATCACATTTAGGTGAGGCCCCAGAGCGGTAAATGTCCAGCGATGTCTCAACAGACCACTCCTACAAAATCACTGCGGAAATTTTTTCTGACAGCCCGACAAATTTTGTACTCTCAAGACGAAAAATAGATGGTTTGGCCATGCTGCATTGCAAATTTGGAGTTGTTCCCATGCACACTCTTCATGTCACAGACCCGTTTTTTAACCACGAGAAAAATGCACCTCTCCCGCGTGCCTACAGCACCAAGCACTCCTCAGCTCTCAGTTTCTGCCCTGCTTTGTGAATTGGAATAATTTCCAATGTTATTATATTACCAGAAAACCATCTGGCTTCTCCTGATGAGTAAAAATACAACTGACAAGTCATAAAATACTGTCAACAATGCACGACGACACAGAAGAGCAAGGTTGCAGACTAAAATGGCAAATGGAAGGGGACTGAATGCAGGGTTGTAGACTAAAATGAAAGGAGGGAGTTTTGAGCACCAGAGAAGAATGCAAGCAGCTAGTCAGTCAGTGACGATCCTGCAGAAGTGAAGGGGAAAAAATTCAGATCATGTGACTCTCACAAGATTAGTTGACCAATTGAGTGATCCTTGCTACCTTGTGTATACCATGTTAATATAGTCCATAAAAAGAGCATGCAGCAAGTAGTGATATATGCTTATTTTACACAACTGTGGTTTTAAAGTTCCCAACCTCTCATGCCCCCCGTTTTAGTTGTACATGGTGTGAAGGTTGGGGGCGGCAAATTGGGTTACTGATCTTGCATAGTGTAAGATGTGTTGGGGACACTCTACGGCACACTTTAAAGTAGTGAGGTTTGAACACACGGTCTGGAGATTTAAGCTGTATTGGGCAGTGTGGCCCAATGAGGTCACAGGAGATCTGAACCAAATTGCCACAACCACCCATGAGGCCTTACAAGGACTTCATGGCCACTCGGAAAACAGACTAGTTTTGTGACACATGATCATAGCCTCATGTCCATGAAAAATCATTATCTTGAAGTTTGTCTAAGGTGGTTGCCTACAAGTTGAAGCTAGAGTTAGGTCGTAATTCATTGAGTGGCTCTCGAGATGCAGTGCATTCCCAATAGTGATAGTTGACTGGATCCATTGTTTACAGAGAGGAATGTGAGTATTTGCTGAAACTAGAGGGGTAATTTTACACAGGGAAGCACTTATGCACGGTCTTGGAACCAGACCCTCAAAAAATCGAAAAGGAGAGTCTGGTAAATGGGCTGGGGTGGAAGTGTACACTGCGGCCGGTATGTAGGTGCACTTCCGATTGGTCTGATGTGTGTTTATTGGAAACGCTAACCGTGCAAGAGCTGTCTTCATGTTTTTGAAAGCTGTGAACACTAAGCAGGAAAGATTCGAACACTTCTGTGAATGTCTCGTTCAGCACTGGCTACAGAAGGTTCATTTCAGTAATATATTAAAATTCCTACCATTCCGCAATGTACATGTACATGCCCACCTGGGAGGGTCTGGAACGAGACTCAGAATGCACTTGGTAGTCACAATCCCAGACCCTTCTGGCCGCATGAGGAAGGGCCTGGGGAATAACCTTGCTCGAAAGTGTCTTGCTGAAATGCCACGGTTTAAATCCTGCAAACTGCGTTCTCAGATCTTCAACGCAATTTGTCAGGTACTACTCCATTTTTATGTTCTACTGTATATTCACTTCCTGCCATTGGTAGAACTCGAACACTAGTTGGCTGATGTGGCATTCTTTCCCTCATCAACACCGACAGCAGCATTCCAACGCTCAAGACACTTCCGGGCAAGGTTATTCCCTGTGTGGCCAGAAGGTTCTGGGATCCAGACTATGCATTTGCACAGTGGTATCAGATTAGTCTCGCAAGCCCTACCCACTTCCGCTAGAGAAGGGAGAGGGTCTGGTGAACTGCGTATACAAGCCGTGTCCCGCCGCACTGTACAGTGCGGTACAGTCAGATTGCAGTATTTTGTCACATGACGCATTACATCACTGTTTGAGTAGCAATAGCTGTCTTGAAAACGGCGAAAGAGAGCTAGGGCATCTTTTCCACTACTGCAGAAGCTGTAAAAACACTTTGACTATACTTCTCAGGGAGCGTGCTTACTCCGTAACAGGTAATTCAAGAGTGCAATCTGGTTACGTCATCCAGCTAATTGCATTCCGGTGGGACACGGCTTGTATATGCAGTTCACCAGACCCTTCCCTTCTTTCGCGGAAGTGGGTCTGGCTTGCGAGACTAGTATCAGATATAGACAGCACCTAGCATTAATAACTAGCTACATAATCATATGCTGCAGTGCTCTTATAACTACTGGGGCCAAACTGTGAAAGTGGGAATTTGCTGTGTTTGGTTTATCTTCGATTCCATACCAAGAATCCGATACCGGAAGTTATAAAACTACTGCGGAAAAATTTTCTGACAAAAGCTAGGAAGCTATACCTTGTACACATGCAGCATAGTAGTAAAAGAATAACATATTAGCAAAAGAAGTTGTTCTGACCTTGCATCCCTGAGTTACAGCCGTCCAAATCCAATTTGATGATTGAAGTCTACAACTGCCAGTGTTGAAAAGTTGCCATAGCACGCGGGTTTGAGATAGGCAGGCAAATTCAACCACCCAGCAAGCAAGATGTACGCTTCTTTTGTCTCTGAAACAAGTTTTTGTCTCTGACAGTTACTTCTCCTTGCTGCAAAATACAGTTATATCCAACATACACACACGCATCCGAAATGGCGGAAAAGTGGCTGAACATGACGTCATCGTGCAAATAAATCTCACGTGAGCTTACGGCTGGCGATTCAACTGTAGTCTCGCGGAGCCAGACTCTTAGCTACCTTGTGCTTGATCGTTATGCAGTTTCCCCAGACGTAAGAAATATGGAAAGTGAGTGCACAAACATCCGGTTGCAGTTTCTGCAGGTTGCGATACTGTACGCATGTGTATACTATATATACATGTATTTGTGAACGCATATGTTTCGCAAAATAACCATAGTTTCTGCATGTGATAAACTCTGTGTTGCACCATATCGGACATTTGACACCCCACGCATACAAAGCAAAGTCACATAGATTTGCTTTCAGTATCGGCACTGCGGAACAGAAAGGGTCTGGCTTGCGAGACTAACAAGAAAGCTAGGCTCCATTGAAACCATGTGGTACATAATTCAAACTAAATCAATGAGTTCATCTCCATTGGCCATAATTAAGCTGCATCGTGAAAAGGTGAGAATTGGTGTGAAAAATCCATAATTTCCTCATATGGTTGTAATTATATTAGCATAATGTACTGGAAACAGTGACCCTTTGTCAGTCTGTATGAGAATGATGATGTGAATTGAAAACCTTGTATGCATGGATCACTACATACTCCAGCTATATTGGAACAGAACCATGCAAAGATTTTAGAATGGATCAGTCTTTCTCACCTCCTTCCCATCCTGAAATCAAACTTGGATCTTCTTAGCACAGAGGAGCTTGATCGGATTTCAGATGAACATCAAACAGTTATCGAACGCACAAGTTATCTCCTACAGTCCGTCAGGAAGAAGGGACAAAGCGGTGTGGAGAAGTTTGTGCAATGTATTCGAGAAGAAAAAGATCACCCAGGCCACAGGAAAATTTTGAATTTGTTGGAGGACCCGCCACCACCACAAGAGCCTCCACTGAGGTCCCCAATTTTGGAAATTCTTGATGAACAATTGGATACAATTGCATCTCAAATTGACATGACAAAATTCCTAACTGCACTAACTCATTCTGGTGCCATAGCAGTTAACACTTTCATGGATGTTAGCAGTCCTCACAGAACTACGCAGGAGAATCTGATCCGCCTGTTCAAAGCTATCGAGAAGAAAGGAACAGCAGGGTTCATCAGCTTTGTTCAGGGATTTCAGCAGACGGATGCTCCCCCAGCGCATGAGCATCTTGCAAAACTGCTAATCGACGAAGGTATTAAGATTTACTATGCATGCAAAATTAATTGCATACACATTGTGGACTTGTATAATGTATATAGACAGTATTGCTAAGTAATATGTAGTGCGAGGATATTGTTTTAACTATCGTATTTTTTCAAATAAAATGCATGATCCAATCTAGCGCAAGAAATTCAATTCTGGGAATTTATGGGTGGATCTAACTTAATGCATGCTCACTCAAATTATTTAATTTGCATGCGTTTTATTCAAATAAATACGGTATGTCTGATAATGTTCACATGATTTTCCCTTCATTTTTATAATCTGAGAAATTAGTGAAATTATTTGCTGTGAAATTTGGTAATTGTGGAAAGCAGGTACCCTGGCAATTAAGCCCCCATTTTTGCTTCGTTTGAACCCAATATCAGTCAATGATTTCTCAACTTATGTTCATCTCTGCCATATATGGTGATTTTATATTCTCGGTACATGCAGTGCAGGAATTTCTGAAGCAGCGCTCCCGCAGCGAGAAACTTTCCTCGAGCGACAAAATACTGCTTCTGCAGCTGGTTTCAAGAGAGAAGTCAGAACTTGAGCTTGAATCCAAGTTCAAACAACACAAAGCCAAACTTGTGGAAGGGATCAATGTCCCCGCTCTCCTCCCCTACCTCCAGAAACATCAGGTGGTCTCCCGTGAGGAGTCAGAGAGGCTGAACAGCACAAGTCTCCCTGAAAGAACAGCAGAATTGCTCCACATTGTGTCTTCAAAAGGGCCTAGAGCCCTCCCCAAATTTTTTGACTGTTTGAGCGAAAGCCCAGAACATAAAGAGCTTGGGAGTCTCTTTGGTTCTTATCAGAGTAAGCTTTGATGTCCTCAGGGAGGGAGGGAGGGAGGGGGGTGAGTACCACCCTGTACTGTCCAGAGTAATCCAGTCTTTGTCTCTCCTAGCAACAAGACTACCCAAGAAACCCCACCTCCCTGGAGCCAGAGACAAGTATGGTTAGTATATTATATAGTCTGTTAGGATCTTCTGATCACAGTCTCTTTGCATGGTACTTTTGGAAAGAGAGGTTGAGATGGCTGTTGCTCCAGTAGGCAGTCTAGAATCCCAAAACTATACTCCACATTTTGTTTGGGGATTTTTCTGTAAGGCCCCTCATTCACAGGCCTTCCTGCTTTTTTGTTTTTCAGTTTGTGTTTTCCAACATTTCCTGGGGAGGCTGGAAAGGCTTTTTTTCTTTGTGGTTTTGGTTGTTAATTTTTGCAGCTGGGGATGTGGAAATTCCTTAGCACCTCTAGTTTAGACACCGCCAGGAAGGGTGTGAATGGGAGTTACAGCTGTTCTGGTATGGGAAGCCCCCTCTATGTGAAGAAGACTGTGTAAACTCTGGGAAACCTGATAAGGCCAGTGGCTGCCTATCACAATTCTGGTGAACCTTGGGGCCTGGTCGCTTGTTGGTAATGGTTTTTTATCACAAAATGCATCTTGTTCGCGGAGTTTGTAGGTTTCGTGGTTGTGAAGTTGTAGGTCTGTCATTGCAGCTTCTACTCAAATCTTGGAGCTGGAAGCTTGCTGATAGTTTTGTTATGACCTACAGAAGCTGGTGATCTGCTATCTACCTAGTTGTAGGCTGTATGGTTGCTGAATTGAGCTTGGTGTGTGTGTGTTTGTGTGTGTGTATGTGTGAACGTGTGTGCATGTGTATATGTGCGTGTGTGTATGTGCGTCTGTGTGTGTGTGTGTGTGTGTGTGTGTGTGCATGTGTGCATGTGTACATACGTGTGTGTATGTGTGTGTGCATGCGTACGTGTGTGCATGTGTGTGTGTGTCAGTGAGTCATCATCTCATGTCTTGTAGATAAAGTTGCTGTGTTGGTGTGCATGGATGACTATGTCGACTTGGACGAGGACTACCGCCCTAACAAGAAGGAGATGAGTGATTACAACCCTCGCTACAAGCAGCAAAGGTGAGACAAACCGACCTGTGTTCATTCGTCCATTGGTTAATGATTTTTATTTCTTTTGCTTCCTCTGATCCCTTCTTCTCCTTCATCCTCCTCCCCCTCCCCTCCCCCTCCCCCTCCCCCTCCTCCCCCTCCTCCCCCTCCCCCTCCTCCCCCTCCTCCTCCTCCTCCTCCTCCTCCTCCTCCTCCTCCTCCTCCTCCTCCTCCTCCTCCTCCTCCTCCTCCTCCTCCTCCTCCTCCTCCTCCTCCTCCTCCTCCTCCTCCTCCTCCTCCTCCTCCTCCTCCTCCTCCTCCTCCTCCTCCTCCTCCTCCAGGGATAGGCTGGAAGACTATCTCCAGCGAATGGGGTTCCATCTTGTGTCACTCGGACCGAAGCTTGCTGAGATGGAAGAGGAGAGTGCTTTTAGCAGTGACATCAGCACACGGATCATGGACTGCTTCCAACAGGTAGAGCATGCCACCGTGATTCACATCTTCTTGTATTTGTATACAGTAAACTATTTCAGTTCAGCACTGGTATATTGTATATTGTTTTGTGTTTGCATGTATATTTACAGGTGAATATGTGAACTAGTCTCATTCCCAGGCTCCTGCCCAGTTTCTGTTCCATACTGTATAATGTGTACACTGGAGAGAAGTTTAGGAACAACATAAACATCTTTAGGAAGTGTAACATAGATGTCTTACTCCTCTCGTTCTCCTCTCTCCTTCTCTTTGAATTCCAAAACGCACATGCACAGTATGTTGTAGCCTGCTGTGAGACAAATGCCATCGTGTTTATTTACATCTCTGGCATCCAGTTTCCTTATAAGGTACGTTAACTAGAAAATAAAGCAAGAGTACCGCTTCTCTCCCTCCCTCCTTCCCTCTCCTCCCTCCCTCTCCCTCCCTCCCTCTCCCTCCCTCCCTCTCCCTCCCTTTCTCTCCCTCCCTCCCTCTCCCTCCCTCCCTCTCCCTCCATCCCTCCTTCCCTCCCTCCCTCAATAGTTTCACAATTTTTGCTTCTGTTCATCCTGCAGCATAGCAAGGAAACAGGAGCAAGAACAGTGAGTGGGCAAATAATGGAGTACAGCGTTACTATCGAAAAACAATACATAAATCAAATTTTTAATTTGTTTTGAATTACAGCATTGTGGCCAAGATTACTTTTGTGTGTGTCTGTGGTTGACCGACCACAATAGCTCTGCTACCTCAAAACGAGAGTGGTAACAAACCTATGAGTGAGTCAAGGTGTTCATCACAGCTTCTGTCCCACCCTAGCATGATGCGTACAGTGCAGGCATCCTTCTGCAAGGCAGATCTGAAGTCAGTAGAAAACCAGTGAGTATATACCACCAACTTATACCACATTACATCACTTTCTACGTATTTCATTGGACGAATAGCGGAGTATAACGAGTCATATACTTCTGTTATGTAAAAATTGTAGTTTGCATAAAACTTACATGTTGTACCAGAATAGTTTACTGTTTCAATGTGGTATAAATTGGATATACTACCTATACTCAGAGTATAAACACGGATATACTCCGCTAAATTGTTTACCCTCAGCTGTGCCTCGGGTAAACCGTCTAGTGGAGTATATCTGTGTTTATACTCCTCCAAGAGCGCATAAGAACGGGCGGCTAGAGTAAGAGCGTGTAACTCCAATAGAAGCCCACAGTCCGGTCAAAATTATTGAACTGTTACTAAAAATAGAACACCCGGCACGTGCTTAGCAACAACGGCTTATGTCTACGCGCAGCTGCGCAGTACGTGTTACTATTTCCGACCGGTTTCAAATTTACGAAGTTACATGCTCTTACTCTAGCCGCCCGTTCTTATGCGCTCTTTCTCCTCCTATAGGAAGTATATCCGATACTTATATCATTGTCCATACTATCCACAAATGTCAACTGTATGCAAGATACAGTTTCACCAAAAAGTAAGAGTTAATTTTTCTGCAAATGAAAAACCCGGCTGCTTTGCGATACATGGGAGGTACGTGTTGTATTTGCATGTCTCCCACGCAGTTGGAGTGCATTCGGACACAGGACTTGCGACACTGGGTGGAGTTTCTCCCTACCCCCTACGTCACGTTCCTTATTGACACTCACCAATCTCACATCGCAGCCTTTGGAAAACAGAAACAGGTAATGAACTCTATTCTAACTTCTTTCTTTTTTGAAGCAAATGTGATAAACTGTTCATTGATTTTGTAGCCAACTGAAGTTGAGATTATGCCTGATCCTTGGAAGAGACTGACAAACAGCCACTCCAAGTGAGTACTGTTGTGAGTTTTCAGCAGCAAATCACTCACTTCTCACTGCTCTTCTCTTTCCCCCACTTGTTCTGCCTCACCCCCTTTCCTTTCCTTCTCATCTCCTCTTCCTCTTCCTCTTTCCCTTCCTCCTCCTCCTTCTCCTTCTTCTTCTCCTCCTCCTCCTCCTTCTCCTCTTCCTTCCCCCTCGACCCTCCTCCTCCTCCTCCTCCTCCTCCTCCTCCTCCCTACCCCCTCCACCCTCCTCACCCTCCCCTCTCCTTTCCCTCCTCCAGTGTGGTCCTCTATTTTGTCAGACCAGACGAGAAAGCCTTCTGGAAGCAGCGAGGGAAGGAGGCAAGCAAGACCTCTGTGTTTGGGCTACTGACAGAAAAATTTGTTGAAGTTCTCATATCCTGGAACAGACGGTATGATACATGATTGTTAACTAGCACCCCCACCCCCCCCCCCCCCCCCAAAAAAAAAAAAAAAAACTTGTATATGTCCACCTTGACATCATTCATGTCAGAAATGTTCTCCCAGGCCTTCCCGCCTTTTTAGCTGCTCTTTCAATGTTAACATGAACTAAAGACCTGGGAATGAGCCAGGCTAACTCAGCTATAGCAGGCTAAACATGTTGTAGTCAACAAGCACCTGTCCTTTCCTGTCCTGATACATGTCCTGAAGGAGTCAGCCGGAGGTGAGCCACCGTCTGTTCTATGAGGGGGTCTCCTTCCACTGGCACGAGAAGGGAAAGTGCCACCTCCTATACAACCCCACGTTCCAGGTGAGCTTGCCAGCCTGGTGGCCAGAAAGCTATACCTGTCATCATGTGTTGCCATGGCTTCATATGTTGCCATGACTACCTGTGTTGCCATGGCTGCAGGGGGATGTGGATCGTGTATTTTTGGGGAAGTCCAGCTCTCCCTATCACCAGGTGTTCCGGACTGACCTGCTCCGACTTAGTGCTACCGATGAGCCAACACAGCGGTTCAACCTCAAGGAACTCCAGGTTGGTACGCAAGCCGTAATAATGGGATGCTGGGAGAATTGGAGTGAGAATTAGCATTGTTTAACCACACTTCTGATGTGTCTTGTGCCCAGAGAATCTGGGTCCAAGACTTGATAGCCAGTTAGGACTGCTAGCTAGCTGAGATGGCCAGAAAGAGGAAGAGAATAGGTTATGGCTGCTATATGTAGCGGTATCTTTCTTCATCTCCTCTGCTGCAAGATTTTTGAATGTGGCCGTGTTCCTATATTGTATAAGGCTATTGTGTGTGTGTGTGTGTGTGTGTGTGTGTGTGTGTGTGTGTGTGTGTGTGTGTGTGTGTGTGTGTGTGTGTGTGTGTGTGTGTGTGTGTGTGTGTGTGTGTGTGTGTGTGTGTGTGTGTGTGTGTGTGTGTGTGTGTGTGTTCCATGGCTACGAAAACCATGTGCAATGGGGTGGCTATTAGAGTTATACAAGCTCATTGCTCTTGACTAGTGATGGTACCATCAATGGATTTGCAAGAATGATTTGTGCAGTGGTGTGGTGTGGCTATTGATCATAAAAGATTCTGGACAAATATGCTGTACTTAACAGCAATAGCAAATTGGCTGTATAATGGTGTCTGTGTGTCTCCCTTCAATTCATCGCCTTCTCAGGGGTCTCAGTGACAAGATGTACTGTATGACTAACTCCTCCTCTTCCATTGTCAGGTAGCAACAGGAACGATGGCTGGTCTAATCAGAGGAGACGAGCTAGAGATCTTCCATATCCTGCGGCCGGAGGTAAAGGTCAAAGGTCGAATCACCAAGGCCTATCAGCTGTCCAGCATTGCCGAGGTTGATGAGAAGGATATCCAGAAGTTTCACCAAGTGCTCCACAACATCTACGAGGTGAGTAAGGCTTGAGAGCTGCCCTCGTACCCACGGCCTTTTGACCACACATTTGTTGTACTGTAAGTGACACATCCTTGAGAGCTGCCCTCGTACCCACGGCCTTTTGACCACACATTTGTTGTACTGTAAGTGACACATCCTTGAGAGCTGCCCTCGTACCCACGGCCTTTTGACCACACATTTGTTGTACTGTAAGTGACACATCCTTGAGAGCTGCCCTCGTATCGTACCCACGGCCTTTTGACCACACATTTGTTGTACTGTAAGTGACACATACTTGGGTAGCTGCCCTCGTACCCACGGCCTTTTGACCACACATTTGTTGTACTGTAAGTGACACATCCTTGAGAGCTGCCCTCGTATCGTACCCACGGCCTTTTGACCACACATTTGTTGTACTGTAAGTGACACATACTTGGGTAGCTGCCCTCGTACCCACGGCCTTTTGACCACACATTTGTTGTACTGTAAGTGACACATACTTGGGTAGCTGCCCTCGTACCCACGGCCTTTTGACCACAGCATTTGTTGTACTGTAAGTGACACATACTTGGGTAGCTGCCCTCGTACCCACGGCCTTTTGACCACACATTTGTTGTACTGTAAGTGACACATCCTTGAGAGCTGCCCTCGTACCCACGGCCTTTTGACCACACATTTGTTGTACTGTAAGTGACACATACTTGGGTAGCTGCATACCCAGACTCTCTCCTGTTATTTGAGGAGAGCGCCTCTCTCCCGTTATTTGAGGAGAGCGCCTGGGCACAAGGGTACATGGAAGAATGAAGATAGTTTATAGTGAGCAGTCACTGGGTAGTGTGGTTGTCACTGTTCCTGGATTTTATGGCTGCAGCTGTTGACTTGTAAATCCCTCTTTGTGCTGAAACTTTCTGACACTTGTTCTAAGTAATTTGCAATATCTGACCTTCAACCTAATTATAAACAGGGTTTTCCCCTGGGAATTCCCCTAGTTATATATTAAAGTTGTTTTATTTATTTGTTTACTGCTTGGTGCACCATTAAACAAATATGTAAACAGGACACCCCCGGCTAGCTACAAGCTATTTACACGTACGTCTGGAGTCCTGCAGCTGTCTAGTGGTGGAGCCCTCAAGCCTATCTAGCTAGATGGATGATGAGGTCTAGTGCATAATTGTCAAGTCGGGCCTCATCCCTCCCACCATGTCCACCCTGCGTTCACCTGACATAATCGTTGTTCACATGGTGAATGCTCTCCGGCCTTCTTGTCTTTTGCCTCCATTGCTTGCTTCCATGCATTGTTGTCATTGTAGATGTAAACCAAAGAATAAAGAAAAGGGGAGTTGTGCATGTAAAGCAAGGCGATGATAAACAATTCCATCTCATCATTAACATCACAGACTGTTTCAACCAGCAAGGATGGGTCGACAGAATTTGTGTTTGCAGAGAAGAAGTTTCCCCTCCACATGCGGGAGGATTGTGCAGCTGTGTTCCTGGAGGGTCTTGACGAAGGTGCGTACGCACGTATGGTCACATGACCACCTACTTCTGTTCAACGGCTCACTGCATAGTGTGTGTTTGTCACTGAGGGGGGTGTGGCCCGTCCTTTGCTCTTTAGATGCTGCTGGAACCATCCAATCATATGCCAAAGATTCTTCCCTATTGCTGTCAGCTGCAAACAAAATTGGAAGGTGCTATTACTGTGCATGTTAATATACTGACTGTACATGCTAATATACTGACTGTACATGCTAATATACTGACTTTGCATGCTAATATACTGACTTTGCATGCTAATATACTGACTTTTCCTGCTAATATGCTCCTAATTGGGGCGAGCCTGAGCGAGCCCCACACTAGCGGGACTGCATTGCGGAAGTGTGTTTACGTACGTACGTGCTTGCTTGCGGCCATATACCGTAAATTTAATTTAAATGAGCGCATTTAAATATTTCACGAAGACTGAATGAACGTCGGATACTCAGGACTACTGCCAGAACGCAGCGTCGACGTGAAAGAAACTCAGAGCGAAGACGACTTAAGTTAACGCACGCATGGCAACTGCGGACCATGACAGACAAGGGCAGGCTACTCACAGATGGTACAAATTACGCCCAGTAGAGTTTAGGTCACTTGAGGAAGGGCCATGCATAATCAACACTCATAATTAAGCTCCAGAGATTCAGTTCATGACTTCAGTGTGAAGTTTAGTCCAAGTTTGTGTGTAGCCGTAGTAGCTTCCTTGACCTGAGAAATGACTGCAATTTGGTAACATGTATGATCATCTATATCTGGTGACAACTAAGTGCTTGGCTATACATGAAGTTTTGCTTAATTACCACGTGCGCTCATGGAACAGCAGACGTGACAAACCCTGCTGTAATGCATGGTTTGTGTGCCATGAAATCAGCAATGTATTGCTCGCTCAGGCTCGCCCCACGATGATGATATCATCTTACTAGTATACTGACTGTGCATGCTGTCATTTTGCAGAGCCAAGCTAGTTGTAAAACGTGAAGGTGAGTTCTTTGTAGTGGAGGACTTGATGAAGGACGTTGTGTGGAAGGCGAGGGTGAAGACTGCACAACACGTCAAGTCCATGCTCGGTAATGTGATACTGATACTGAACCTGATACTGAACCTGATACTGAACCTGATACTGAACCTGATACTGGTTCTGATACTGGTTCTGATATCAATGCTGAACACTAACTCCAATACTCATTCTGATACTGATTGTGATTCAAACTGATTCTAATACTGTTTCTAATCATATTACGCTGACAGCAGTGTTGGTACGTATATGATGCAGATCAGTTTTACTGTTTTGAGCTCATACACAGTCAAACTTTGGTTTACTGACACAAGTGCGTACTTTGAGTACATTAAAAAATTGGGTTTACCCATGCACACAGCAACATACATGCACAAGATGTTCAGAAAACAACAACAACAATAACAACAACAAACAAGATGTTCAGCATATGAGTGTGTAGTGCGTGTACCCAATGATAATATATCTCTGCTAAACACGAGTGCATTATGTATACCCTCGGCACTCAGTCACGTACCTCACCAAATCTGTCACCCTACTGTCCCCCAGAAATGATGGCTTGGTACAAGTATGTCAAGAGGCTGAAGCCCCAGCAGAAGACACCACACCTCCACTCCTGCTTTCTGACTGCTGGTAGGCCACACACACTTGTGACTAGTGCCACACACTTTGTGAGTGAAATATCCACTCACTCATCCTTCTCCCCTCTCATCTTCCTCTCTCTTTCCTCGCTTCTCCCATCCTTCTTGTCCTTTCTTCCCACTCTTCTTCCCCCTCTTCTTCCCCCTCTTCCCCCTCTTCTTCTTCCCTCTCTTCTTCTCCCCCCTCTTCTTCTCCCTTTATCTCCCCTCCTTTTCCCTCTCCTCTCCTCTCCTCTCCTCTCTCCTCTCCTCTCCTCTCCTCTCCTCTCCTCTCCTCTCCTCTCCTCTCCTCTCCTCTCCTCTCCTCTCCTCTCCTCTCCTCTCCTCTCCTCTCCTCTCCTCTCCTCTCCTCTCCTCTCCTCTCCTCTCCCCTCCCCTATTCTAGAGAAACAGTTGCTTTCTCGTGCCATCCCACTGAGTGCAGAGTTCACAATAAAGTGGTCTTCCTCAGAACCACACCCAGGTCCCCAGTCTCCCCATCCCCCTCGTCCCCAGGATGCCATTCTCCAGTTCTCAGACCCAATACCAGTGTTCTGGGTACCGTCCCATATGGACCAGCAGCCATGCATTGAGGTGGAATTCAAGGAGAACCATGTCATCACAGCCATAGAGATCAGAGGTAAGTAGCTTTGCCCACAAACTCACATGTCTGCTAACGTGAAAAGTCGTGGTGAGAGATTTCACAAGTGGGAGAGAGCCTGTGGGCAAGGCTAGCTGGGCTGGGGTAGGAGGTTTTGTTTGTTAGCCTGGTGCCTGAGACTGAGCCTTGGTCCCGGGCTGGGTGTATAGGCTCTCCCATCTCCAACCTCATTCCCAGACCCCAGTGTGTAGGCTCTCCCATCTCCAACCTCATTCCCAGACCCCGGTGTGTAGGCTCTCCCATCTCCAACCTCATTCCCAGACCCCGGTGTGTAGGCTCTCCCACCTCCAACCTCATTCCCAGACCCCGGTGTGTAGGCTCTCCCACCTCCAACCTCATTCCCAGACCCCGGTGTGTAGGCTCTCCCACCTCCAACCTCATTCCCAGACCCCAGTGTGTAGGCTCTCACATCTCCAACCTCATTCCCAGACCCCGGTGTATAGGCTCTCACATCTCCAACCTCATTCCCAGACCCCGTGTATAGGCTCTCACATCTCCAACCTCATTCCCAGACCCCGGTGTATAGGCTCTCACGTCTCCAACCTCATTCCCAGACCCCGGCGTATAGGCTCTCCCGTCTCCAACCTCATTCCCAGACTGTTTGTGACCACTTGCCACAGTTCATTGCAGCTGTTGTCCATTTCTGGCACACAGGGAATGCCCAAGAGAATCGATTTGTGAAAACGGCAGCTGTCGTTCATCAGAAGTTGGTGCGCACGGGACAGGAGGTGTATGAGGGTCCCACCAGTGCTCAGTCGTCCAAGACCATCGACCTCCACTGCCAAGAGGCAGTGAGATTTGTGACCATTGTGCCAGAAACCTGGTCAGGCGATAGTTTCAATTTTACTGTCAAGATGAAGCACTCAGTGTCAGGGCAAAAAGGAGCGTCATTGAGTGAGGGAGACACACACACACACACATACACACACACATCATGCACACTCACTTGTACATGTGCACACACACCGCACACCACACACACACTTGTACACATGCGCACACACACACACACACACAGACGACATTGATGCCATGACAGTGGTGAACTGGCCATACCACCAGCAACATGACACTCCCTGGAGGTTTGTCCCTCCTCCAGACCCAGCCGGTGTCATCAACTTAAACTCCGCCTACCACTGGCTGAGCTGGAGTGGCTCCACCCGTGACCCACTGACCTTTGACCTCGGAGGACCGCGCATTCTCGAAAAGCTTGAAATTACCAGTATGTAGCTATGGATGTGTTAGGGACAATTCTTTTTGGGGAAGAGTTTGGGACAGCATTTTTTGCACGCTAATCAAAGCAAACCAAAGTGACTTTAAGGTAGCCTCGTTCTACCTAGTAAGATGGTGGATATAGTGTACCCCCTCCAACTAAGATGGAGGATATAGTGTACCCCCTCCAACTATATAGTGTACCCCCTCCAACAGCGCCGCGTGCGTGTTGCCGGAAACAAATTCCTGCCTGACCTTACACCCTACCCTTGTTTCTGAAACAATGAAGCCGTATGAAACAAAGTCTAGCCTCTTCCCTAGGCTTCTGCCCAGCTTTCTATCGCTTGCAGTAGCTTTGTCGTAGCCTCGTTCCCAGTCCTCCACCACAGCTATCGTCGCTTGCAGCCACAGCTTTGTCGTAGCCTCGTTCCCAGTCCTCCACCACAGCTATCGTCGCTTGCAGTAGCTTTGTCATAGCCTCGTTCCCAGTCCTCCACCACAGCTATCGTCGCTTGCAGCCACAGCTTTGTCGTAGCCTCGTTCCCAGTCCTCCACCACAGCTATCGTCGCTTGCAGCCACAGCTTTTGTCGTAGCCTCGTTCCCAGTCCTCCACCACAGCTATCGTCGCTTGTAGTAGCTTTGTTGTACTGCACCTGATACAAAGCTGAGCAGTGGCCTGGGAACATAGCTGTGAAAATCTGTATTATCTTCCCCCCAGCCATTACTGAAACCAATCACCTTGAGCGGTTCCGACTCCGGTTGCAGACCTCCTGGTTCCGCCACGATCTTCCCGAGACCCCCACCGTGTGGCCCATGAAACACGAGATTGAACCACGCCCCCTGGTGGTCTCAAATTTGCAGCTGTGGCCCCTTCAGACAAACATTCCAACCCTGCAGGGGAATATTAGGCTACAGCTACAACTGTATGGAAATAAACAGGGTGGGCACATTGTTTATGAATGGGTTATTGTTGTTTGTTGTTGTTGTTTGTTGTTGTTGTTGTTTGTAGGGAGGGAGGGGGGGAGGGAGGAGGGAGGGGGGGAGGGAGGAGGGAGGGGGAGGGGAGGGAGGGGGGGAGGGAGGGGGGAGGGAGGGGGGGAGGGAAGGTTTCCCATCAAAGAAACAAACTGTAGTTTCTGGCATATTGGTACTTGTAATTGCACCCCCCACTCCCTATCTCCCCCTCTTTCTCCACCCCTCCCCCTCTCTCTCCACCCCCTCCCCCTCCCACCCCACACTAGGAGAGAAGCTGTCAGTCGAGGAAGGAAGCCTGTTGACCTTCCACTTCAGTAATCACAGCCAACAGCAGCTCTTTGTCTACCTCTTCTGCCTCGAAGAAACAGGTCACTACCACACCCACCCACGTACCTCCCTCCCTCCCCTTTCCTCTCTTCTTTCTCTCTCTCACATTTTCAACTCGACCATCTCTGTTGCAGGTATGGTGAAGCTTGTTCACTTTGAATTCGTCCAGAAGGAGGAAAGTTACAAGAAGTTCCTAAGGACCAACATACCTGAAGGTAAAAGCTACATGTATTCTGTTTCCAAGCAACAACAGGAATTGAATGACTACCAACCTGTACTGACACGCTCTTTGTATCCCCCTCCCACCTCTTCCCTTCCATTTGTATATTACCTCTCTTCCTTCCTCCCTTCTCCCCTCTCTTCCCCCTCCCTACTCATCCCTTCTCCCCCTCTTCTCCTCCTCCTCTTCCCCCTCCCTGCTCCTCCCTTCTCCCCTCGTCCCTCCCCCTATTCCCCCTCCCTTCTCCCCTCTTCTCCCCCCCCCCCCCCCCCCCCCCCCCCTTCCCCCTTCCTGCTCCTTCTCATCCTAGACTACAACCCCCTCACCAAACAGATCACGGACATTTACAAGCTGTTTGTGAGTCCTAAGAAGATGTACCTAGAGCCCTTCCTCCAGCGTGGATTGCACGAGTACCACTGTGCCTCAAACTACGGTGTATACTCCCTGGGCCGCAGGGTGAGGAAATCTTCCTGTACCCCCCAACACTCACGTGTCATTGAGCCAATCATTGTTGACTTGACTTTCACACCCCCTTCTCCCTCTCCCTCTCTCCTCTCCTTTTCCTTTCAACTTCCCCCTCTTCTTCTCACCTTCAATTCCCCCCTTTTTCCTTCTCTCCTCTTCCTCCATCTCCCCCCCCCCCCCCCCCCACTCTTTCTCCTCTTTTTCCTTCTTCTCTCCCTTTCACCCCCATTCCCTTAGTCTGATATAGGAAGAGATGAACAGTGGTACCAATATGAGTTCAGGGTAACAGTTAAGATGTCGTCACGCCAATAAACTTTGACCTGTCAATCTATTCAAGCCTCTCCTTCTCCGTCTCAAATTAAATTTGTAGAATGTGCAACGTGGATTATATTTTATGAATCTTTTCAAGGTATTCGAATGCTGAGGGTAAACAACAACAAACAACAAACAAACAAACAATATAAAGAGTCCAGCAACAAGAATTTCTTGGTTGTGATCCATATCATATACCAAGAGCGCATGAAAATGACATCATGCACTCTTGCATATACCTACCAGGGTTGGGGTAAACTTTAGCTATTCTGCACTTTTGTCCCAAAGTTTTGGGGTAAAAACTGAAAGGCTAGACGAGAGATGGGACAAGAGGTTCTCTGCATGTGTCCTTCAGTCTCACAGGAGGTTGTGAAGGAATCTTTCAGCTTTGTGACGAGAGATGGACAAGAGGTTCTCTGCATGTGTCCTTCAGTCTCACATGAGGTTGTGAAGGAATCTTTCAACTTTGTGACGAGAGATGGGACAAGAGGTTCTCTGCATGTGTCCTTCAGTCTCACAGGAGGTTGTGAAGGAATCTTTCAACTTTGTGACGAGAGATGGACAAGAGGTTCTCTGCATGTGTCCTTCAGTCTCACATGAGGTTGTGAAGGAATCTTTCAACTTTGTGACGAGAGATGGACAAGAGGTTCTCTGCATGTGTCCTTCAGTCTCACAGGAGGTTATGAAGGAATCTTTCAACTTTGTGACGAAAGAGAAGTTGAGTGAATTCAAACTTAGGGGTAGAAATTATGACCACTAATTTAGTCAGCTGTTGAATGTGGATAAGTCACAAGACCAGACCTGAGACAAGCCAGTCTCATTCCCAGACTACATTATTTGCACTCAAGTAGTCTGGGCATGAAATGAGATTTTAACCAATATTCTGTCAAGCAGAACACTAGCTTCTCTGTGCCTCAAGGAGCCGAGAGAACCTCCCTCCAGAACGGAGACCACGTCTACAATTTCATCTTGTTACTGTTAAAATTGAAATTTGCAAGTCATAATAAATTCTAATTCAGTGATTTGGTTACACGTTTGGTACTAAACAACAAATAATAACTAGTTTGTTTCACAAATCAGCAAATGATAACAGCAGAATATTAAAATATTGGTTATTAAGAAGTGGGAAAGGGAAAATGCAAGTTCGTAAACAAAGAGATGAAGAATGGCAACTTGTTATAAATATGTACAAACATGTTTTATACAAAGATGAAAGACTACAACTTGTAACCATAGCAACACACACACACACAAATGTGGTTCTGAGGGTTATGTACAATATTCACATAAACATGGAAATGTCTGACTTTTTATAATTTTTTTGGTGGTTTTATCGTCTCGTCAGGACATTAAACTTAGAAAACAGAGCATGACCTGAATGTTGTACACACTCTAAAGAAAATTTCTCTAAGGTTTGTTGTACGCGGCCATATTTGGGCAATCCACAGGGCCATTGGGCTGCTAGGCTAGGTGTGAGAGGGCCGGGAAGCTGTGGGTTTTACCAGTGTTTTGTTTGTGCTTGTTTCCTGTGGTGCTGTGACGTGAACAGTTTGGTTTCCCCCCTTTCCGTCTCTTCCCTCCACGGGAAGTCCTTTGTCTCTCTCCCTCTCTTGTGGCAGCTGACTGTTGGACTTTCGGTCACATGCAGCTTGCTGTGTGTGTGTGTGTTGTGTGTGTGTGTGTTGTGTGTGTGTGTGTGTGTGTGTGTGTGTGGAGGGGGGGGGGGGGGGTGAAGTGACTCACAAAAAGACAAATCACAAACATAATACACAACTAGACACACACAGTGCAAAAAAGTTGACAGCATGCAAGCCACTTACTGCTAATCTAAAATCCTCAAGTGCTTTGAATTTGGAGAGTCGCTTGGTCAACTCGGGATCCAGCGTAAATGTTTTCTTGCCCTGTACAATAGGGACCACAGATTAGTATACCTTGCATCTGGCGCATCTGGCCAAGGTACAGTACGCATAGCTACCTGTACATCACACGACCTCACACGATCTCACACGACCTCACATGATCTCACATGACACCTTCCCACTCACTTTGTAGTATTTGAGGAAAGCCCAGAACTTTTCTAGTCCGTAGAGGCACTCGCTATCGTGGTCTCGAAGCGTCTCCTCCTGGAAGTCTTGGAAGATGTCCTCACGAAACTTCTTCTCCAGACCGTAGCTGTAGAATCTGAAGAGGCACTCCAGACCATACCTGTTGGGAGGGGGAGGAAGCGAAGGAAGAGGAGGGAGGCAGGGGTGGCAAGGGAGAGAGGGAGAGGAGGGAGAGGAGGGAGGCAGGGAGGCAAGGGAGAGAGGGAGAGAGGGAAAGGAGGAGGAGGGAGGTGGAGAAAGAGGCAGGGTGGCAAGGGAGAGAGAGGGAGGCAGGGTGGCAAGGGAGGAGGAGGGAGGTGGAGAAAGAGGCAGGGTGGCAAGGGAGAGAGAGGGAGGCAGGGTGGCAAGGGAGGAGGAGGGAGGTGGAGAAAGAGGCAGGGTGGCAAGGGAGAGAGGGAGAGAGGGCGAGGAGGGAGGCAGAGTGGCAAGGGAGGAGGAGGGAGGTGGAGAAAGAGGCAGGGTGGCAAGGGAGGGGAGGGAGGCAGGGGTGGCAAGGGAGAGAGAGGGAGAGAGGGAAAGGAGGGAGGCAGGGGTGGCAAGGGAGGAGGAGGGAGGTGGAGAAAGAGGCAGGGAAGGTGGTAAAGAGGAATCAACACACCAGACAAGAGGGTGAGCAGCTGTACACTATACCTGTATCCTGCTTGTGCATCTTCCAGTGCTAGCGTCTTAAACTCATCGTACATTTTCCTGCGAGAGACCCAATGTGATTGGTACGTCAACTTTGATTAGCTACCACACATAAACTGTGTGTGTGTGTGTGTGGGGGGGGGGGGGGGGGGGGGGGGGGGGGTGCGTGCATGTGCACTGTTACTGCACACACCTGTTGAAGGTGCGTTCTGAGGGAAGAAAGACCAGAATCGGAAGAGTGTGTTCATCTCCTGTGACTGACCAAACACCTAGCCTCTTACGCTCTGCAAGAAGAAGTAGAAAGGAGAAGAGAAAGGAAGAAGGAGAGGAGAGAGAAGAGAGGGGAAAAAAGGAGAGGAGGAGGAGAGAGGAGAGGAGAGGGAGGGAGGGAGGGAGGGAGGGGAGGGAGGGAGGGAGGGAGGGAGGGAGGGAGGGAGGGAGGGAAAAGTAGTGAGAAGGGTTAGTGGAAAAGGGAGAGGAGAGATGAGAAGGAGCATTTCATTTCAGGTCACATGTTGGGTGGGTTAGTCATGTGATGCCCATGTGACTACATAGCAACAGATATACACGTCACAATGGGAAACTGGATTGGCATCAACACTGCTTTGACAGTGATTGGTGTGTGTAAAATCAAAGTTTACCTTTCAGACAGTTGTGTCTATACTTGTAGTACTGCTGCTGTTGGAAGCCATTGGCCTTGAGGAGGGAGTGGGAAGGGTGTTGGAACGTGGGGATGGAGTGGGCAGCGGGGGAAGAGGACTCCAGGGTCCCAGGACTGAGAAGTGTGTGGTGGGTTGTGTGTGTGGAGAAGATGAGTTAACTTTGTCTTCAAAAATATTGAAATCCATCAACCCACACACTCACCCATGTCCCACCTACCCATCATGTCCCACCTACCCATCATGTCACTCCCTCCCACCTACTCACACATGCATCCAGTCACTCACCCACACACTCATCCCCATAGCTACCCACTCACCACAGCACGCTCCTCACCTTGAACCCAAGCTGGTTCTCTGTTTCGGAGGAGCGAGGTGAGGCTTACTGGACAACACCCAGCCAACATGACTCTCAACAGGAGGGTTCTGGCTGTACTTAGTTTTCTGCTTCAGAGGGAGCTGAGGAGAGGAGGAGGTGAGGAGAGGAGGGGGAGGAAGAAAGGAAAGAGGGAAGGAGAGGAGGAGAGGAGAGGAGAGGAGAGGAGAGGAGAGGAGAGGAGAGGAGAGGAGAGGAGAGGAGAGGAGAGGAGAGGAGAGGAGAGGAGAGGAGAGGAGAGAAAGAGGAGAGGAGAGGAGAGGAGAGGAGAGGAGAGGAGAGGAGAGGAGAGGAGAGGAGAGGAGAGGAGAGGAGAGGAGAGGAGAGGACAGGAGAGGAGAGGAGAGGAGAGGAGAGGAGAGAGAGGAGAGAAAGAGGAATGAAGGGGAAGAAGAGGAAGGAGTCAAGGGAGGAGAAGTAAAGGAGAGGAAGTCAAAAGAGGAAAGGGGGGAGAGATGTAAGAGGAGGGATGGGGGCCTCTTTCAAGTTCAAAGGTCAACTCTATGCAGCAATGTCTGCACCCAATCTACGGTAGGGGCACGCAGCATTCTCCCCCCACCAACTCTCAGGGTGCAGGGATGCCCCAAAGGCAACTCCAGAACAAAGCTACCACAACAGGACTCCCTCTTTCTACCACAGCAGCAACACACACACTCAACTACATGTATGATACCATGAGTGTATGCTGACGTAGCTGTGGGCATAGCATACCGTATTTCTTCGGTCAGACGCCACGGCTACTATTCGAGGGCGGCGTTTATTTCTTTGGAAAGCCCGCAGACATCAACGACGGGGCTTGATAAGGTACATACGAGTGAGACGGTGACGATTGCTAGATGCTGTCAGTAGTACTCGCAGCCTCTCGGTCCTGCTGTCAGCCGTAGAAACTACTCGTACAACACGAATAGCCCTAGCACTAGTGTGGTGACCATCTTCAGAAATTATTTGCACACGTGTGTGCATGCCGTGTATACTAGCCACAGCTACTATATTCGAGGACGGCGTTTATTTCGTTCAGAGCGGCTGATTGTGCGGCTACTATTCGAGGGCGGCATCTATTCAAAGAAATACGGTACTTCAGAATATCCATGCAAGCCGATAGCAAGACTACCGCCAACACCCTACCTTAGTTGGCGACTCTTGCTTGTTTGGCAGAGGATAAAACCTTGCTCGCTTCTCTCGTGAGGACTTCTTCTTCGTGTCTTTCTTTGGTTGAGCCAGATCTTTAGAGTATGATACCACACACTCCACTTCCTCCCCTTCTCTCTCCCTTCCCTGCACAACTGACGTGGTTGTAGTTGCTGCAGCAACTGGTGGAGGTTTAATGGCTACCCCCTCTGTTTTCACAGGCTCTGGGAGATCAAGGGGAAACACCATCTCGTTCTCAACCGATGGCTCGTCTGTCTCTCCCCGCTGTGAGTCAAACTCCTCCTGTGAAATGACGTCCACTTTACGGTACGTCACCATTTCACCCTGTTGTGTGAATGACGTGCATCCAGTGAGTCAAGGAGTACAAAGTTCATGTAACTTTTGGGTACGAGCCCCACCCTCACATAGCACATACGAGCCCCACCCTCACGTAGCGCATACGAGCCCCACCCTCATATAGCATGTACATGTATGAGTCAAGGAGTACAAAGTTAACTTTTGGGTGCATGCATACTAGAGAGTATGTGATGGCCTTGTCTAGCCTCGTTCCGTGGGGGGCGGGATATATACAGTCATGCTATGCAGTTCATGTCACTTGATTAAGGCAATGGCTTTGAACAACAGCATGGAAGTTGGCATGAAGCAAGTTTTCGTATACATGTACGACTCACCTTTCTTGCGGTATAACTTGAGTCTGAACCGTCTAACTCCAGCTTCAGATCCTGCACCATGAATAAAATCATGTGTGAATGAAGTACAGCTGCTATCATCTGTGGACACCTTACCTGCTCATAAAAGTACAAGCCATCGTTGATAGCCTGTGCGATGTCCGATGTTAGTTTGTTCTTGGAGATGAAGGTGGCCATTCGATCACTCCCCGGATGCTTCCTGTATGCAGGTGGGGTCTGGGTCACAATGAGTAGTTTCTGAATATCCTGGTCGTCCATTTCATCTTCCGATGTGTCAGACCTGTAGGGGGCAACCAATCACTTGATATCAGTCACAGTCACATGATCAGTCACATGATCAGTCACATGATTGGTCATATGATTGGCCACAGTCACATGATCAGTCACAATGAGTCACATGATCAGTCATAGTCACATGGTAACTCAGTCATCTGACCAATTGAACTGCATGACTGGTGACATGATCAGTCAGATTGGTCACACAAACTCATGCTATTACATAATCAACACGACTGTTACCATGGTGACTCAGAAAACTGGTGCTTCTTTCCTCCCAGATGCTCCAAGTCATCAAACTCAAAGTCTAGTTCCTCTGCAGGTTTCTCCACCCTGTCTAGCCAGTCTTGAGACTTAGTGGCAGGCTGGGAGGTGGGAGACAATGCTTGCATCAAGACATGTCTAATCTCTCCCTCCCTCTCTAGTAGCTACCTTCCCCTCTCCTCTGGTGGACACCTTCTTTCTCCTCTGTACTGCCACCCACTCATCTACACCATTACCATCTACGCCTCTCTGTGACCCCTCCACTTTTGGGAGTGCCTCAGGTTGTTTATCTCCCTCCACACTCTCGGGTTTTCTTCTCTCGTGTTTCTTAGCGGAACCCACTGAGTCGACAAAAGGTGAAGTAGATTCAGGTGTGTATAACGTGTCCCTTGTGTTAGCGCTGAGCTCCTCACTGGTAACACTCCACTGCGAAAGTCTCTCCGATTCATAACCACTCGTCTACAGAGAAGAGATACTTACTTGACATGGTGCAATTCTAGTCTCCTCCCCAGACCCCACCCTCTCACGAGGAGAAACAGTCTGGTGAACTAAGTCGAGTTTCTCGGGCTAGCATACACTTTTGCGACAGTGTCAACCTAGCAACATTCAAAATTTTTTTTACTGTTGTAAGGGAAGTGCTACGTAATAATTACCAATCTCGCAATCTCAATACCGATCTCGCAATCAACCACTTTTGGGGAATAAGCCCAAGAAATTCGACTTCGTTCACCAGACTGTTTCTCGCCAGGAGGTGCACGCGGGTTGGGCATGAGACTAGTGCAATTCTTACCCAACAAAAAATAGATGTTTTTTTTTTGGACCGGTATTTACATGTACCTGTACGCTCTCAGAAGTTTCATTGCTCGCTACAGACATCTCCTCCATCCCTCTGCCTCCCCATTCCCATGCAGGGGCACCGGTAACCATGGAAACATAGTACTCAGAGGTACCCCCCCTCTCCCAGCCCGTGGGGATGTAGGTGACAGGGGTCATGGGAGTGGGAGGGGTGGGAGGAGTGGGAGGGGTAAAGGGGGGCTCCATAGCTTCACCATGACCTTGGCAAGTGGGTGAGTGTGTGGGAGGATGAGTTGTGGGAGGGTGTGTGGGAGGGTGAGTGTGTGGGTGGGTGAGTTGTGGGAGGATGTGTGTGTGTGTGTGTGTATGTGTGTGTATGTGTGTGTGCACTAGACATTTACCAGACACAATCCATTTCACCCAGCCGATTCTCTGTCGAATACGATCTCCAGAACTGGCAAGCTCGATGATGGCACTATCCATCAGTGACTGGGTAACAAGAGTGGCACATGATCAACAACAAAGTAAAGCACTGGAGGAGGGTGGAGGGAGAGGGAGGGAGGGGTGGAGGGGGGAGGGGGTCACAAGTATCAGTTACACACCTCTTTGATGAGAGCAAGGTCCTGCGTGAGCGCTCTCACTCGATTGAACCGGCCGACTACGCCCAGGGGTACATACCCCTCTCCGTCCATCTAGGAGCAGATTAATACACATGTATGGAACAGTTTGAACACGAGAAAGATTGAAGTCACAATATGTACTCAGACCTTCTAACCCCAGCTTTGTCACGTGCATCACTAACACAGGAGAGAACTGCAGGAACTTCACTATAAGGTTGGAGGCAGGGTGAGGGCCAGGCAGTGCTACTGACCAGAGGCCAGTGGCCCTCAACCCTCTCAAACTTCAGTAAACAATGGTACTAGGTTAGTTTTACCCCACCTCCTCTCTCAAACTACTGCATGTGTAGTGACGTATCGGATGGATAGCAGAAGAAACAGTAACTTCCAGTAACCCACCGGATGTTGACGGCAGAGTCTGAGGTTAACTTGGCACAAATCAAAAGACAGCTTTGCAAGAATGTGCCACGCCCCCAGATGCCTAACTGATATCCGAGTACGTCCCTGCACATGACAACCTTTACAAGACCTTTCTTCCATGTTAGTACTGGGTACAAGGCTATTAGTTTCCCACAGCTAGACTTAATGGAGCCTAAGTAGAACCTGGGACAGTCTTCCCCCACAGGAAGACAAAACATGGAGTAGGTATTGTTTCATACTGGCCTTGTTCCAAGGGCGTTTTGCTCCAATGTTAGATCATACCTGTCTCCTCAGGAAGAAATCTTTTTGTAAGTTCTCGTCACTGAAATAGTATTCTCTGCATAGACAAAACCAGCAAGATTGAATAAAAGCCTCGAAATTGATTGGGAAAACACAATATTCACAAGACGCATCAAAATTGACCACACCTGACCTGGACAGATATCTAAAAACTGTACACAAAGATTTGTTTGGGGAAAACAAAGTAATCTTATAAAGCAACATGATGTAATCCTTTCATATGTTGACACCATGATGATGTAATAAGGCTTTCAAATTTGACACAAATTGATAATGCACATTATCATATGAAACCTAGTGATTGTGGGGAATTGATTAGGAAAACAATATTTACACTATAAGATAAACACACCTGCACTTAGACTGGCTGTCTAAAATTCCCTACAATTATTAATCTACACTGAAAATTAGGTCTGGGCAAACACGATAACAATGTAATAGCATCTGTTAAAAAAAATAATGATTAATACAGTCACATTTTTGATCTAATAATGATGTAATATATGTGTGGAATCTGATGTCATGATGATGTAATGGCTTACATTTGTTTCTTTATGTAGTCCTGTAGTGTGTTTTCGTCCACAGGCAGGATGGGTGTGTTGTAGAACATGGGTCCAGAGTAGGGGGAAAAGAACATGTTGGAGCCTCCAGCAATCGGACTATTGTAGTAGCTCATGGGGGGAGGGTAGGAGGGGTAGGCGACAGGGCCTGAGGCTGTGCGTGTGTTGAAAGTATATGTACATGAGATTTGTGTAGGTGTGTGTGGGTGCGTGGTGTGACATACGTTTGTAAGAACTCTGTCCTCCTGGAGGTGGGTATCTCCAGTTCCTCCCTCTTCCTCCTCCCCTCCCTCCAACACCACGTCCACCCTGGTAGCCGTATCCACTCTCCGCAGGGGGAACACCGTACCCCTCAGTGTATTCGCTTGGTGGGTGGTTAGAGTAGCGTGGTGGAGGATGGTAGCGTTCTCTCTCTGACCTCCATCTTCCTCTGTCCCTCTCTCTCTCGTACCTCCCATGTGAGTGGTCAATACCTCCCTCTCTATGCCTGTCACGATGTGGCCCTCCTCCACCTCCTCCTTTCGAAGACGAGTGTTTTGTAGGCTCCAAGTTTAGAGGTACCCATTTCTGCTTGCTTCCACCTGAAGTTGATAGCGGAAACATGAGTCACCATTTCAACTCAGGGAAAGAAATCCCTATACACGGTTATACAGGCAGAGATCACATGTGAGTGGTATGATAGTCACGTGACTGAGGTGCTATATTCCCACTCAGAGGAAGAGAAAGGGTAAGGTCAAAAGGTCGCCACATTGAGGACTTCAGGCTAGTGGGGACCTCCCCTTCCTTGGGGCAGGTGGAACACGGGCATGCACATAGTTGGCCACTACTTCCAGTCTTGTTACTACAACATTTGTAGATCCATAGAGACATAGCATAGGATAGCATACACTGAGTGGCATTGGTAGCTCAACCTCACCTTTCTTCTTTTTCTGGTCGTCTGTCAGTTCTCTCCTTTCTCCCGGCGACTTCTTTTCTTTGACAGCAATAGAAGGTTTCTCTACTTTCTCTCCTTCCTTCCTGGCCTTTTGGGCCATCTCCCCCAGAGCCGGCCAGCTGCCTGAGTTTTCTGATACTTCCTGTTTCTGTGCCTGTGTGTTGTGTGTGTGTGTGAAAGTATGAATTTGCCTTACAACAGAAAATAGCTACCCTTCATTGAGTTAACATGATCTCCATACATTGAAAAGAAGCTTAATCTTACACACACACACACACACACACACACACACACACACACACACACACACACACACACACACACACACACACACACACACACACACACACACACACACATACACACACATACACACACACACAAACACATCTAAGCACCTCTTCTTTCGGGATCCTAATACTCTTGGTAAGTTGAGCAGCATCCTTTCCCGTTGCTGTCCCTGATGGCAATCCTGCTTCCTGGCTCGGACCTTTCTTTTTCTCCTCGCCATGAGATGACGGGTTCTTTGTCCATGGATTTTTCTTGGGCGAGTTCTTGTGTGCACTCGAAAAAGAGAGGGATACAGAAAGCTCAGTCTTTACATCTGATTTTGGCTTCAAAGGGGAGCTTGGCTTTGTTTTGGTGGGACTCCTTTCAACCTTTTCCCCAGTCGAGTTTTCCTTACAAGGTGGTGGTTCCTGCTTAGTAGTAGTAGTAGTAGCTTCTTTCACGTTTCCCTCGTCGCCTGGCATTTTGTCCCTGACCTCATCCGCCATTACAGGATAAAGAACAACTCCGTACCTAACAATATTACAAAAGTGCCTAACTATTCTATTGTTCTCTTCAACTCAGAACTCTCCCATCGTTAGTAGTGCCACCTTCGTACTAATTAAGCAATAAAACTAACTTGTGTTTGTAACTCGATGTTGATAAAGCTTGTGATTCGAGTTCTTGCTGCATTCACGGCGTCTGTGCTGATTAATGCGCCCCTCTGGCAGGATCTCGTGTGTGGAAGAAGCTAGCCTGCAAAGGAATAGAAATACATTTCATGTGAGATCATTTGCACCCCTCGTGTATAATCATAAAAAGAAATCGGTATCTTTAAGTGCAGGACTAGAATCGGTGGTCGTGACTCTGTGCACTAACTCACACTATCTTCGCACTCCAGCTATAGCACGCGGTGTCTCCGCATGACAAAAGAGCTGCGCATGCGTACAAATAAAGAGGACGCCCCTTTCATTAGCGCAGCCTTGGCAACCAAAAAACTGAAACAGGCGGTTGACTGACTGCCTGAGGACATCACTGTTAGACCAGGACTTCCACACACACGCTGCGCTGGAGTATAGGTAATACTGCTAGTCTCATTGCTTGCTAAGTACTCACTACTTATTCTGCACCAGACCCTTCCGATGATCGCCTGGTCACTGAAGAATCTGGGGTCTGGATTACTCATACTGTCTTTATGGTTTGACTTTTGATTGTTTCAGATTGACTTTGCAAGCAATGAACCAACAGCTGCGATACATTGTGGACACTCTCAACCAACCGCCATACAACAGGCGGTTCAACCTGGTCACTTTTGACTCTCTTGACTCCTTCAGCCTCCTGCAAGTTCTGAATGATGTACTTGCAGAAATAAGTTCTGAGCACAAAATTGATCTTCGGGAGGAACCACCGGAACAAACAGCCATCAGAATCTTCAGCCTCCTACGGATTTTAAAATATAAACCTAAAACTGACCAGGGGGGTGGGCTGAATGCCTTCAGACAGGGGCTGCTTCAGGGAGATAAGGCAACAGTGTACCCTCTTCTGCAGTGGCTTCTTGAGAAGACAGATGAGCTGAAGAAGAGGGCCTATCTAGCTCGGTTTCTGGTCAGGATTGAAGTCCCCCCAGAACACCTGCAAGATGACACTGTTCTGGAGGTCAACATGACCTATGAAGAGCTGGTTGAGCAGTTCAAAGAGCTGCACAAAACAGTGGAACAGCAACGTTCTTCACAATTCAACGTGGCTGAAGTTCGCAGGGATATAGCTGCCATGGAAGAAGAGAAGGAACAGTTGATGAAACGAATCGAAAGACTCAAACACAGAGCTGCGTCTGTGCCCAACAGTGCCGAGATGCTCAAAGCTGCTCAGAGACTGAGAAAGGAGAAGGACCGAGATGTGGAACTGGGAGAACAGAGGCTGCAACAAAAGAACCAGCTCCTACACACCAAGCAGAAGATTCAGCGCTTGCAGCAACAGCTGCGAGATGTGAAAAGCTCCACCATTGGCCTCACCCCTGAGGGAATGACCATGCAACTTGATGAAGAAAACAACTTCAAGCGAATCCTCACACAAGAGACGTTACCAAAGAAATTGGAGGCAAAACGCAAAGAGTGCATTGAGCTTGAGAGAGTTTTGTCCGAGCCAGTGATGAGTGAACTAGACCTTGACGCTATCAGACAGCAGATTGAAGAGGCTAACTCTGAAGTGACGAGACTGATGGAAAAACACATGCCTGGGAATGACCCGGTGCAAAACAAGCTTGCTCTGTTTCGGCAGCAGGCTTCTATCATTTCCCACAAAAAGGAATCGGCCGCTGAAAGCTACAAGGCTGCCATGGATGAACTTTCAGTAGCTGAGAGTGAGCTGCAGGGCAAACGGGAGCAACTGAAACTGTTTGACGGAGGAGAGGTCTTGAGGGAGGATGAGTTTAAGCGATATGTCACTAAACTACGCACCCTGAATACCACCTATAAGAAAAAGAAGGCGGAGTTATCTGCCTCAAAAGCCGAGTATGGTGTGCTAGCTCGCACTGAAGAGATCCTGAAAGCAAGGGATGACAATTTCCAGGAGCTTGTTGCTATCTTGGAGCAGAAGAAAGGAGTTCATGGCTATCGACAGACTCAGGAAGCTCTGGAAGAAGTTTCTTCAGCAAAGAGCGAACTGGATCAACAAAAGGGCAAATTCTTGGAAGAGATTTCAGCTACTATTGAACGACTGAATGCAGCTATTGCTGAGAAAAAAGCCTCCTTGGCCCCTCTCATCAAAGAAATCAGGCCCCTGAGACAAAGGCACCAGGAGCTGGAGACATTGCATGCTGAAAAGAAGGTGGCGCATGACACGGTAGCAGCTGGACTCAGTAGCCAGCGGTCTCACATGGAAAAGGAGGTGAGGGCTTATTGGGAGGAGGTGACGGGTGAAGAAAGTCGGCACCACTATCTCCAGTGCATGCTCAGGTCAGTGGAGCTTCAGCAGCAAAGGTTAGCTGCGGAAATGAAAAGCTACATCAGCGGAGACCCGGCTGAGAAACGTAAGTCACTCCGAGATCAGTATACCCGCAAGATACAGGAACAGGAAAATCTTGGCAAGCAACTTCGGGACAAGCAGAAGGAAATTCGTGAGACTCATGCAGACAGCATGAAGCAGGTGAAGATGTGGAAGGACCTCCGGCAACTGTTTGAAGTGAAGCAGGAGTGTTTTCTGCAGGGGCAGCAGCAGAAACTACACGCTCAGGCTGTGGAGGAGGCCATGAAAGACAGGCTTGTGCTCACGTAGCAAGACAAATGTGCATCATATACAAGACTTACATTTCATACTTACAATTATACGGGTTCTGAAACCAACAACTTAGATTATACAGTTTGTGATCATGAGTCTCAATTTTATGGCCGGCATGCAGAAGAGCGTGAATTAACAATTTGTTCCAACAGGAAATTGTGACATCCATTTCATAATAATACATGCAAACTAGCCTCGTTCCCAGGCCTCCCCCGTTTATTGTTCTTCGGTTTGCATTCAGTATAATACACACTCTTCTGCTTCATACCAAAACCAGGGAACGAGGCTACATGCAAACACCGTCAGAGTCAAGGCCTTATATTAACCAGTATGAAACTGATTCTCAAGAGATTGACATAATTTAATGATAAAACTAACATACCGATAATTCAAACTACACAACATGAATAAAATCAAACACACATCATGAGACACGAATACTAATATTTTGCACTCCCAGTGTAGGTTAGTTTCTCGTGCTTGGCTTTTCTGAGGTGGTATAACTGTAGGAAGAAGAAGCACACAATATGACACACAGTACCCATCCTCAACTATAAAGTTAGAAAGCATCAATTGCTAACTAAACAAGTGGTATAACATTTCTCTGCAGTTGAGTATGATAATTTTGTACTTACTTTTCTCTGTTCTGTGTATTTCCGAATGAATTCCGTTACTTGCATTTTCTTGTCCGTAAAATCCTCAGCTGTGATCTGTTTTATTGAAATTTCAAAATTATCACCAAGTGACCTATAATTAGAAACACAGCTACACATACCTCTGAAACAGTTTCAATATCCTGAAACGTGGTTTTTAGCGTTGCCATAACCGCCTTTGGTTTATACTTCTGCAATAAATGAGACAAAAGAAAACTTCTCACCTTCTTCACAAACTTATACAAAAATGGCTACATCTTTTGTACATCCACGAGGTTAATGCACCTGCTAGCATACCTCTATGAGTTGTAGTTGCTCCTTTAACATCTTTTCATGGTCCTCTTTCAGAGCTTCCAGCTCAAAAAACTGGTGGAGGAAGGCGTGACATGGTTATTAGTGTGTGCATGCGTGTGTGTGTGTGTGAGTGTGTGCGTGCTTGTGTGTGTGTGTGTGTGTGGTGCGTGTGTGTGGTGCGTGTGTGTGGTGCGTGTGTGTGTGCATGTGAGTGCATGTGTGTGTGTATCCTACCTTCTGCTGTAGCTGCTCCCATCCTTCATGCAGCTCAGGCTCATGGCCTAAATTGATAGCTATGGTATTAGTATATGAAAAAGAGAGAGTGAGGAAAAAAGGACGTCAAATTAAAAAAAGGCCTACAGGTTGTTGGTGCCAGGCACTCACTAGCTTGATCCTCATTCTCTTGAAATAGTCTTTCTCTGTCCAGTTGAACTTTTTTAATCTGCAAATACCAAATGAGAGGTTGAACATATGCAGAGACATGGCAGCTTTGGTTAGCTTTGCTCCCAAGCCTTTACAGAGTTCGTTACTTGCAGTACAAAATCTGTGTGAATTTCATACCGCAAGCAATGGGCACAGAAGCCTGGAAATCAGGCTAAGCCTTGGTAGTGATGTAAAGCAGAGGAGAAGGGTGAGGCTAGATTCTTACCGCATCCATCTGTGAGACATATCTGTCTATTAGGACCGGTCCCTCTTCGTCACTCAGAAACCTGTTCAGGTCCTCCGTACTGAGGAAAGCAGGACTGACTCATCTTAACTTGTTAACTGAAACAATCGAGTACCCTACCAGAAACCAAAATTTAATGTCAGACTATTCTCTACCTCATGGTTTGGATATTTGCCAGGCTGTCTGGTACAGGTGGGACTTGATAACTTGGTGTCTTCCCTGAGGGCTGTGTGGAGAGACAAGTGGATATGAATGAGTGCAGACGTCCATCAAGTGGCAATTAAATGGCTGTCAAGATACGGTAAGGTAAACGCTTGTTGAACTGCACACGGCTGACAAAAGAACTATTCTTCTTGCTACAGTTTGGGTACATACTTGTCAAAGTGTGCACTGAAGCAACAATATAACGTGACAAAAGTAACAAGTGTACTCAGCAAGGTTCTTTTGCTAGCCGTGCGTTGTTCAAGAAACGTTGACATTGTTGTATCATCCTGTAGCTCTCAGAACATGGAGCACTAAATAGTCCAACTTCAGCCAAATATGTCAAGTGCCTCCCGGTTTACAATAACTTGGTCCTCAATTACAAACTGTTACAGCTTCTTACAGGAGGAGGTGGAGGTCGTCGGGGTCTCTCTGGAGAAGCTCTGGCTCCACTCTGGCTGGCAACCGGCTGAGGCATGGAGCTGAACGTGTAAGGTGAATATCCACCCAGCACCCTGTGGTGTGAGTTTGTGGAGAAGTGTGTGTGTGTGTGTGTGGGGGGGATGGGTGGGGAAGGTGGTTTCAAATTATCATTGGTTTCTCAAGATGCAAGATTTATTCTGCTGTTTGCTCCAATTTAAGCTGCAAAGCTCCTAGCAAAAAACACTACTTTGGTAGGATAGCTCAGGTGCAGAGCATCTCCTGGGAATGAGGCCATAGAGCATCTTTTGTGCGGTTTCACTCACTATCTGACCAGGAAATGACATAGTGTAGTTTACTCTTCTGTCACTGAATTAACCCCCTCTTCCTCACAAGAACAGGAAGAAGGAAGAATACCAGTTGCTAATAGATTCAAACTTGTTTGTGGTGGCCCTGTCAGAGTTCTACATTGCTTATACAGAGACGCATGCTTATATTACCACTGGCCGGTTATCTTCACAGTCATATATATACCACCTCAAATACAGATCAGTGTATGCTTCACACCCATCTACCAGTCAGTTGGACATGGGGTCAAGGTTCATTAGCCTCGTGTCCAACTGGCCACTCTCACATACAAATACTAAGACTGGAGGTCAGAGGGGCTGCTGGGGGTGTGGCTAGTCTCGTGTCCCAGGCCACTCCCACACCAGACTGGAGGGCAGAGGGGCTGCTGGGGGTGTGGCTAGTCTCGTGTCCCAGGCCACTCCCACACCAGACTAGAGGGCAGAGGGGCTGCTGGGGGTGTGGCTAGTCTCGTGTCCCAGGCCACTCCCACACCAGACTAGAGGGCAGAGGGGCTGCTGGGGGTGTGGCTAGTCTCGTGTCCCAGGCCACTCCCACACCAGACTAGAGGGCAGAGGGGCTGCTGGGGGTATGGCTAGTCTTCATAGTGTACGTACTGTGGCTGACTTTGGTTGGGAAGACTGGAGGGCTGGGGTGGCTGCAACATGGAAGCCATACTGCTCTCTGGAGGGAGGAGCTCTGGAGGGTGGTTGGCAAACTCGGTGATCACTTGTTTAACGGCTCTACCTAGGTTTGAGTGCACTGTGAACTGTGAAGAAAGTGAGAAGAGGTGTGTGCAGAGGGAGGGGGGGGGAGCACGCATGTCAATAGAAACATACTTAGCCTTGCACCCAGGCTCACTACCTACATGTTTTCAACCAACAAAGACCAAAGATCAGATCAGGGTAGTGTCTAGCCTCGTTCCCAGGTCTCCCTCGTTTTTTACTCTTCCGTTTGCGTTCACGATAATACACTAAAGCAGAGCTCTTCCACTCCATGTGTTGTCGTGAACCCAATGGAAGAATGGAGGGGGAACGAGGCTAGGTAGTGTCGGTGTTTCACAGTCAGTGTGTGCTCACATTTTTTATGAGCGGACTACCATCCACCACCATCTGTAGACAGGAAACAGAACCAGGATGTGAGAGGCATGCCATTACAATAACATAATCATGGTTCTGTTAGCAGTAAGGCCAGGGGAAGTAGATTTATTGTTTCTCATCAGACACTCACTGATTTTTTGATTTTTTTTTGCGTGCAGCCATTATTTATCATTTATTACTAGTGAACACAATATAGGTTAGCCTCGTCCCCACGGCATGAACAGCCTGGGTACGAGGCTAAATATAGGTTTGATGAATCTACGCTACGTTACAGCCATTAAAAATGGGTGTGTCATGGTTTAGAAGGTGATAATGAAAGTTCAGGCAGTGTGTCTCAATGGAGTGAGCACTGATAAGAAATAATAAATCTACTTTGATGTTAATTTCTCTACAGACCTGAGCATTCACCCAGGGATGGCGAATGGGTGGGGACACTTGGACCACTGGGCCGCAGAGGGGGAAACGAGCTGGCAAAGTACTGGGGGGGTGGCAAAGTAAACACTGACATACAGTACTGTACAAACTATAAGGAGCTTCAGAGGATCACTTCGTGATAGTGACTCACATGTCAAGTGTGAGGGAAGAAATTCCTTGTGAAGTGCAGCTCACACGATAGTGTTCATCTCTTTTCAACTCGATTACTCTGCGAACAAGCATCAAAACAAAATTAGTCTCTCGTGACTGAAACTCTCAACGCTCTACTTTAAAGAGATCTCTTACCCAACTATCTGCTCCTTCAAATACTCTATCTGCTTGTGTTTCTGCTTCTGGCCGTGTGTGATTTCCGGGACTTGACTCTCAGGCTCGCTTGAGCGGCCAAACAACCATGACATGGTCAACTTGTCCGATCGATGCAATCTACTTTTTAAAATTTCGTAGCGATTCGTATAAATAGGAACGTCGTCGGAGGCCGGGGGTACGGTAGTCTCGTCCTCAGACACAAAATTTTTCGCGCGCGCGCCCTGCGGCCTTGTCGAAAAGGGTACGGGTACGGGAGCCATCATAGGGTGGGGTCGATCTGAGCCAAGATCGCGCGCATACTGACAGGCATTACTGTGTTCATTTTTAGGTTCCTTCAACCTGAAGACTAGTCTGCCAGTGCAAGTGTACTGTCACAGGGATTTTTAGTCCTGAAAAAAATGGTCCTAGGATCCTGACCGGTTGTTTTCTGGCAAAATTGGTCCTACCTTGAAGATTGGTGGTCCTGCTGCCTGTTACTTGTCCTCTCAGGTATCCACACTCTACAGTTAGGCCTATGATAAACACAGTGCATATTGCATTCCTCATTCACCATGCCATGCTACACTATAAACTATTTGATTTGAGCATAACCACCGTGACCCCAAGATGCTCACAAGGGCTAACTTATAGTGCTGCAGGTTTAGCTACAATGCAGATCAACATGGCATGCCAGAAACATCTGTTCTTTGCTCTCGGTGTAGCTAGCATCACCTCACTGGCACCAGCAAATTGCGTGTTGCAAAAGTAGCTAGAATATAGCTACATGCACAGTATAAAACTGAATTAAAAAGACATCTGTGTGGCTCGGTTACAGGTGAGTACTATGATAAGAATTCACACAAACATAGTGCCATCCATCACCCACCTCACAACAATTCCATAAGCTCCAAAACAGACAACAAACTATTGTCTGCAAAAACTACTCAGAACAACCTCTGAGTGGTTACTCAGTAGCTATTCAATTAGCTACCATCATCATTCCTCTTGCATCTCACTTGTGTTACTAGGCTAGCTACTTCAGATGTTATTGATAACAGTCTCAATCTCCCGGTCACCCCAGCACATCATGATGATGGTACATCCTGTGCATGCAGTTGGTGACCTTGCATGCAGTTGGTGACCTTGCATGCAGTTGGTGACCTTGCATGCAGTTGGTGACCTTGCATGCATAACAACTAGGCCTGCTTTATCTATTTATGTATTTTAGGGTAGCCTCGTTCCCAGGCTCTCCCCTCGCCCCAACGAAAAATAAAAACGGAGGGGGGGGAGCTAGTCTCGTGCCCCGCCCACGCACGCCTCCCGGCGAGAAACGGTCTGGTGAACGAAGTCGAATTTCTTGGGCTTATTCCCCAAAAGTGGTAATGACCAATGAGATTACGAGATCGGTAATTATTACGTAGCACCTCCCTTACAACAGTAAAATTTTTCAAATCTACTCGAGTATCCGTACCTTTTTTGAGTGGGTTTGGCGTAAAATGTTTTGAATGTTGCTAGGTGACACTGTCGCAAAAGTGTGCGCAAGCCCAAGAAATTCGACTTGGTTCACCAGACCGTTTCTCCTCGTGAGAGGGTGGGGTCTGGGGACGAGACTAGGGGAGAGCCTGGGCTACAGTCCCGGAGTAGGTTTTCTAAGACTTAATGTGATTGGTCAGAAGGGATGATGTCATTATGATGTCATTAATAATCATAGATACAAGCAACAAAAGTCACAGAAACACAAGAAACATGAGAAACACGAGAAACACAAGAAACACAAGAAACACGAGAAACGCAAGAAACACGAGAAACACAAGGAACACAATAAACACAAGAAACCCCAGAAACACAAGAAACCCCAGAAACACACACACACACACAAGGAAATGTAAAAGCTATCAAATTACCTGGAACCTAACAGTCATACCTGGTCTGATTCCCAGCTGTGTTTCACAAAGAAACTTCTGAAGAGACCTAGTGTGAGTGTTTCGCTGCAATTCATTATATATTTCTGCAGATGCTTGGAACTTGTCCAAGCATGGTGGCTGTAGGAAGAAAACTGTATAATAGATTCCCTCATTATACTTATCATTTTTCATCACTTACCCTGCTGCTGCCCAGAGCTCACAACACACCCTAGAGGCATAGGACGAGTTCGTTGCCCTGACAAATGGACGGATGTGTCCCCGGTGATGATGCGGAGAGGTAAGCTAACAAGTATAGTGCATATGCATGTGTACATATATAGACCATCAGTACAAGTATATATGCATTTGTCTCTCTATGACAGGTCTGCAAAGAGATCGTCTTCTCTCGTATACAGAGAGCAGAGACCAAAGAGACGAGCAAGCTAACCCTGGCAACCCTAACCCGAGTCCAACAAGAGATCATCTCTCGTATACAGAAAGCAGAGACCAAAGAGACGAGCAAGCTAACCCTGGCAACCCTAATCCGAGTCCAACAAGAGATCATCTCTCGTATACAGAAAGCAGAGACCAAAGAGACGAGCAAGCTAACCCTGACCCTAACCCAAGTCCACAACCATTGGTGTCCCTTAGCCCATCTTCTAGGGCACTCATTAAGCCCATCGAAGTGGACATTGGAGAAAAGTGTGCAGCAGCTCCCTGCAGGATCCAGCACTTATGGGGAAAGAATGTGCAATGGGTTCTTTGTGAACAATGCAATTCGTGGTTGCATGTATACTGTGAGCATGTTACCAAGCAAGAACTTAAGTTAATTCGCAAATACATTTGTCACAGCTGTAAATGCTAGTTTATTTCTGTATTTTCTTTCTGGAACATGCATATTTATCTGCACTCTTTATAAATACTACATTAAAATTGTATGTTAAATCCATTGCCAACCTGCATGCTAAACATCCCTTATCACCCACAACCTTTTGACCTAGAAAGCTTCTCCTAAAACCTCTAAAACCTCAGAGACCTCTAAAACCTCAGAAACCTCTAAAACCTCTAAAACCTCTGTGACCCATTCACAACTAAAAAAAGTTTTGACACAGAATTCTGAACCTTTTACTTGAACTGCCTTGTACCACTCATCTTAAGACAAGAATAAGGAGGGGTAGCTTGTCACTGTGCACGTACATTTCATAGCTTCTTACCCCAAAACCCAGAAAACCACTAAAACTGGTTGTTTAAAAAATTAATTCGATCCCTATAATAAGCCAGGTATACTACTTCGCGGCTCCTTCGCGGTCTTCACGTGATTGACGCTTCAGGTTATTTAATGGTTAGTGCAAAGTCGTCGTGCCGCGATATCACGTGCGAATCGGTCCCAGGCTCTCCCCCTCCGTTTTTATTTTTCGTCGAGGCGAGGGGAGAGCCTGGGAACGAGGCTACCTGCTAGCTATTATACATTAGTATTGTAGAATCTGCGTTATGAAGCCAGCTCCACAAGCTGTGGTTTAGTATATAACGGAATTTAGCAATCTTCCTCACTCCCTCAACCAAATGCAACCTTCTATCTGATTAATTTTTCCTCCGTCTGTAATGTATTATGCAGAAATCAAATCAGAGAAATTATTATACCAAATGACAGTCCTCCACTAGTCTCGGATCCAGACCCTCGGTCTGGTTCCGAGACTAGTCCTCCACTTACATGCGATTAACTAATATTATGTTATTATTTGCAAATTATGAAGTCATTATTTACAGACTATGATGTTATTATTTGCAGATTATGATGTTATATTTGCAGGTTATCGTTTGAGTACCTTTTCAGAATCTGCAAATAATAACTGGAAACAATAACATCATCATAATCTGCAAACAATAACATCATAATCTGCAAACAATAACATCATAATCTGCAAACAGTCTACAACATTCCATCCATTCTGCCTATATCATCCACAGAGCAGGGCCTACATATCTCCATCATAAGTTTCAATTCATTAACCCTCGGCGCGCGCATGCGCACCGAATATTTTGAAACCACCATGACGTCACGTCAGCTGGATTGTGAATTCAAAAACCCTCTAGTAAACAGCGAACTCCAAAACAGTCTACTTATACTCCTTTCGAAAGCTAGGGTTGCCCGATCAACGTCCATTTCGCTGGTAAATCGTTGGCACGCAATGTGGAATGCAATCTTTGATGACGTCAAGCGTTAAATTAGAAAAGAACAATGCGCCAGCATTCCGGCGCACTTGAACGAAAATGGAATAGGCAGTTCACCAGACCCTTTTTTCCGGCGGGCGCGAAAAATGCGGTCTGGGAACGAGACTAGTCAGTAGAGGCATGTAGTCTGGGCACGAGACCATCTACTGACATCAAGTTGAAGTTTTAGCTTTGATGGACAGAATGGCCACAGACAGGGGATAATATAGCTACTTCGTAACCTCTGACTCATGGGGAGACAACTTGTCCTAGGACCAGCTGTCCTAGGGGGATACGTGGTCCTAGGACAAGTTGTCCCGGGGGACAGCTTGTCCTAGGACCACGCGTCCGGGGGGACATCCCATCCTATGACACCGGTACATGTAGTTTCAGTGTAACCAGGTGGATAGGGTTCAGACAGCACATGCCGATACCCAGTTTGCTGGGACTATGCAGCAAAAAGTTTCTCAGTACTCAATACAGTGAGTGGTTTGGTTATCATAAAGAAATATGCAGTGGTTTATTTTGCCATAGAGACTGATTGCCATAGTGGAAGCTGCCCAGATCATCTTACAAGAAGCAGATAAAATAGACAATTGTGGTTGAGCATAATACTATCTATCTATGCATATGGCTTTGCCTCACGGCACGGCTTGTACTCTGATCAGAACCCAACACCAGTGCTGTTAGGGTGGAGGCAGGAAAGCCCTGAAACAGTGGCCCATATTTTACACAGAAGCCATGTTAAGTTGCAGAAGTGAAGCCGAAACATGACCACAAATTCAGCTATCATGTGACACAACCTGGCTTTGTAGTACAAGGAAACCAAACAAAAGAGCCAGCACTTTTACATTTGTCTATCACAAGGAAGAGTCCAAGGAGAGAGCCAGTACTTTTACATTTGTCTATCACAAGAAAGAGTCCAAGAAGAGAGCCAGCACGTTTACATTTGTCTATCGTACTCTGTTGTCGTTTGACACATGAAAATACTCAGTACAGTGTGCACTGTACTGAGTTGGTGTTTCATGGTGAATGCATAATCATCAAATGATTGTCATTCATATGTGTGCAAAATTATTTTTTAAATTTCTTGCAGTGTTGTTGGTAAAAATGAACCACCTACAGAATTAGTGCACTATTAAAAAATTTTATGCGTGAAACCAAAGTACAATTAGTGACATCAAGTAAGGTAGTTAAAATTTTAATAACTAGTGCAACAATACACACACTGTAAAAACAAGATTGTGGTTTTAGCTAATTATTTGGTTACTACAATTGCATGCATGACTGTCCTTCCTACGCCAATTCAAAGAATGTGGTGCTTGTAAAACATTTGTGGGAGGCTAGTAAAGTTTATTCAAGTATCAGCTCCCACTGCATGAATCTTTTCCAGCACTGCATTGCATAGTAAGGATAGTCACGCAAATGTGGTAACCAAACACTTAGCTGAAATAACAACTTTGTTTTTGCAGTGCAAATACTGTGAGTTCTTCTAAGAGTCTGGATGTTCCCGAACAAGATGGGTATGTTCAGTGGGTATTATCTCTTTTCCTCTCTTGGCCAACTTCTTACATTTTTCGTGCCTTGCTGACCAGAGCTTTGGAACAAAGAGAAACACTTTGCAGAGGAACGGAATCACAAAGTAGGGAAACACACTGAAGATATAGGAAGCTACAGGGATGCGATTCAAATATGTAAAAACGTACAGGTAAGGAAGCCACAGGCACAAACAAAGCAATGTTGAAAAAACAAAAGCGTTCACTTCTTTAGTATCTCTAAAGCACTCTAAATGAACCTTTCTTGTGAGAATTGCAAGAACTGCTACAGCCAATACAGTGACTCCATTTACCCCATAGAGAGCAATCGATAACCAAACAATCAGTGCTTTGCTGTTACAGATTAGTCTTGCTATGTACTGAGGAGGGTCACTTGTTAGATCAAAGAACGATGGCAGGTACATAGTAACTAGTGGATCCAGTGCAGACCACAGTGTCATTAGGAGGACGGCAGGAGACACAAGGATGAAGGTGAACACAAACATAGCTGGGTTGGACCACAGTTTCCCGGGCTTCTTGAATATGAAGAAGAAAAATCGATAGATTCTTAGCAGTCTCATGAAAAGGGCTGAGTAAATCATTTCCAGTCCTATGACACAAAACCAGAACTGTGCTTGACACAGAGGACCATAGTGCTCATAGTCTATAAATTCTCTCGCACCTATAATTAAACAGCCTATGTACAGCATGTAGCAGCCAATAAGTATGAGTACACCTAAGCCAGGACTGGTAGCCTTAATCGATGGCTTATTCCAGTTGTAGATAAAGAGCACTAGAACAACTGTAGTGAAGACAAACATAACTACAGCCAGGACAAGTGTTGCTATAAGTAAACTAGGAGGGGGCTCAATACGCTCTCCAAAGTTGTCTCTTGGAATTTTCTCGTCTTTGGAATTCTGGTCCACGACAGTTACATTTCCAGTAAGTGGATTGTAGTGCCCAATATATATCACCTTCCCCTCTCTCACATGAAAAATATCCACTATAGTCGCTACCTCCCTCTCATCATTGAAAGCAATGTCCCCAAGGGCACCAGAAAAGTGTACAGTTCTCAGGTTTCTTTCCACTAGTGTAGTTACATTGCTCTTATCAAGTTCAGACCCAACTTCTGCAGATGTCAAGTTGTTCAGTGCTAAGGCAAAAGTCCAGATGGAATCATGCAGTGCATTAGCATGTTGGCAGCATTTAGTGCACAATCCAGGATCAGCATGGAGTGGCCACCAGCCGTTGTCAAGCTGGTAGAGAATGCTTTCTTGTGTTCCACCCGTACAATTATGTAGCTCCTCGAGGTACTCACTGTATGTTTGTCCTGAAATCAAAGTTGTGTTGGGATTGGGTTGGAGCCTGTACTGCAGCAAAAACACACCTTCAACTGCTCTTAGCATTGTGTCATTGCTACAGTTCTCTGTACTGCCCATAAGCTCCTCAAAGCTGAGGTCATGAAAGAGCCACACAAACTCAGGCCAACGAAGGTTCCGCTGATATGAGTCACAGAGAAGTTCGCGTGCTTCAGTTCTTGTTACAGAGGCGTATATTATTCTTGCTGCCTTTGGTAGGAGATTCTTAACAGGAGAGGTAGGAAATGTAGGGGAGACTTCTCCCAAGAACACAAGCTCAGACTCATTTCTTCCCTCAATTTTGTTCACAAAATTGTCTGCAGTTGTTGTGTGCTGGATCAAGATGGTATCTCGGACCATGCTGATTCTCTTCCATTGAAAAGTGTTCATCAATTCCAGAACAGCATCATTGTAGACAGCTGAGGAAGGAATCATTCGGTACAGGTGTGGATACTCTTCTTCACTGGTGAATACTGGAGAAATGGCACCTGCTGAAATCTGGAGGAGGCCTATTCCAGGCCTTCCTGCAAGTGGGGAGACTGCCTGGGTGACTGTGGAACACACCAACCCCACCACCCCCACTATGTTCAAATCACCAGTCACATGTCTTACAAAGTTCCCTAGTGCTTCTGTTACCAGACTCTGGTTGCATGTCTCTGTGTTTGCTGGGACTAGCTCCAACTTATAGTCAGGCAGGATGTCATCTCTCATGTTTATCTTGTCCACTGCCAGTTGTGCTGCTGAAATCAACTCCTCTCCTCTATGGCAAGGGGGCTGGTGAGATGGTCCAGCTGTTTCTGCCAGGGGCACAAGGGTAAGCAGATGGAGGGTTGCGTTTGCGGGATTGTCAGCCCCTGCTCCACTTTCAGCCAAAACGGAAACAACCAACAATAGTACGAGTTGCACCATGCATGACTAGTACACTCACTTTGCGCGCGATCACATGCATGTACCCTAGTTATCTGTATGCTACATAATCAGAGAGTCGGTAGACTCTCTATGTAGGGATGGCGCCGACGCGCAATATATGCAATACTTAAGCAAAAGCCGTATAACTTCACCACAAACGCGCGCTAAAGGCTTATTTAAGGCAATGCCCCATCCCTACATCTTTTTCACACTGTAGTTATAACAGTGTATTGGAGGTCTCCCTAAAACGTTTGCATACTTTTTGGCATACCATCCCTACATCTTTTTACGTTTTTATTTCTACATATACATGTACACATAATATATTAGATTTGAAACTGGTCGGGATTTATATACCGCCATTACTAACATGTAGTGTGCAGCTGCGCGCGTGCGAGACATTGGTGGTCAACAGGTCTTGGGGTGTCCATGCCCGTTCCTAGACAATAATCAGGGCCGTAGCCATCAGGTTTGAAGTGGTCAGGTTAGTGGTGGTTGCGTAAGTACGCAACAGGTAGGGTCAAAACGATGCTTCTCGGAGGCCAGAAGACAGTTTTACATGCATGAATATCTACCCTTTCTGCCCGTTGTGCCGCATATAGCACTGATTACGGCTTTCTGATTGTTCGCTAATCTCAAGCCACACCCTTCGCACATGAGGCTTGCGAGACTAATCGTTCGCTTTGAAGAACAGAAAGTTGTTGGAAGACTCGGAAGAGATTCTTTCGCACTGTTCGCAGCCATCTCGTATTAAGTTTCAACATGCAGTCACCACGCAGTGTTCGTGCCATGGGTGTTCGCTGAGCATTGGCCCTATTTGGCAACGCCAAGCAAGCCATGGGTGAGGGAAAAAGTGGTCCGGTTGAAACCGGACTAACCGGACCGGTGGCTATGGCCCTGCAATAATGGGATGAGAGCTGTGTACTATCATGGTACTGAAACGGGATTGGAAACGGACAAAAAATTTACGGGCAAACTCGGGCAAAACGCCGATGACGTCACGTTGAATCCTCGTTCTGGTGTTTCGGTTAGAAGGCGGTGCCCACTAACAGGTGTACGATCGTTTATCTCCCGCGCGGGTCATCGCACTAGAAGTTCTTGTGCATGTACTGATATACCACAGTATCTACAACATTCTGGTAGAAAATTGTACTATGCACAGTTGTGATTGATTTTTATGCAATGTAGAAATGCTAAAATAATAGTTTCGTAGTTTTTTCTGGAAAATAAACAGGGCTACCCAATGATGCAAGCTGTCATAAAGTGTAACCATTAGCCTCTTGCACAGTCGTCTACTATACTGCCAGCGTCAGATCACGTGACCGAAACGATGATTCGACGTAAAATTATTGCCGTTTCCAATCCCTGTTCGTAGCTCTATTATCTATGGTACTATGTATAGCACTGCTCTCCAGAAGTCCCAGGCGTGCGGGCTTGACATACACTTGACTGTATAAGTGATAGTCCCTGATGCAGCTTGCATGCAACAGTATGAGACTTGCTGACAGGGTGCTGCTACCTGTTCCAGGTTTCAATTCCTCACAACTGGGATTCAATTCCCAATAATTCCAGGCAACTTTGCCATTCCAAGTCAATTCCATACCATTCCACTTTTCGATTCCTGACTCCAGAAGTCTCCACATACTGGTACATGTATAGTTACAACCTAATTAGTACATACTTCAGCATTGTGGGATGAGTCTGAGTGAGCAGTCTGAGTGAGTGTGCCGCACACAAATCATGAATATCAGCAGGGTTTGTGACTGTCTGCTGGCAGTCAGGGCAGCTACTATGGCTACACATGCATGCATGGACTAAGCTTCACGTCCAAATCATCAGCTGAATCTCTGGAGTGTAGCTGTAGTTTGTGAATTGGTAAATGGAATTCCACCTAGGACTCCAATCCTATTCCAACTCTGATACAAACACCCTCACTCACATTTAATTCACATTCACTCTCTGAGTGCAAGCTTCCAGAGTCATTCCATTTCAATTCCAATGCCCTAGCTGGGTGTTACGTGTTGAGAGACTATGACAAGGACTTGTACACTTTTGACCACAGAGTGGGTTCCCTGGGTGTAAACAAGCTGAAGAAATATATGCAATGGTAATTAAGAGGTGTATTTTGGCATTTGAAAACCAGCGAATGGAAGATCATCTTACAAGAAGCAGAATGATAGTAGCTAATTGTGGATTGTCAGATCATTGTAGATGGCTGGGCCAGCTTAATGTTTGATTTGGTTATGCAGTGTAGCTAGTAAGTTAGTACACTGTACTGAGTATATGCTCAAATTCCCATGTGCCAAATGACAACAGAATATGTCATTTAAGGCTAGTAAGCTACATATTACTAGTACAGTTCACCATGAGTTCTCTTATTGTGTGTTCCTGGACCAGCGGGTGTGTTCATTGGGTATTACCTTGAAAGAGCTTTGCAGTGAAGATGGATCGTTCCATGAAACCATGTGACTGCTTCTTCTTCTTGCAATAGACGTACTGGCTCTCTTCTTTGTTGATCTCCTACATTTTTCGTGCCTTGCTGACCAGATCTTTGGAACAAAGAGAAACACTTTGCAGAAGAACGGAATCACAAAGTAGGGGTATACACTGATGATGTAGGAAGCTACAGCGATGCGGTTCTTAGCATTCAATGTATGAGTGTACAGAAAAGGAAGCCACGTACACAGGCAAAGTATTGTTGACAGAACAAAAGCGCTCACATGTTTGGTGTCTTTAAAGCAATCCAAATGAACCTTCCTTGTGAGGATTGCAAGGACCACCACAGCCAAAACAACGACTCCATTTACTCCATAGAGAATGATCGATAACCAAACCTGTACTGTGCTGCTTAGACAGGTTACACGTACTATATACTGAGGAGGGTGATGTGTTGAGTCAAAGTGTCTTGAAATAATAGTAAATAATGGATCCAGTGCAGACCACAGTGTCATTGCGAGAATGGCAACAGATATAGGGATGAAGGTGAACACAAACATAGCTGTATTGGACCACAGTTTCCCGGGCTTCTTGAATACAAAGAAGAAAATTCGATAGATTCTTAGCAGTCTCATGAAAAGGGCGGAGTAAATCATTTGCAGTCCTATCACACAAAACCATAACTGTGCTTGACACAGAGAATTAAAATACTTGTAATCTATAGGTTCTCTTGCACCTCCAAACAAACAGCCTATGTACAGCATGCAGCAGCCAGCAAGTATGAGTACACCTAAGCCAGGACTGGTAGCCTTAATCGATGGCTTATTCCAGTAGTAGACAAGGAGTGCTAGAACAACTGTAGTGCAGACAAACAGAACTGCAGCAATGACAAGTGTTGCTATAACTAAACCAAGAGGAAGATCATCACGCCGCACTTCAAAGTCATCCTTTGGAATTTCTGATAACTGGTTCAGGACTGTTACATTTCCAGTAAGTGGATTGTAGTGACCAACGTATATCACCTTCCCCTCTTGCACATGAAAAATATCCACTATAGTCGCTACCTCCCTCTCATCATTGAAAGCAATATCCCCAAGGGCACCAGAAAAGTGTACAGTTTTCAGATTTCTTTCCACTAGTGTAGTTACATTGCTCTTATCAAGTTCAGACCCAAATTCTGCAGATGTCAAGTTGTTCAGTGCTAAAGCAAAAGCCCAGATGGAATCATGCAGTGCATTAGCATGTTGGCAGCATTTGGTGCACATTCTGAGACCAGCATGGAGTGGCCACCGGCTGTCATCAGGTTGGTAGGGGATGCCTTCTTGTGTCTTAGCTGTACGATTATGTAGTTCTATGAGGTACTCACTGTATGTTTGTCCTGAAACTAAGGTTGTGTTGGGATTGGGTTGGAGCCTGTACTGCAGCAAAAACACACCTTCAACTGCTCTTAGCATTGTGTCATTGCTACAGTTCTCTGTATTCTCCATCAGCTCCTCAAAGCTGAGGTCATGAAAGAGCCATGCAAACTCAGGCCAAACAAGGTCCTTCTGATATGAGTCACACAGAAGTTCACGTGCTTCAGTTGCTGTTACAGAGGCGTATATTATTCTTACTGCCTTTGGTAGGAGGTTCTTGACAGGAGAGGTAGGAAATGTAGGGGAGACTTCTCCCAAGAACACAAGCTTGGACTCATTTCTTCCCTCAATTTTGGTCACAAAGTCGTCTGCAGTTGTTTTGTGCTGGATCAAGGTGGTATCTCGGACCATGCTGATTCTCCTCCATTGAAAAGTGTTCATCAATTCCAGAACAGCATCATTGTAGAGAGCTGAGGAAGGAATCATTCGGTACAGGTGTGGATACTCTTCTTCACTGGTGAATACTGGAGAAATGGCACCTGCTGAAATCTGGAGGAGGCCTATTCCAGGCCTTCCTGCAAGTGGGGAGACTGCCTGGGTGACTGTGGAACACACCAACCCCACCACCCCCACTATGTTCAAATCACCAGTCACATGTCTTACAAAGTTCCCTAGTGCTTCTGTTACCAGACTCTGGTTGCATGTCTCTGTGTTTGCTGGGACTAGCTCCAACTTATAGTCAGGCAGGATGTCATCTCTCATGTTTATCTTGTCCACTGCCAGTTGTGCTGCTGAAATCAACTCCTCTCCTCTATGGCAAGGGGGCTGGTGGGATACCCCTACTGTTTCTGCCAGGGGTACAAGGGTAAGCAGATGGAGGGTTGCGTTAGGATTGTCGGCTCATGCTCCACTTTCAGCCAAAACTGAACAACAAACAGCTAATAAGAGTAAGAGTTGCACCATGACTGACACTTTTCACTGCTCCCATTATCTGTATGTCGCATATACCGGTACTGAGCTTTTAATTTCTTATGAAAGTAAGCGTAGTAGCTACTTAATCTTTGAACAACAGCCACAACAGAAACCATAGCTACCTAGCTAGTCACAGTGCTAACTGTGAGCCAGCAGGTTGTGAATCCTTATACACAGTCACATCATGGTTTTAAGTCATACTGCTTCAGTTCAAAGGGATCTTTTTTCCCCTCATGTTGTACCAACTCACAAATGCCAGTTTGTTTGAGCTCTGCTGCACCCCCTTTGGGACCTATAGGAAGTGGTCTTGTTTGCACACACATATTTGGGACTGTAGGAAGTGGTGTGTACGCAGAGGAGATTATAAGGGGAAGTAATCTAATTGGGAGAAAAACAAGCTGTATCCTTACTAACAACATGTGCATGTGTGAATGAGCAGCTGTTTATATTGACATCATTTTTCGGCCTTCGAGCTTCTCATTTATTTGACTTACAAAGGATAAGCTTACTTAAAATTGTTATGCTAATAGTCAAAATCACATTTCTTCTTGAGATATGATTATAAGGTAGTTTCATATGATTTCGATGTGTTTCAAAAGTTTCGAATCTGTTCAAACCACTGGTTGACTGAGTTATGGTTGCACATGTGCCACTAATTATGCAGGCACCCAGTCACATCTGGTTTGCAGCTGAAGTTTTGGCATAATGAGAAATCACCAGTTAAGGTGCCGACACTGCAGATGCAAACTGGATAAAACTTAGGTGCTTCTGATTCCTGCATGATTAGTAATTACGACGTGTGCAATTATATATCTCAAGACACAAAGTGCTAAAGTTTTGGTCAATCAGGTTTGAGAAGCAAACCATTGTCATTGTAGGGAACCTCAGGCCTAAGGTTAGGGGTTAGTAGTGTCAAGCTAACGGGTGTTTTACACTTAGGCTAGTAGTAATGACATAGATACCAGTATTGTATACCTATGCAAGAACGGCGATGGAAACAAAAGGCCATAGTGTGTGCTAGAATTCTCAGAGGTTGTTCTGTTATACCATCCTCTCACTTCACTCTTCATTAGGCTAGTAGTAATGACATAGATACCGGTATTGTATACCTATGGAATGGGATCGGAAACATTATGATGCACATCTGTGTTTTCAATTCCGTTCTGTAGGTATGGTAACAAATCAGTGTATGTTACAGCCGGGTTTCAAACCTTTGGCCGGTTTGTAAACCGTTCAACCAGCCGGATTTAAAACTGGTGTGGGAGGGCAGGATGTCCCCCAGTGCAGAATGTCCCCCCGGACATCTTGCCCTAGGGCATGTCCCCCCGGACATTCCGCCCTAGTGCAGACTGTCCCCCTTAGTGCAGAATGTCCCCCACACTGGGCAGAGTGCACAAGGGAGCAATGGAAAGAACAGGTCAGTTTGAAGTGTCAAGCATAAAGGAGAACCCTTGTACATTCAATCCAAGTTCAGTTCACATTCTACATTTTGCACATAGTATAGATCTATATCAGCTAGCCTCGTTTCACCGGCCAGGAGGGAACATTATGTATCAGCCCTTGTACATTCAATCCAAGTTCAGTTCACATTCCACATTTTGCACATAGTATAGATCTATATCAGCTAGCCTCGTTTCACCGGCCAGGAGGGAACATTATGTATCAGCCCTTGTACATTCAATCCAAGTTCAGTTCACATTCTACAATTTGCACATAGTATGTGCTGTTATCTGCTTTGTAGTTGTTGCTGGCCCTCCGGCGAAGGGCTCGCTTCTGGCTTTTTTTATCAAGGCATAGCTACCGTCATGATGCCATTCTTCTAGATCTGTCATAGATCGTCTTCCATACTGCTGATACATAATGTTCCCTCCTACCTAGCCTGTCACAATGATGTGACAGAAGCTGGGAAGGAGCCTGGCCAGTGAAACGAGGCTAGCTGATATAGATCTATGCATCTACGTTGAACTGAAGTACTGCTATTGTATCGGGCATTGTAGCATCATGCGATAGCCCTCAGTTGACTCAAGCAATGAGTGATAGACTGGTTTTTGCCAAGGACTTATTGACCCATTGAAGGACGACACTCTTGGTATTGCCTATACTTTGTGGGAAGGTGTGTGGTGGAAGGAGCTAATATAAGATGCTCCAGACTACAACTGTTTGCCTGTCTTCCTGTGTTCAAAATTCTAGACGACTAGCTATAGTAGTTGGGGGGGGGGGGCATTCTGCACTAAGAGGGGACACTCTACCCTAGGGCAGACTGTCCGGGGGACATCCTGCACTAGGGCAGAATGTCCTGGGGGGGGGACAACCTGCACTACTACACCGGTTCGAGGTCAAAAAGCGGGTCCCGCGCATGCGCTGGACGGCTTATCATGCCATGTATGAGGTAACCATGCCTCTGCCACCATATCCACGGATCACCTGTCTCCTTCATGACGTGACAGCACTAGCATTTCACAAAGGGAACTCCTGTTTATGTTCTGTGCGTATTGCTTTTTGCTGTTGTGTTTTCTGTCTGCTCTGTATTGGGCAAGTTGCAGAATGAATGAAAGGAATATCACCTCGTTTGCACGTGTGCTGATAAAAGCTACTGGAAAGTCAATTATTGTTCATGCTTACCAGTTTAAAAACCGGATAACCGGTTTATAAACTGGTGGCCCGTTTACCAACAAGCTGGTCAAGTGGTTCGCAACATAATACATGGGGATGCTGTAGTTGAGTCATTACATGTAGTGAAAATGACCGACTGAGGTCCTTACTCAGAAACTGCATAATCCAGAAGTAAAAGAGGTCCCCATTAGCTACAATGCAGTTTGATGCAGTTTGATGACAAATACACTGTAAAAACATTTGGGTTACTTCAACCATATTTTGGTCATCTCAGTTGCATTACAAACTTCAAGGAAGGCTACCAATCTCATTCTGAATCAGAGTGTAGTTGAGAAGCTTCTCCCTTTGTTAAATTAGTATCTCCTTTCAGAAGGCTTATAGCATTTCTGATGAGGTTGCATGGTGTTTCTTTGATCCTACACATCTGTTCCTGGAGGAGTGCCTGGTTGCATGGCTGTGGTAGAAATGCCAGGTGTGTAACCAATTAGCTTTCTGTAAGAAGATCCTAACTGAGGGAGAAGCTTCTCAATTACACATAAGCTTTGATTCAAATAAGAAGCATCCCTTTGAAGTTTGTAATGTTTCACGTACACAACAGGCATGCAACTGAGATGACCAAAATATGGTTGAAGTAACCCAAATGTTTTTACAGTGTACGACTTCAGAGTGCCTAAATATTTCTGGGGAAACATAATTCCTACCTAGGAGGTCTTGCAGTATATAGTGAATCATTGAACACCTTTCATGTATACCCCTTGTGTGCTAGCATGGGTACCCGCAGTGCAATCTTTAAGTTTGTTTCCTCATTCTAGCTCTCCAAAACAGTGTGTGAAGATATATGGGCTAGAAGGCTTCTTTGAGACCTTCATGCAACCATAGATAATATACGTATAATATACATTGTATCTATGATGCAACTGACTGCCATCCATTTGTCAACTGCACACTGAGACAGTCAGGATGGGTGTGTGTGAGAGCTTTGTCTTTTGTAGTGTAGTAGATTGTATATGAAGCCAGGTTTAGCATAAGTACATGACCTTGGGTGATGGGTGAGGTTTCACTTGATAACAGCTTGTGGTCATGTTTTGGCTTCACTCCATCAACCTGTACTACGATAACCTAGGCTGCATGGCTTCCTCTATCTATACTTGTGTGACCTGCAGTTTGATGACAAAATACACCAGAACAACTTCAGAGCACCTATTTATTTTTGCAGTGCTGCAGATAAGATGAACTACTCAGTCTTTATGTAACTATATGCTCCAAAACATACATGCAAGCCCAATCTTTCAGGGTGAGTTAGTACATGCATATGCAGGGCCTTTCAAATTGTCATGTGCATCAAAAGACTCATGTACAATGAAGTGAAGAGGTAAGCTAAGTACTAAAATGCTGTGGTACACAAAATTAGGTCCACTGTGAGTGTGTCTCTGTGTGTTCCTGGACAAGATGAGTTTGTTCACTGGGTATTATCCCTTTTCCACTCTTCTTTGTTGATTTTCTCCTCTTTTCATTCCTTGCTGACCAGATCTTTGGAACGAAGAGAAACACTTTGCACAGAAACGGGATCGCAAAGTAAGGGTATACACTGATGATGTAGGAAGCTATATCTATGAGTTTTACAAAGGTAAAAACGTAGAGATAAGGAAGCCACGTACACAAACAAAGGACTGTTGAAAAAACGAAAGCGTTCACTTCTTTAGTATCTTTAAAATATTCCAAATGAACCTTTCTTGTGAGGATTGCAAGAACTGTTACGGCCAAAATAGTGGTTCCAAATAAACCGTAGTCAATGACAACTAACCAATCAAGCAATGAATTGCTTTGACCGGTAACAGATAGTTTGTAATGAGGAGGATCACTTGTTGGATCAAAAACAAGTGGCCGATATGTAGTAACTACGGGATCCAGTGCAGACCACAGTATCATTATGAGGACGGCAGGAGACACGAGGATGAAGGTGAACACAAACATAGCTGTATTGGACCACAGTTTCCCAGGCTTCTTGAATACGAAGAAGAAGAATCGATAGATTCTTAGCAGTCTCATGAAAAGGGCTGAGTAAATCATTTGCAGTCCTATAACACAAAACCATAACTGTGCTTGACACAGAGAACCAAAGTAGTTAAAATCTGTAAGTTCTCTTGAGCCTGTCATTAAACAGCTTATGTACAGCATGTAACAGCCAACAAGTATAAGGATACTCAAGCTGGGACTGGTAGCCTTAATCGATGGCTTATTCCAGTAGTAGATTAAGAGCACTAGGACAACTGTAGTGAAGACAAACAGAACTGCAGCCAGGACAAGTGTTGCTATAACTAAACCAAGAGGGATCAAAGCAAACTGCACTTCAAAGTCATCCTTTGGAATCTCTGATAACTGGTTCAGGACTGTTACATTTCCAGTAAGTGGATTGTAGTGACCAACGTATATCACCTTCCCCTCTTGCACATGAAAAATATCTACTATAGTCGCTACCTCCCTCTCATCATTGAAAGCAATATCCCCAAGGGCACCAGAAAAGTGTACAGTTTTCAGATTTTTTTCCACTAGTTTAGTTACATTGCTCTTATCAAGTTCAGACCCAAATTCTGCAGATGTCAAGTTGTTCAGTGCTAAAGCAAAAGCCCAGATGGAATCATGCAGTGCATTAGCATGTTGGCAGCATTTGGTGCACATTCTGAGACCAGCATGGAGTGGCCACCGGCTGTCATCAGGTTGGTAGGGGATGCCTTCTTGTGTCTTAGCTGTACGATTATGTAGTTCTATGAGGTACTCACTGTATGTTTGTCCTGAAACTAAGGTTGTGTTGGGATTGGGTTGGAGCCTGTACTGCAGCAAAAACACACCTTCAACTGCTCTTAGCATTGTGTCATTGCTACAGTTCTCTGTACTGCCCATAAGCTCCTCAAAGCTGAGGTCATGAAAGAGCCACACAAACTCAGGCCAACGAAGGTTCCGCTGATATGAGTCACAGAGAAGTTCACGTGCTTCAGTTGCTGTTACAGAGGCATATATTATTCTTGCTGCCTTTGGTAGGAGGTTCTTGACAGGAGAGGTAGGAAATGTAGGGGAGACTTCTCCCAAGAACACAAGCTCAGACTCATTTCTTCCCTCAATTTTGTTCACAAAGTTGTCTGCAGTTGTTGTGTGCTGGATCAAGATTGTATCTCGGACCATGCTGATTCTCCTCCATTGAAAAGTGGCCATCAATTCCATAACAGCGTCATTGTAGACGGCTGAGGAAGGAATCATTCGGTATAGGTGTGGATACTCTTCTTCACTGGTGAATACTGGAGAAATGGCACCAGCTGAAATCTGGAGGAGGCCTATTCCAGGCCTTCCTGCAAGTGGGGAGACTGCCTGGGTGACTGTGGAACACACCAACCCCACCACCCCCACTATGTTCAAATCACCAGTCACATGTCTTACAAAGTTCCCTAGTGCTTCTGTTACCAGACTCTGGTTGCATGTCTCTGTGTTTGCTGGGACTAGCTCCAACTTATAGTCAGGCAGGATGTCATCTCTCATGTTTATCTTGTCCACTGCCAGTTGTGCTGCTGAAATCAACTCCTCTCCTCTATGGCAAGGGGGCTGGTGAGATAGCCCAGCTGTTTCTGCCAGGGGTACAAGGGTAAGCAAATGGAGGGTTGCGTTAGGATTGTCAGCTGGTGGGCCACTCTCAGCCAAAACTGGACAACAGACAGCCAACAAATACAGTAAAATTTGCGCCATGTGTAAAGCCGCGGCCATGCTGCTCGGACTCGTCACTCTGCAGCTGTCACACTTCCTGATGTAAGCTATAGAGCGGATCGGTTGGATCTTCACTGAACTTGACAGCGGAGGACAGTACTGAAACAAAGTTGCCGCACCACTGATGTTCGCTTTTCTAGATATCAACACAGCTAGCGCGGACTCTGCATGCAGGACTGGTTCACTCACGCTGTGCAGTAAGTAACAAATGTCCGAAATTTGAGGTCGTACAGTTGTGGGCTAGCTGCGCCATATATATAATATGGCTGCGTTGCACGGCTGCGCTGCACGCATGCAAATCGTTGGTACGGCGCGCGCATATCAGCGTAAGGGATGTGCTTTAATTGGAACTTTAAGTTGCTGAACCGCGAAAGTCCGTACATGCGTAGCAGTCGTGTAGATTCGCGGATCTACCTGCAGTGTAGAGAACATGGAGCCACTGTCAAAAGAGGAGTCTAACCAGCTGGAAGCAACCAGCATGGCCGCGAAGCAGCGCCGCCGAAATGTCACCAAGCTTGAGCATCGCCACCACGCGCAGAGTATCATCCAGAGCAAAGCTCTAGACGAATTGGAGACGGAAGTACTCGAAACGGGATTGTACGAGAACGTGGACGTCGGCAGGGGTAGTAGGGGAAGCGTCGTAGCAGCAGAGATAGTGTACAGTGAGTTCGATAAATAAACGCAGGCTGTAACAACCCACCACATACTCTTTCTCTCCTTTCTCCCTCCTCTCTCAGGTTGCTTATGGTGGAATATTACACTAGCCCTTGCCCCCATGATATGGTTCTATCCACTCTGCGCTCTTGAGATCAGCGGATACGAGATTCTATGTGTCCTCTGGTTCTCCCCACTGCTGATGCTAATTGGTCCAATTAGACGAGGGGCTTCCTCTCCTCTGGGCCTCCTCCTTCTTCGTCTCCTGACCCTAGTGGGTGTAGCCTCGTATCAGGCACCCACGACCCTCTCCAGACTGATTGTGCTGGCGGTAGGGAACATGTTTGCTATGTTAACACTTGGTGCGACTTGGTGGAACATGTCAAAACTGGATAGGTGAGTATGGCAACTCAACTGACGCATTGTCTTGCTGTAGCCGTACTACAATTTTTGGTCACCTTCATCTCCTCCTCCTCTCCCTCCTTCTTCTGACCCTCTCAGACACCGCCACATCTACCTGCACATGCTTGGATTGCTTCTGATGCTGGCTGTGAGGGTGCTCTACACCTCCTTTGACCCAGTCTTCATGAGCTTCACGAACAACAGCATTGCAACTGCTCTCGGCATTGCTGTAGCAGTGTTCCTCTACTTTGCTGACTGTCAAACCCCCATCCTCCATGAGAGCAGCAAGCAGCCCCATGCTGGCCACCCCGGCTGGATGGTCACTGCTATGGGGTTCGGAGCACTTCTTTTCCTGACTCAGTTTCTATTTGGAGATGTGTCGGTTGTGTCACGTTGGGCAGTTGCCCCCTATCCTGACCGAGGGCCGTATCCATACCCATGGAGGTAAAGTTGGCTCTTTGGAGAAAACCTGAGCATTGGAAGAGGGGAGAGCTCTTTAAAAATAACCTAGAAGGCTTTGGTACTCACACTCAGGAGCTTATGAACTGCTACACGGCACTCATAAGCTCCTGCCACACTAAATACCAACTAGAGATCCAGTCTGAAAAACAGACTAACGGTATGTCTATAGATAGATACATATTACCAACTGTCCTTGGCTCCGATGCTGGCTCAGTTGTCTATAGATAGATACATATTACCAACTGTCCTTGGCTCCGATGCTGGCTCAGTTGTCTATAGATAGATACATATTACCAACTGTCCTTGGCTCCGATGCTGGCTCAGTTGTCTATAGATAGATACATATTACCAACTGTCCTTGGCTCCGATGCTGGCTCAGTTGTCTATAGATAGATACATATTACCAACTGTCCTTGGCTCCGATGCTGGCTCAGTTGTCTATAGATAGATACATATTACCAACTGTCCTTGGCTCCGATGCTGGCTCAGTTGTCTATAGATAGATACATATTACCAACTGTCCTTGGCTCCGATGCTGGCTCAGTTGTCTATAGATAGATACATATTACCAACTGTCCTTGGCTCCGATGCTGGCTCAGTTGTCTATAGATAGATACATATTACCAACTGTCCTTGGCTCCGATGCTGGCTCAGTTGTCTATAGATAGATACATATTACCAACTGTCCTTGGCTCCGATGCTGGCTCAGTTGTCTATAGATAGATACATATTACCAACTGTCCTTGGCTCCGATGCTGGCTCAGTTGTCTATAGATAGATACATATTACCAACTGTCCTTGGCTCCGATGCTGGCTCAGTCCTTGGCTCCGATGCTGGCTCAGTTGGTAAGAGCACCTTCAGAAAACCCAGGTTTGAATCCTGGCTGGACCTTGAATCCATGGGGCTCGATCTGCTTGATGTAATTGAAAGTTGTAGCTCATTATGTGTTCATTGCCCCCCCCCCCCCCCCCCCCCACACACACACACACACACACACGCGCACGCACTTACCCTCATCCTCCCTCCCCCAGCCTTGCCATCATGCTGATGCTTACGGTCGGCTTGGTGATGTTTGGCCACCAAGGAGACCTGCTGGGATCACCGGGGTGGCTCCTTCTGGGCCTCGCAAGTGCCATGGTGCTCTTCTTTATGCACTCCTACCTCGCCTTCTTTGGGGGCTGCATCCTGGCAATTTACACCATGTCCCTCTGGCCACACATCGTGAAAAGGCTGACAGCATTCCCAGTGGGAAAGGCTCTTTCTTTTGCCGTCCTGACTTTCATTGTCCTATTCCTCCTCTCAGCTTGGGTGGTGGCTTATAACTTTGTTCCTGGTGGTACCATTACTCGAGAGAGAACTGACGTTCTTTTGGTGATCACTGTTCTTTTGATTGGTCTTGCCTCGAGGAACGTTGGGCCAAGTGGTGCACAGCCTGAAGCTAAAAGTGGTGAAAGTAAGCGCAAGAAGTCAGAACACACCTCTTCTTTGAAAACTGTTCGTCGATTGTCAACAATTAGTGAAGAGAGGAGTGAGACCGAGGAGGTGGAGTCTGTGCATAAGGCGAGGTCGAGGGAGATGTTTTTGGTCGAGGAGAAAGAGTATCACCACTTTCATGAGAATATAGTCCAAGGTCAGTTGGATTGGGGAGTGCTAACTTTGAGAGAGGGTGGGGGCAGAGATTAGTGAACAGCAATTGGCGGGTAACCTTTGGCCTAACTTTCTCTTCTACAGCTGCCATACTCATCTTCCTGCTGGCTGCTCTGGGAATTGCCTACCGCTACCAACCCCCACTACAAATGCCAGAGAAGGTCCGTAAATATCATGAACTCTCTATCTTTTTCAAGATAGGAGGGAGGTGGGTGGGTGGACAGACAGACAGACATTCAGACAAATATGTCAGACAGACTGTCAGACAGACAGTCAGACAGACAAACAGACAGACAGACAGACATTCAGACAGATATACTGACCCTCTCCCTCTACCTAGGAGCATCCCAAGGTGTTCAGTGCTGGGATCTGGGCCTTCCATTTTGGCTACGACAATGATGCCTATCCAAGCATGGAGCGAGCCGCTCAGCTCATCAACAACACAGGTGTGTGTGTGACTGTTACCTGGTGAGGCCGACTACCAGACTGTTTTATTTTGTGCATGAGATGGTAGCTTCCGTCTACCAGTCGTACCAGTGTGTGTGTGTGTGTGTGTGTGTGTGTGTGTGTGTGTGTGTGTGTGTGTGTATGTGCGTGCGTGCGTGCGTGGTGTGTGTGTGCGTGTGGTGTGTGTGTGTGTGTGTGTGCGTGCGTGCGTGCGTGGTGTGTGTGCGTGCGTGTGTGCGTGCGTGTGTGTGTGTGTGTGTGCGTGTGTGTGTGTGCGTGTGTGGTGTACTGAAATGCCCAGACTATACATTAATGTAGGAATTGTGGTTCAATTTTCAGCTTGAACGGCTGTTTTGAAAACCCTCATAATAGGCCATTTTGTTTGCAAATGAAAAAGCTTGTACATGTACATGGAAATCGGCTTTCAAATGGCAGTTCAAAGGTCAACTTTGGCGTTTCTCTGTACTTGCAACATTCCTAATTACGTGTGTTACTAATAGAGGCATATTGTCTGTTATAGTCTGTGTAATGTCACCTGACTACAGGTGTGGATGTGATTGGTCTGCTTGAGACAGATGCAGCCAGGCCCTACATTGGTAGCCACGACCTTGCATCTTGGCTGGCCGAGAGGCTACACATGCATGTTGACTATGGACCGGGGACAAAGGACCACACGTGGGGGTAAGTAGGTCTGTATTGTAACTTTGTCCCCATCCCAACCACACACACACATGCCACCTCCTTCCCATCCTCTCCCACAAACACTCATAGATCTCTTGTTCTTTCTAAATACCCCATTGTGAAGTCCCAGCACTATTTGCTACCATCACCAGAAGGTATGGTGACTCTAGCATTATGACATCACCACCACCTCATGTATCCCGTTTGTCGATGCAGGCGAGCTGGCTCCAGCACTTTTGGTAACTGTCAACATCTCTGGCAGTATTGTAAACATCTACTGTGTACACTTTGGGAATGATGTGTGAGTTGGTGTCCCATTCCCAGTCTGTGTGCATATTGTGTCCCATTCCCAGTCTGTGTGCACATTGTGTCCCATTCCCAGTCTATGTGTATATTGTGTCCCATTCCCAGTCTCTGGTGATTGTGGGTCTAGGTATGTTATTGTGGGTCTCATTCCCAGTCTATGTGTGGAATGAGACAGAAATCACTATGTATATTCACACCATACTGTACCACAGTGATGTGTTGGACCGTAAGCTGCAGGCGGAGAAGTCAGCGGAGATTCTTTCAACCACCCCTGACCCAGTTGTCATGCTCAGCTACATCACTAACCCTCCAGGCAGCAGAGACTACCTGAAGATTGTCAGCTCAGGGAGAGTCAAGGTGAGCTTGCTATCCCTCCTTACACCACCTGGGGAGTCTTCAATGAATGGTAGGTCTTAGATCATTTCAATCACAGTCTGGTAAAGATTACCCGAGTGTGATTGCAACGGTGCATATAGGAATTTTGCCAACTACCTCTTCCGTGAAAGCCTAAGACTATTGTTCATTGAATGTTGTGGCACACGCTAACATAAATAACACAGTATGTCACTTGAAGAGTCTGGTGTCCCCATTTTATTTGTGTGGTTTTCGTGGCTTTTGTCCTATAGGACATAGAGCCTGGTGACCGACACAGGTGGTGCGAGTACATTTTCTACCGAGGAGTCATCAAGTGAGTGTGGAAACTAATTTGTTTATGCTCGCTATTTTCACTCCTTTACTGCTTCCCTTTCCCCTCCTTTCCTCTCTCTCTCTCTCTCTCTCTCTCTCTCACACACACACACACACACAGATTAGGGTATGCCCGTGTATCTCATGGTGGACTAAGTGACACAGAAGTCCAGATTGGCAAGTTCCGGATCCCAGACCATCCTGGGGAACCGGATAATGAGATCATGACACAGACACCCAGTGAAGTTCCAGAATGGATCCATTTTCCCTCAGTGTAAGACTAACAGTAGAGCTCTGTTTACAAGCATTGATGGAATATTTTGTTTTTATAAAGATCTTTTTTGCTGAGATTTTACGTACCAAGAATGGCTTTGAAGTCACCTTGAAATGGCAGGATGGGCTAGTCATCTTGGAATATGGCAGTATATATGCCATAAACTCCCCCTTTTTGAGTCTTGCAAAGGGTCTTTTTCTTTATGTTTTGCTTGAATCAAAACACTTGCAAATATGTCCGTCCTCCCTCATCAAATTTATTGCCCATGACATTGTGTTTGTCCTTTGCCTCAATCTGTTTGTGTTCTGTAGGTTTGGTTCTCTCTACCACGGCCATTTTGCCGACGAGTCGCGCCATCACTTTCACATGAGCACACCCAAGTACTTCAAACCTACCTGACACCCAAACTGTGCACACGTCGTCTAGGCATTTTTCACTTTTTCAATCTATTGCATGGTTACTTGTGCTGATCTCAGTTAGCGATTTGATAATAAAATTATTTTAGTCTGCCTCAAATTTATTATGTCTTGTTTTGTAACGTCTTTGTACCACCATAGTACACACTCCAATTTTACAGCTGCTGCCAGTTAATTAGAACACAATGTGAGTTTTCAAATTACAGGACAGAACAAAAAAATCACAAGCATATTAATTACATACAAGTTGAGCCAGGAGGAAGCATATCTGGATGGCCTGGGGGCATAGCTATAGCAGTTAAGTCTTGCAAGTCAGACCCAACCAACCCTGGCATGGATTGCTTGATACTGAAAGTGGATCACTTTCAGTACCACACACGGGACAAGTGCTGAGGTTGGTTGGGTCTGGCTTGCAAGATTATATAGCATGGTAACATGCAGTCCTATGCAGATGAAGAGGACTTTTGCTCTCCAATGCATCAATCAAGCAATTGGTCACATGTACACTGCCCAAATTGTACTCACATTCTAGTCTTAAGACTTGGTCACTGTGAGACTGAGTCAGTGACTCTGAATTTCTAGTTAGACAAGGACCCTCTTTATGACCATGAGTGTACTATAGCCCTACTCTTGAGTCTGGTTCCCAGATATCACTTGTGTGGGTCTGGAACCAGACTAATAAAAAGATGGGCCTGGGTACAAGTCTGGGTAGCCTTGAATTCTGTTATCCAAAGCTGTGAAACAAAATCTGGAACAGAAAACCCGGCCGGGTTAATTGTCTCCCTCCCACCCTAGACTAACTGTTACTACAGACTCTAATGACACTCCTGAATGTGTCACCTTTCTGTGTACGTGGTCTGTTCTCGGTAAAACAATGTAATAAAACATGGTTACATATGTACAGATGTATTGTGACACTTGGTGCCAGCCCCAATAAACAACAACAAAAATGATGAAATGAATTCAGTGTTTCTAAATATTACTGAGACCGTGATCTTGTGGACTTCACAAGTCCATTCTGCTTGTGTTTCTTCCTAGATTTTAACGACGATTTCAGTCGTTCAGACCCCGATCCGTCACTTTCTTCCCCTATACAGTCAACACCATAACATGGCAGCTGTGTTCTGCCCACACGGGGGGATCTTTCCTCCTGAATTGCACCTAAACTACTGTTTTTTCTCTTGATTGTTCTACTACCTGATGATTTAAACCTGGAGTTTTTATCCGAGTTTAATGCTGTGTCACCACCATCTGTGGGTGTCTGTGTGTCATCGTTAGTGGAGTTTATTGCTTCAGGGTAGGTAGATCTTCGCATGAGGGCAGTGGGTGTGGTTTGGTGAACAGACGAGGGGGTGTGGTTCTCAGTTTCGTATCTCTGGGGATTGTAGCTGGGAGAGGCTGTACTGGACAGAGAAGAGTGTGAAGAAGAAGGGGCAGCAAAGGTGATTGAATTGCCATCTTGAATGGTATCCGAGTCTTGAAGTAAGGCTGTTTGGGGTCTGTGAAGTTGTACGTAGGTGGGTGATGAGAGGGGGGTGATCTCAGGCACCGAGTTTGATTTTCTTCGCCTGTGGGGCAAACTTGATGTGAGGCCTAAAAACAAGGGGGACTCCCGACCAAAACTGTTGTCTGTTGAATTGAGAGAGCAGATTGATCCGCGGTGTCCAGCTTCTGTTGGCTGTGATGGTGACGGTGTATCATTATGACGTCTGTCAAAGTTGAGGTCAGGTAATCCAGAATCCTGCAGGTGGTCTCTGGATGTGTGGCGGGTCTGAGGAGGGCTAGGAGAGGTGATTAAAAACCCACAGAGTCGTTCAATTTTCTTCCAACGGTTGCGATACTCCTCAAAGTTCTCAGATATCTTTTGCATATTATTTCTGCATAAAAAGAAACGCATGGAGAGTCACTTATATTTTGAAACAGGTATCTTTCTTGTTGCAACACAGTAAATAAGCATATTTTTAAGAAAGCTAAACAAAATGAGCCAGTCTGGGAATAGGACAGTTAGACATACACGGCCTTGGTGATTTGCATCCCAGCATCTTCCAGTGCAGAGGAGTTAGCCAGGTGAAAAGTGCCCAACAGGGAGGATCGTCGACGCTTGATTTTGTCACACTGTGAAGGGAAGGAGGAGAGGAGGGAGGGAAGGAGGAGAGGAGGGAGGGTAGGAGAGGAGGGAGGGAAGGAGGAGGGAGGATAGGAGAGGAGGGAGGGGAGGGAAGGAGGAGGGAGGGAAGGAGAGGAGGGAGGGAAGGAGGAGAGGAGTGAGGGGGAGACATTTCAAAGTGGTCTCATTTTAGAGGCACTGAATAGAGGGGTTCCACTCATATGGTGGTCACATGACTTAAGGCTTGATCTGACAATGATCTAATATCTCCAATGAAATCACTGTACCGGTATGCTGAATTTACATAGCACATATGGTAGACATATGGTGGTCACATGACTTAAGGCTTGATCTGACAATGATCTAATATCTCCAATGAAATCACTGTACCGGTATGCTGAATTTACATAGCACATATGGTAGACATATGGTGGTCACATGACTTAAGGCTTGATCTGACAATGATCTAATATCTCCAATGAAATCACTGTACCGGTATGCTGAATTTACATAGCACATATGGTAGACATATGGTGGTCACATGACTTCAAAACTTCTGAGATCAAATACTTCCAATGATATCCCCGCCCCCAGACTCACGACTCTCTGTGCCTTGGCCATCTCCTCTTCGGCGCCTTGCTTCCTCCTCTTGAGGTTCTCCCACTCCTGCTTGTAGGCCTCCTGCAGCAGTGCCTGCAGGAGGTGGTCATTGGTTCTACTGGCCTCCAGCTGGCTCTCCAGTGACCACAAGCTCTGGCGCAAGTGCTGGATCTCCAGGTGGGCATGCAGCAGGGAGGAATCCTGGGATGACCTATAACAATTCCACAGACATGATCATACCACTTCTGCAGGTTAGTTTATAGGCTCTTTACTAGCCTCGTTCCCAGGCCCCGCCCAGCTTTCCGTCGCTTACAGTATGGAAAAGCCGTGGAGAGCCTGGTATCTTTTCTCACGTGAGCATGACGTAATCGGAAAATGGCGAAATTTTGCAGAATTAACAGGCTGCGTTTCGCGCATTTTAAACCGACTACACGCTCAACGCTTGGTGTGTAAGACAGTCGCCTCCTGCTAGCTAGATACGTGTGGTAAGTTACCTGGTACCTTGGCTCTTTTCGCTGTTCTGGGCCCGGTGCGCCCACGCACAATTAAACCCTTTCTACCATCCTTTCTATCCTGACGTCACTCACGTGGGAAAAGATACCAGGTCCTCTCCCGCTTTACCATACTAATAAGCGACGGAAAGCTGGGCGGAGCCTGGGAACGAGGCTACTCTTTACCACTTGTTTCCCCTCTACCACATCTTGCTACCTACCATACTGTATATAATGGTCTTGTTCCCAGACTCCTTGGAGCCTGGGAATGAGACTTTTGCACACTTTTTGTATACCACTATTTCCACACTACTCAGTGTACCATTTGTGCCTAGTATCTTGTGCACTGTACTGTACACGCACATATGTATCATTCTGTATTTGTGCCTACAACTCTGGGAAGCTTTGCCTGCTACCTTGAGAAGCACTCTTCTGACAGCTCTTCTTCCTCTGAGGCAGGGGAGTCTGGCTGATCAGACGATGAAGATGCCTCACTGGGAGGGAATTCCCCTCTCTCTGCTGCCTCCTTTTGCTGCTCAAGCCTGTAGTGGGGTGGGGGGAGGGATCAGGTCTGAGTGAGGTGGGGGAAGGGGATCAACTCTGCAGTAGGATGGGGGGAGGGGATCAGGTCTGAGTGGGGTGGGGGAAGGGGATCAAGCCTACAGTGGGGTGGGGGAAGGGAATCAAGCCTGCAGTGGGGTGGGGGAAGGGGATCAAGCCTACAGTGGGGTGGGAGAGGGGATCAAGCCTACAGTGGGGTGGGGGAAGGGGATCAAGCCTACAGTGGGGTGGGGGAAGGGAATCAAGCCTACAGTGGGGTGGGGGAAGGGAATCAAGCCTACAGTGGGGTGGGAGAAGGGGATCAAGCCTACAGTGGGGTGGGGGAAGGGGATCAAGCCTACAGTGGGGTGGGGGGAGGGGATCAAGCCTACAGTGGGGTGGGGGGAGGGGATCAAGCCTACAGTGGGGTGGGGGGAGGGGATCAAGGCAAGTATAAAATTCATGAGCAAGTCTAGCCAATGGAAAGATCCCTGTTACCAACTTGAAATCAAAAACTTCTATAATTATAGTATACATTGTGTACAAGTTGTTTCACATAGTGTACAAGTTATGTAATTTCTACACTACGTTCCAACCAGAACATAGGAAATGCCATTTCTGCACTTACACATCTGGATTCATTCCAGGAGTGGAAACCAGATCACGATGAAACTGTTATTAGCCATGGTCATATCCTCACCTCTCCTTCACAACTGAACTAGTATTAGCCATGGTCATATCCTCACCTCTCCTTCACAACTGAACTAGTATTAGCCATGGTCATATCCTCACCTCTCCTTCACAACTGAACTAGTATTAGCCATGGTCATATCCTCACCTCTCCTTCACAACTGAACTAGTATTAGCCATGGTCATATCCTCACCTCTCCTTCACAACTGAACTAGTATTAGCCATGGTCATATCCTCACCTCTCCTTCACAACTGAACTAGTATTAGCCATGGTCATATCCTCACCTCTCCTTCACAACTGAACTGTTATTAGCCATGGTCATATCCTCACCTCTCCTTCACAACTGAACTAGTATTAGCCATGGTCATATCCTCACCTCTCCTTCACAACTGAACTAGTATTAGCCATGGTCATATCCTCACCTCTCCTTCACAAATGAACTAGTATTAGCCATGGTCATATCCTCACCTCTCCTTCACAACTGAACTAGTATTAGCCATGGTCATATCCTCACCTCTCCTTCACAACTGAACTAGTATTAGCCATGGTCATATCCTCACCTCTCCTTCACAAATGAACTAGTATTAGCCATGGTCATATCCTCACCTCTCCTTCACAACTGAACTAGTATTAGCCATGGTCATATCCTCACCTCTCCTTCACAACTGAACTAGTATTAGCCATGGTCATATCCTCACCTCTCCTTCACAAATGAACTAGTATTAGCCATGGTCATATCCTCACCTCTCCTTCACAACTGAACTAGTATTAGCCATGCATGGTCATATCCTCACCTCTCCTTCACAACTGAACTAGTATTAGCCATGGTCATATCCTCACCTCTCCTTCACAACTGAACTAGTATTAGCCATGGTCATATCCTCACCTCTCCTTCACAACTGAACTAGTATCAGCCATGGTCATATCCTCACTTCTCCTTCACAACTGAACTAGTATTAGCCATGGTCATATCCTCACCTCTCCTTCACAAATGAACTAGTATTAGCCACAGTGGAAACCTGTCGAGCAGCCACTAACTCCTGGTCCCAGTTGTACTACAAAATGACCTGGATAAAGCAACCACCTGTCTATATAAGCATGGCTAATAATAGTTTAGCTGCAAAGAGGTGAGGATATGCCACCATGTGACCAGCATTTTGGCCTTAATTTATATTATTATATTGTTGCATATACCTTTTCTTCAGTACAAAACTAGTGCTTATATTCTCGCCTCTCTTTCACGACTCAACCATTCTTAGCCTTGCCTGTGTATACCTCTCCTTCACAACTGAATTGCATGCTAATGTCCTTACCTCTCCTTCAGAGTGGTCAGCTCCCTCTCATAGACTCTGATGCTCTGTAGGAAGGCATCAATGCGGGTCTGGGCAGAGCGGCGCTGCTTGAGTATGTAGAGCAGTCCCAACAGGCAGAGTGAGGAGGAGAGAAAGACTACTACGTCCTTCCAGTAGCCAGAGCGGCCTGGTGTGTGTGTGTGTGGTGTGTGGTGTGTGTGTGAGTACGCATGAGGAGTGAGGGAAGGAAAGCGACAAATATCTAATGCACCATGCATACAATGTCTATTGTACCCAGCCAGAAATAAGACAGAAAGGAGTCCATTAGGCGTGTAAGGTATTGTTCCTTTGGTCACCGAGTTTGTTTGTCTTCAACCAGACAAACTAGTGCATGGCCCATGAAGATTGGACCAAGCACTGAAACTTGAGAATACATCCCGCATCAAGGTTGGACAAAAGGGACACACACCATTAGCCCACACATTATGCAGGTGTCCATGTGTTGCGCATATGTTAGTGGTGTGAATGGACATGGACGTACCGTAGATTGGGAAATTTTCGGCATTAAAAATTTTTTGCCAGTTGCTTAGGCGGTGAAAATTAAATGTGCGAAAATTTAAAATTTAAAGTTTCATTTTTGCCACTTAGCCACGCGGCGAAAATTAAACGCGCGAATATTTCTTACGCAAAAAAAAAAGCTACACGAAAATTTCCCGATCTACGGTATATCAGTATACAGTATAACAGAGCCATTGTAAAACCACAGACATGTATGTGGGTGTTATAAGAATGAAGGAGATAAATCGCACAAATTCCACACACTTCTAGTATGGTGGATTGTTTCCAGTCCTCCCCCATATTTTTAGTCTTTAGTTTGCGTTCACAATAATGCACGGAGGCAGAAGAGCAGTGAATACAGGCCTGGGATCATTCATCACGTGACTGACATCAGGTGGAGGCGAGGTGGATGTAGGGCAGGGGGGGGGGGGGGCAACTGCAAATCAACTCACTAGATCATCTGTTTGGGTGCTCCACTGTTTGTCAGGACTTCAGACTGCGTGATCAAAACCTACTCAGCTTGACTGGTAAGAAACTCACTAGATCATCTGTTTGGGTGCTGCACTGTTTGTCAGGACTTCAGACTGCGTGATCAAAACCTACTCAGCTTGACTGGTAAGAAACTCACTAGATCATCTGTTTGGGTGCTCCACTGTTTGTCAGGACTTCAGACTGCGTGATCAAAACCTACTCAGCTTGACTGGTAAGAAACTCACTAGATCATCTGTTTGGGTGCTCCACTGTTTGTCAGGACTTCAGACTGCGTGATCAAAACCTACTCAGCTTGACTGGTAAGAAACTCACTTGAATATGTGTTCCTACGTCCGCCTCTTTGCAAGATGAATGATCCAAGGCCAGCCTTCTCTGTTTTGAGATCATTGAAAGTGGGTCTGCATGTGGCTCACCTCCTTTGGGCGGTCCAAAGAGGACCACGTCCATTGCTCGGAGCTGTATCTTCCGCTTGTGTTGGCAATCTGAGATCCCAACCACCATCTGAAGGACCTGTTTTGCATTGTTGGCAATCCTGTGAAGAAGGGAGGGAGGGAGGGAGGTAGAGAAGGAGGGAGGGAGGGAGGGAGGGAGGGAGGGAGGGAGGGAGGGAGGGAGGGAGGGAGGGAGGGAGGGAGGGAGGGAGGGAGGGAGGGAGGGAGGGAGGAGAGAGAGAAGCATTTTGGGATTAAAACAGAAATGGTATAGAAGCCAAGGGTCTACAGCATACCTAGGAGCCAACAATAACTCTCCCATCCAACAGAAAGCCAACTCACAAACCACAACTACTTTTTGCTCTGTAAACACAGCTTGATGTGTCCTTGAGTTAATGACATTAGCTTAAGTCCCCTCACAGACACACACACACACACACACACACACCTAGGCAGGTGTCTCCCGGTGATGTTGTGTTTTCTGAACACCTCACTGTACTGAGGCAGCTCCACACTGCTCTCCAACCAAGACAGAACATCATCAACTGACCAGTTGAAGGCTGGAGGTGGAGGGATGGGGGGGGGGGGGGGGGGGGGGGAATTGCAAAAGAGTGCAGGAGGGAGAACAAGAGATGTAGATAGTGAGAAACAGGAGGGAGGGAGGGGAGGCTGGTATCAATCATTAAGAGCTTAGTGTCCGCTCAGGGCATCAGTACTTTAGACAGGCTCATACCTTTGTTCTCATGCCAGGACTGCCAGAGGTCTTCAGAGGTGATCTCCTTATCCGTCTCATGGAACCGTTGACTCTTTTCAGAGGTCTCATTTAACTCTGTCTGGAGAAACTGTGGTGAGAGTGGAGAGTGGGGGGAGGGAGGGAGGGAGGGAGGGAGGGAGGGAGGGAGGGAGAGAGGGAGGGAGTGAGGGAGGGAGGGAGTGAGGGAGGGAGGGAGGAAGGGAGGGGAGGGTTGGGGAGGGGAGGGAAGGTAGAAGAGAAGGGAGAAAGGGTAGGGGAGCAAAGAGGAGGAGTGGAGAGAGGAGGAGTGGAGGGGAGAGGAGAAGAGAGAAGAGGAGAAGAAGAGGAAAGAGGAAGAAAAAACAAAAGAAGAGGTGAAAAAAGGGAAGTGTAGTCTATTTCTAATGCCAGGAGGTAATGTGTTGATGCATGGCCGCAGTCACTGAAAGCTCTCTGCTAGCTTTGTGTGCACACACATACACTCCACAAACACATCTGGTCACACATGTTCTGAATTTAATTTGCAGACCCAACAACTCTCATTAAAACCTTTCAAACAGGAACTCAGTGACACAAGTATGAAATGTGTAAGATAATCCCCTAGTTTAACAATACGTACAGAATTTCTTGGAACACTGCTTAATTTTTTACGTGGAAGCCATAATGTCTCTTGTACCAGCTGTTAGTCTGCCCTCTCCATTTGGTATTTAGGGAATGTTTGACATTCCATATCTAAGACAAAGCCTATATTGACATGAAGCACACAGTAATGTGGATAGTGGGATGCAGTGATAGGCCGTGACATCCCCTATAATTGGCAGCAGCACACAGTGGTCGGATGGCACTAAATACTTATCTACACCACAACAAAACGTACACACAGCCCATTCCTTTCCTATTTGGGACAGTACAAACGTGAGATGTTGTGAATTTACAGTGTATAGATGATATGTATGAATGGATGTAGGCATGGTGAGATCTGATATCGGGTAAAACGTGTCCTACGCAGTGGGTGACTTTACGTGTCTGCCTTTTGTCATAGGGAGATGTGGTTCATAAATGTTTCATGCAAATATAAGTTACATTCCCAGACAGAACAGCATTCGTCCGACAAACTTATTTGTTGGATGTTACCCCTAGCAACCCACTGCCACACCCATCATCACTTCCACCCATTCCACTTTGTGTACTCAAGTGCAAAGATTTGGTTGCTAAGCAACACCCAACAAACACATGTACACATAAACACACACACATGCAAAACATGTGTACATAAACAAATGCAGACACACACCCACCCACACACAAACCTCCTCTGATTCTTGAAAGTCAACTGTGCCGTCTGCATTGTCATCTAGCTGTCCATGAATCCACTGAATGGCTGCAAACTCTAGCTCTTCATTTAGTGCTAGAGCATCTACGTGTGTGTGTGTGTGTGTGTGTGTGTGTGTGTGTGTGTGTGTGTGTGTGTGTGTGTGTGTGTGTGTGTGTGTGTGTGTGTGTGAGAGGTGAAGGTCAAAAAGTAATAGGTGACAGACACAGTGGTTTTCTGTAAACAAGCACATATTAGCAGAATAGTGCAAAATTCACAGAATCAGTCACTCACACATACAGCTGCACACTTCAATACACAGTGCCACTGCACAATAATACATGTACTGGGCAGCTATAATACTGTAGTCGTCATGGCAATAGCTCTGGGTGCTGCTTCGCTAGACCTTCGTTTTCCAGTGGTGAATGAGTGAATCAAGCTCGATAGAAGAGTCTTCTTTCAGCTGTAAGCGGCACCTATTTACACCTAATATATGCTCAATTTACTGGCTTATGTCTCCGGTAAGGTTTCTGGAAAAAAAGTGTTTAAGCTTGTTTGCTTGTTTCTAACTGGCTCCATAATACACACACACGCACAGATGCACACACACACACACACACACACACACACACACACACACACACACACACACACACACACACACGCACACACACACACACACACACACGCACACACACACACACACTCTCTCTCACCTACTACTACCAGGTGGCTGTCTTGTCCTGATTTGGCAAGTGACAACAACAGCAGTCCCCCCAGACAGCACACGACGACTGTGTACGCTAACTGCGCCATGGAGCTAGCACGCCCGCACCGCACCACCATCCCATCAACGCCAATCAGCTGCCTGAAAAACAGCCCGCCCATATTAATTGACTTCTTTGACCATATGCTTCAACAATGGCAGAACAAAATTTGCCTACCACAAAAAACAGTTAAAGATTAGCAGAATGCAGTTATGCAGCCGCTAGTCTCACCACAGACTACTAACCTCCTTTGCCTGGGTTTATATACGTACGTGGCAGCACGACAGCGATGCGAGTAATCAAATTAATGGCCTTTGACCTCAGGCTTTGTTTACGTTCCACTTCTTTTGTTAGTTAATTAACTCAAGGGGATCAAAAACTGCAGCTAAACTTCCACAATAGTAAGGAGCTTGATCTACCACTAGCTCGCCTACTGGTATAGCTCAGTGTAGTTAAGGACTGGGTCCAGTAAATTTTCAGTCCACAGATCAGTGATTTTCCATGCAGATTTCTTGGACAGTTAATGTATTTATACCAGTCACTGGTGCACTGAATGAAATAATTATTCATCACCTTCAATTTAATGTTGTTAATTTAATTAGCACACGTCACATGATGGACCAAGGGCCACCCAATACCACACCCCCTCAAGATACATTTTGCAAATTCCAACATTTTTCCCAATGGCTAAAGGAGTTCATTGTATGTTAGAAATAATTTAGTCGATACCATCTAACTTTTCACCGAGGTGCTTCTCGAAAGCTCATTCCTATCTATTTTTAGCTGCAATTCTTTGATTTTTGACCTCTGACAACACTCACATTTTTTGCCGTTTCTCAAAAACGAATGGGAGTATCAAAAAGCACCTCGGTAGATTCTAATGATTTATGAAGACACTGCGAAAAGTTGAACTTGATGGTAGATACGGCCCTGGGAAGAATGTTGGACAGCCACATCGTGACGGGCGAGCTAAGTTGTGCGGCCATTACTGCCGTAAGTGTCGAAGTCACGTGGAAATCATGCACTCCGATGTGGCGCTGCTGAGTTCCCGGTAAACCTTAGAGCAACTGTTCTAAGTGTTATCTAGTGTTTGTTGGCAATGAAAAACCATTTCTTGGATGCAAGATCGGTGCTTGAACTATTCTAGATTAATGCAAGCGCGTCGAGTTGTTCTGAGCCTGATTTACTGTCCATATCAAGGGATCCGAGGTTCCAGACTCTAAAATTGTCCACCTTTTTGACGTATCTTGCCAGTTCACGCCATCGCAATCGTATATACGAAAGTGTCTAGTCCAAATCGCGGATATAAACTAGCATCACGGTGCTTTTCAGAACGGTAGAATCTCGAAACTGCTAGGCCAATAATAACGAAGCCACAAAGTGTAACCACAAATTGGAAACCTATCACATGACAGCATAGTGCTAAATTTAATATTCTATCTGCACTTCTATGGTGCGACTACGGCGCGCGTAAACAAAAAGGAACCAGTCCTTAACTGCACTGAGAGGAGTCCAATCCTAACTGCATTTGGGTATATATTTTGCAAGTGGGAGTAATGAGACAATGGAGAGAAGGGGTGAGGGAGCTCAAGAGAGATGCATGGACGGGGAAACTGCAATATCCTCCACTAGTTCCCTACAGGAGTCACTTCATTATCATGCAAGAGTAAGAGGGAAGGAAGGGAAATGGGGAGGGGGAGGGAGCGCATGAGATAGTGGAAAATCATGATACATGCTGCCCAGGGGTGGATCTAATTCCATTGCAGTATTGAGAATGCTAACAAATTATGCTATAATCATAGCGTCCTTCAACACAGGTGTTCCCCTTTAGACGAGTTGACACACCGACATTCCCCCACACGCAGAAGACATTCCTAGCCTACACAGTTCACACAGACTATCAGACTAATAAATTAGCAAATTAATAGCTCAACAAAATGATAAAGAATCTATCTGTTCTGATTCTATTCGCAAGCTGGGGCTAGGAAGCCTTCAGCTGGGCTGCCAGCTGTGCGTTCTCCTTCTTCATCTGGATATGGTCAGCACTGATGCGCTCCAAGTTAGCCTTCACCTTCTTACTGCTCTCTGTGTCAATCTGGGTGCATTATGAGTGTGAATGTGTGTGTGTGTGTGTATGTGTGTGTGTGTGTATGTGTGTATGTGTGTGTGTGTGTATGTGTGTGTGTGTGCATTGTGAATATGTGATGTGTTTGTGTATGCGAATGTGCATTGTGGTGTGTGTGTGTGTGCACGTTGCATATATGTGCATATGTGCATGTGTGAGTGTGTGTGCACGTGTGGTATGTGAATGTACATGTGTGGTATGTGTATATGCACGTGTATGACAGTCATAGTAACATGACATAACTGCGCATGCATAAACACATGAGATGGGTTCACCTCATACCTTTTGTCTCATACGTGTTTACTGGCAGCTTTCAGCTAATGACCTTTAACTGTACACACATAGTACAGCACAAAGCTGAAGTATACCGTCTAGTACGAGTCTTTGTAGTGATACTGGTCAAGAACTTATTCTTGCGTGCTCTTGTTACAGGTTCACTCACCTGTTCCTCCAGATCTTTCTGTCCTCGTTTGGTCAGACCTGTCTCCTTAATCGCCTCAACCACCATGTCACAGTTCTGCATAAGTATACGATCGTGTGTTTAAGTAATGGATGTAACACAACTGTTGCGTGTCACTCCCACACACGCAGTTGCACACACCTCTCTCAGACTGGCCAGCAGTTTGTACGCAGTCCTCCTTGCTTCATCCTTCCGGGCATCCTTGTACACCTGCTCGTCCGTGACGGTAAATACACGATCAAGCTTCCCCGTGAGGCCATTTATCTCCTTCTGCACAATCCGTGTGTCAGCTAGGATCTTGCCAATGTCTTCCTTCTGCTTCTGTATATTTGCCATGATTTCCATCATACGACGCGTGTAGGCAACTCTGTTCAAGTCCTTACTCATGTGCTCGTATTCACCTACCTTTTGTGTGTGTGTGTGTGTGTATGTGTGTGTTTGGAAAGTCTTCCTAACAAGGAGGGTGGCAGGGAACGTGTCCATTGCACCATGAGTCAGTGAAAATGATATACTTGTTTTTTGTTTTCCTTCTTGTATGTGTGTGATATAGCATGCTGAATAATGTAATGTTAAGCTTATCACTGTGGGGGTATCATAGTAGCAGCTAGCTGTTCCGTTGTTTCCAGTTCACAGTTTTCTTTTTTGCTGGTCATCAGGGGAGTTCCCAGTCTGGTCTTTGCACAAACACAGGTTTCGGTTCCTTTAAACTCCCGACCTGTGGATGGCTACAGAAAGGGCGGAGCCACTCCCGTATGTACGTGGAGTCCAGCTTAGTCTGGTAGTTGGGACATGCTGCATGTGGGCTTGGAACATGTAGGCTCACTACATGCGATCTTACACATGCTTTGAGTCACCAGTCTTATGGTGGCTAAATGACTGTAGACTGTCACAGCTATTTGACCTTTAACTTGAATCTCTGAGAATCACTTGAGTACTTGAACTATTGTTTTTGTTTGCAGACCAGCAAAATAAAAGTAGTAGCAATGCCAGAAGTATACTTCTATGACTTATCTCTTAGGAAGGCAATGGATGCTGCTAGATTCTTCTCTTTAGTTGATCTCTCTTCTTTCTCTTCTACATGTGACTGACTTTTTCTCATGATGTCATAGGTAGGCTATGACATCATTGGTAATTAGTTGGGTGTCTATGATAATTGTTATCTACAAGTTGTGTGACTTATC
>OX422187.1:2167158-2237158 GCA_949130485.1 Agelas oroides | reverse complement strand
TTTGAGTGGAGGAGGGGTAGGGCACATGTGGTTTTCTAACTCAGTTGGTACAACACAGATCTGTTAATCATTCTGGAAGGTGCAGCTTGCCTTTAGGGATCCTGGTTGTGAGATCTCCAGTTCCCTTAGGGGCTTGCAAGTCGCTCGTGTGGTAGGGGTGGACACTCTGTGCTCCCTCCAGCCACCACTCCCCCTTGCCACTCCATGCTACACTTCTGGTCTTGCAGAAGGGAGGAGTCCAGGGGGAGGCAAGGGAGCGAGAGAGTCCCTGTACTATCTTCCGCCTCAGCATGATACCAGCACCTGTGCAAGATGAGAGGAGAAGGGAATCATGGCACAAGAGAACGGGACTGTATTAAAGTTTCATCCCTCCTATCCACTCTCCCTTCTCTTCCTCTCCCTTTCTCCCTCCTTTCTCTTCTTCCTACGTATATCCACTCCTAGCTCCTCTTTCCTATCCACTCTCCCTTCTCTTCCTCTCCCTTTCTCCCTCCTTTCTCTTCTTCCTACGTATATCCACTCCTAGCTCCTCTTCCTTCTCCTTTCTCCCTGTTCCCCTTCTTCCTCCCCCTCACTCTCTCCTTTCTCCCTGTTCCCCTTCTTCCTCCCCCTCACTCTCTCCTTTCTCCCTGTTCCCCTTCTTCCTTCCCCTCACTCTCTCCTTTCTCCCTGTTCCCCTTCTTCCTTCCCCTTACTCTCTCCTTTCCCTCCCTTCTCCCCACCTTACTCTCTCTTTTACCTCCCCCTCCCCTCCCCTCCCCTTCCCTCTTTTCCCTCCCTTCTCTTCCTCCTCCCCTCTCCCCCTCCCCCTCCCCACCCTCACCCTCCCCATCCTCACCCATAGGTTCATCGGCAGCCTGTGCAGTATCCCTGGGGAGTTTCTCCAGCAGGAACATGAGCAGCCTCCTCCACTCCTTCATGCTGGAGTAGAGGAATGTCTGGTAGCCAATCTCACCCTGGTAGCCAAGACCCTGAACAAAGAGAGAGAAAGGCTAGGGACCAGTACATGTGCACAGACACAGTATTAGTTGAGACCTGGGAACTAGACGAGCCCTTCTCCAGCTTTTGTGCATTACAAAAACTGGAGAAGACCCTGCAAAGAAGCTGGAAAAGAGTCTGTGAGGTTAGAAGAAGACAAAATACTTCAGGTCGAGACTATAGAAGTGCTTGCCCTGTGGTTCATTTTGCAGGGCCCAACTATAAACTTCAGTCGTCAAATACTGAAATTTACCTGACAGGCATTGGCAAGGGTGGAGCACATGCGGTAGCGAGCTGACATAGCCTCAGGCAGGATGGTGGAGCTCTCAAAGTCTGGGTTGATGACCCTCAGGCAGCGGACGCACGCCTCCACCATCATGTCAGAGGAGAATTGCTGCAGGCTCGTCACTTCTTCATCATAGTTGCTAAGTGTGTGTGGTGTAGGTGTGGGGTGTAGGGTGTGGGGTGTGAGGAGGGTTGGGGTGTAGGGAGGTGTGTGGGGGGTGAGTGATGTCTTGTAAATACTCAGTTTATCAATTTCTTAAGCTCAATTCACGACTCACCATCCAATCTCCCTCAGGGTTGCAACAATAATGTTGTCCACTTCCTCCATTGGATCGATCTGCTGTGCTGCAGCAAGTACATGTAGCCGCGCCCACAAGCGATCATGTGAGCTTCTGCGCATGCGTACAAAGCGTAAATTCCACGTGCTTCAACAACTCACCCGCAAGCAAGGAGGTAGTATAGGTAAGGGTTTTCTCTTACTTGCAGTAGACGTTCTAGGTTTAAGAGTAGTTCCGGTGTGTCTGAAATCTCTCCCAGGGTGGTAAGGATGGTGAATACTCACGGAAAACGTCGCGGGACGCGATACCTCTTCTCCCGCCAATTCAGAAAACACGGTGAGCCGATTCCTTGTAAAGGACACTAAATTAAGGAGTTAACGTTAACCACTACACTGGCCACTAATCTTGCTGACTAGACCTTCGCACAAAATGTTTGGGCAAATTACCATGCAGCATTTGTGCAGAGCAGTTATCAGTGGTACAGTTCAACAGTTAATGAATCGAGATGGTCATGGTGCATGGATTTGACCAGACCCTCTTCCACTACTGTGTCATGACCAGGCTAGTCTCGCTAGCCACATCTCAACTGTGCTTCCCCCCTCCCCCAGGCCCATTCCACAAGTGGGTGCAGCTAATGAAACTAAGCCAACACAATAATAGAGTCCCCCATATGGCCATGGCAAAGTAGTTTCTTATCAGACACTCAATTTGCGTGTGTCCATTATTTGTTTATTGCAATCCATGCTCGGAAAATCTCAGCCATTTAAAAGTGGGGGTGTCATGGTTTGGGAAGCGGTAATAACACTTGTAGTGGCAGGTCTCAAAAGAAGCAGGTGCTGATGAGAAACAATAAATCTGCTTTGCATGCCTAATGAGGATACCTTTCACATAGACCCAAAGGTCACACATGCAGTAGGGTAGTGCAACAGCGTCTGTGGTGTAACACTGCAATTACAGTTCATATTGTTTGACACAGGAACGCAACATCTCTCAACCTACCTGAAGGTGTACAGAATTGGTGACATCGTAGATGTTAAGGTGTGCATATACATCTTCAATTTCTAATCTTATAGTCAGGTCTCCATGCACATGTACCTCTGTTATTTTGTCGCCATTGGTAATTATTGACTTAAGACCCCTTCTGCATTGAGGCTGGTTATTTCACGTCCCTATGCAGGGCAATGGTGCCTTTCAGAAGGGAATGCCATACAAGTTCTACCATGGTAAAACTGGCCGAGTGTTCAATGTTACAAAGAGTGCAGTTGGCGTAATTGTCAACAAGCAAGTGAGGTAAGTATGTCATCGTTTTGTATATTTCTTTTTAATACTGAAACCTGGGTCAAAATTTTATATACACAAGTGTATTAAGTGCGAGTATATATTGGTTTGTCATCATTGGTTAATCTATAATGTCCATGAGAATGTGTAATTAACTGACCCACAGAAATCGTATCATCCAGAAGCGCATCAATGTGCGTATTGAACACGTGAAGCACTCACGCTGCCGGGAGGACTTTCTTCGGAGGGTGAAGGAAAATGAGGCGAAGAAGCGTGCCGCAAAGGAACGGGGGGAGAAGGTCATCTGTAAACGGCAGCCCGTGGGACCACGCCTAGGACATGTTGTGAAGACCAAGGGAAAGAAACCGGAACTAGTTGAACCTGTACCATACGAGGTGGTCGCATGAGAAGAGGTGTTTGTATGATTATCACATTCTGGAAATAAATGTTTTCATGCAGCTACAGTAGCAATGTGTAACATCTTAACTTGTCCCCAGACCATATTTCTCTTGTGTGGTCTGGGTATGAGACTTTGTAACATTGTGCATGAGTCATAATTATGTGTAACTCAAAATTGCTTGACCTATATTCTGATCCAGGACATTATGTGTATGTCTGTTTGCAACATTGCACAATGGGTAAATAATTGGCCTTGCATGGGTGGTTCTCCTCAGAGCTTTTATGATGCAAAAATACTTCTCTACAGTAGGTGGGATATATAAAACGACCAGCGTTAATACTACAGTTAGTACAGTAACAACATGTACACAGCTACTTTCTACACCGTTTGAGTTACACTCAGTAAAAAAAAAAAATTAGTCATGATAAAACTAACTCGAGTTACATAATCAAGGTCAGCACCAGGACCACTGCAGCTAATGCTGCAAAGGCACAGGCAGTTGGCCCACTTGTAGCACGGGCAGTCGGCTCACTTGTGGCATCGGTACCAGCAAATCCAGGATCTGTATCCAATCCTTGAGGACAGCCATACGACCCATTGTTGGCAAACATGAGTTGCCTCATGTTATTTGTAACATCAGGGCACCCCTTGAAGCAGCCAATGGTCCAGGGGAAGGTATCTGGAAGATGGTAGTGATATTCCATGGTGCCATTAATCTCGTGAGTGTGGCCACTACACCTGTCGAGGTCGGTTGGAACCTCTCCACCTATAGAAAGCCGTCCATAGAGTCCAAATCCATCAAATGCCCATCCAAGGAGTTCCGAATGTTGGCCTGGTGTGTCTACAGGCAGCCTACACGCCATACGCTGGGTAGCATTGCTCAGATAGTTGCCGGCATGAAGATGGTAGAGGACCCTATTTGAAGCATGTCCGCCACAGTTGTCAAAGGTGCGACCCTCTGACTCGACTGCGTCAACCCAAATGGTAGGTGCATTGGGATCGTCACTGGGGCATGGAGAGCCTCCCCCACATGGTGCACCCACTCCAAACATGTTCACACCATTTACAAGCACTCCAAGAGCTCCCAAGATTGGTCTGGGGTCCTCCTTGAGGTATGAGATGCCTTGATAGCGTCCTGCTATTTCGCCAACTGGGATTGGCGTGCTGGCATACCTGCACAGGAAAAAAAGAAAATACTACATATTATATAACACTTTTGTTCATGCTTAATTTCCCTAAGGCACCTTCAAGCCCTTTTCTAGCCTCATTCCCAGACTCTTGTGCTTTTCCTTGTCCACGCCCATGAAAACCCTTTCTAACTCCATTCACTACTTTTCTTGTGGGTGTGATAACATTGGTCTGGCTCAATAGACTGTCTCCACCTCACACTTGGGTGTGATATACCCAAGTTTCATTTCCCATGAACATACCATCATCTCACCCCATTACCTGGGTCTCAGTCGCATCCTGTATGTTGTATTGTCTATACAGGCTGGTCCAGGGCTGGTCCATCGTGGTGGGTATGGGGGGCAGGTAGTCGTGGTGACATAGCGGTACATGTCATCGGTCCATATTGTCACTTCAGGGTATGGAGCTGTTGTTGGACATGTGTCACTGCAGTTCATTCGTGGTTGTCTGGGAGGTCCCATTTGGGCATTGACAGCATTGTGGCAGCAGAGAGCCACCAGTGCCAGAGTGAACATCTGTTGGCCAAGCCATTTTTTTTTAGGAAACAACTTGATGTACTTGAGAACAAGGCTAACCGATAAATCATGGTTTGGAGTGCTACCAGGTTCCACCATTCTCCTAGTATTAGTCCTTCCTATAGCTAGTGGCTTGAGAAATAAGCCGTGAAAATGTTTCCATCATTGGACAATGGAGTCTCTGTGTCAAATTGCATAGGTAATAAACCGCTGGCAAGTTAGCCACATGCAGCTTCTCGTTTGTTGGCAAGAGACACTGGTGTCCTAGAGTGTGTGTTTTTTAATCAGTCATTCAAAATTATTTGGTATGTATGGGGGAGAGTTAATTATGGACAAATGCAACATCACGAGGTGATGGTAATTCATCTCACTATCATAACATTCTTGTTCATACTTGATTTTGCAGCAGGCAAGAACACACCACTTTTATGCACTCAATGCAAAACTACTGTATTGCTAGAATGCCAGATCTACTTCCACTTAAAGCTAGTTTTCACTTCGCTGCTCGAGCTGAATCATTTTCATGATTATTTCCCCTAGAGAGCCCGCCGTTTTCAACCTCCGGTGAGCTAGAACAAACGGTTCCTGGAAATAAACTGAATACCCGGCCCAGTTTGATCAAAATGTTAGTGCAGCCACACCATGCAAAACTTTTTGCAATCATGCGATGATACAGCTACCTCAAACTACGTAGCAGGGTAGTCGTGGCTAGCCAGCCCCACCCATTATTTTAGCAGCCATGCATGTGCAACTTATCTTGCTCTGAATGCATCGGACTAACCGTCAACATGGCGGATTCTTCGAGAGGCAGGTGAGCCAGCTAACGGCTTGTGTAGATGCGTTTGTGGGCGCAACCCCCTAGGTTATTATAATAGTCTGGATAAAATACCGCTTGAAAACACCTAACCATGAATATCATGGACTAGGGCTAGGCCACGGCAAAACCAAATCTGCTACCGAAACATCCAATATCAAGGGGTAGTCACCTATATGTCCCGTGTAGAAGCGTTTGCGACCGGGATCAAAATAGAATCAAGCGATCAAAGCCCATAATTTTTGAGAGCCGATCAAGGGATCAAGGTGACCTCTGAACTGCGAAAATCAAAGGATCAAGAACGCGCGCGGCTGCAAATTGACCTTTGACCCGTAAAAAAATTCAAGCGATCAAGCACACTTTTTGCCGATCAAAAGTCTTGATCCCGGTCGCAAACGCTTCAACAGGCGACATATAAGTGACTACCCCTTGAATATCAATTCTCCTCTGGACAATCAATTTTTACTTTTGGCATGAACAACTAGACTGACTACCATTCACTACCATGTCAATGCATGCAGGAAGGAGGAGACCCAGTCTACCCTAGTCTCATGCCCAGACCCCACCTTCACTACCATGTTAATGCATGCAGGAAGGAGGAGACCCAGTCTACCCTAGTCTCATGCCCAGACCCCACCTTCACTACCATGTCAATGCATGCAGGAAGGAGGAGACCCAGTCTACCCTAGTCTCATGCCCAGACCCCACCTTCACTACCATGTCAATGCATGCAGGAAGGAGGAGATCCAGTCTACCCTAGTCTCATGCCCAGACCCCACCTTCACTACCATGTCAATGCATGCAGGAAGGAGGAGACCCAGTCTACCTTAGTCTCATGCCCAGACCCCACCTTCACTACCATGTCAATGCATGCAGGAAGGAGGAGATCCAGTCTACCCTAGTCTCGTGCCCAGACCCCACCTTCACTACCATGTCAATGCATGCAGGAAGGAGGAGATCCAGTCTATCCTAGTCTCGTGCCCAGACCCCACCCTCTCACGAAGAAAAGAGTCTGGTGACTATTGAGTGCTTTCTTGGTTGTGCTGAGTCAACAGTCAATGCCAATGAAATAGCACAACGTCATACAAGTGTTGAAACTAGCCATGGCCATGAATTTGCCGTACATCATAATGATATAACATTCACTTATTCAAAATTCAAGATTGCTGACTCGGTGCAACTAAGAAAGTGCTCAATAGTTACCAGACCCTTTTCCTCGTGAGAGGGTGGGGTCTGGGCACAAGACTAGCAGACACTGGGTCCTGTCTCGCAAGCCACACCCTCTGCGGCTTGCAAGCAGAGTTGCCAGATCCATTGTTCATGCAAGCAATAATTTTGGGATGACAAAAAGTGTACGAGGAAACCAAAATTCAGTCTACTTAGCTATTGGTGTTAGAGTCAATACCATATAAAAGACCTTTTTGTGAGCTTACCCCAGCTGAAGGTGCAGGACCCCAAGTTTTGTGTAATACAATATATTGGCAAAGTGCAAATACAATGCAAATTAAGGCACAAATAATCCATGTTGTGCACGTAATTAGTGAATGTGAACTTTCATTCCCTAAGCAACAAATTCAATTACAATGGCCGACTTGCATGATGACGTCATCATGCAAGTCGGCCATCATATAATGTTATGTAGAAGTTCATAATCTGTGAACTTGTGTTCATGACCTGGGAACACTGCTTGTGAGAACACCCACTGGGGTGGTCAACGTACCGCCCATATAGCATAATGTTATTATGCATGTGTCTATAGTCACATCTTTGTACTGATCGTAAAACCTACCCCCCTGCATGTTGAAACTTGCTATGTATTTTAATAACTGCTCATTTACTCTGATCTGCTCTTGATAGTTCATCACTTGAAATGATACCCACATACTAGCTCTTGTATGCTACTACTTTGTCTATAGCAGCTAGCTGTCGGTAGGATTTGTGACTTTGGTTCTATTTTCCACACACAAAGCCATGGTTTTAGCTGTGAGAAAGAGACGACAGAACGACAGAACTTTGTACCATGAAAATATCATCAGTGATGTCAGTACATGTGAAAGATAAAACTCAAAATCTTTTTGACAAATCAGAGAGGGATGGATACAGACTGTAAACCATTATATCCTTGCAGTAAAATAGTAGACGATAGTTGTTTACATAATAAACTTGTACAGTTGACAAAATACACAGAAATGACATGAAGTGACAACTTCGGCTAGACTGGTGTCTCTAGGAACTCCATGTCATGAAAGGTGTCCTTGACAATAGTAACAGTGGATGCTAGATAGGGCCCAAAGGCATTGTTGTAGAATTCTGCAGAACGACCCCTGTGGAAGAATCATTTATCAGAGTCACAATTGCAGCTGGCATGAAGTAATTTTCTTCGTATAGGAGAACAACTGAGGTGGCCCCTCAGAGATGTCATAGCGGCCCCTCAGCCTAAAATGACAGACTATGACATCTCTGACAAAATCTGAACTATGTGGTATATGTACTTCTCACGTCAACACATCCTCTTGCCCCTCAAACCTCCCCACCTCCTCTTCCACCCTTCACATTCCTCCACCAGTCACCCTCTCTTCCCATTCCACCCCTGCACACCCCTCCATCCCCTCCCACCCCTGCACATCCTTCCATTCCCCCACCCCTGCACACCCTTCCATCCCCCCACCCCTGCACACCCTTCCATCCCCCCACCCCTGCACACTCCTCCATCCCTCCCACCCCTGCACACCCCTCCATCCCCCCCACCCCTGCACGCCCCTCCATCCCCCCCACCCCTGCACGTCCCTCCATCCCTCCCACCCCTGCACACCCCTCCATCCCCCCCACCCCTCACATCTGTCAACCCCTCCTCTCTCCCTCTCTACCCCATCCTTACCTTAGGTCTACTCTGCAGATGTAAGTCAGTTTGCAAGTCTCTGAGTCCAGTGGCTCAACGAGGTAGCTGGTAAAGAGTTCTGTTGCCCGGATACCAGCAAGTAGGTCAGCTGAGGGATGAGAGACTGAGGTAGCTACCAGTACATAGCTATCTGTGGAGGGATCCTGCCGCCATGATCTGTGGGAGTGTGTGGGAGGTGGTTATAGACATATTGCCACTTTAATTTGTAGTATACACTATTCTAATAGAATGTAAAAAATTCCAAATTTTCAGGAAAAATTAATGTCTTCCGGCTAACTTGGCATATTTTCCAAGAAAAGCACTAGCCACACATGGGGGGAGGGGGGATGCTTGAAATTCTAAATTCTCTTGTGCTTTCTCAGAAGTGCATAGGCTTGGGTAACTTCGACTGGCTAATCATATCTCTTGTCTGCCAGATGCACTACAAGGCAGTCTGCCAGTGACGCATCCTGATGCACTAAGCAGCAGGCTCTCTCTGCCAGTAACCTGGCCGGTTCTCTGTGGCTTTGCTAAATTGGATTCACTTGAAAACGCAGTGGCTTCTGCATAATTGGATTAGCAAGAATTTTGAATTTTTCTGCTAGATTAGATCAGGAGCTCATGAACATCTTCAAGGTCCTCCGTAATCTTCTGAATGGACAGAGGAAAATCGAACCTTCTTGCAAGTCATAACCATCCTTGTGCTTGTTGACTACCAAGTGTTCCCAGTGGCGGCAACAGCCACCAAATGGTGTTGGTAAGACTCACACTAAACCATTGCCAGTATTTCAGAAATCATTAAGAAATTTTGTCAGTGTCTCAAGAAGCTAACATTAATTTCACCACTGACATTGAGGCAGCTGATGGTGGAACAGAAGGGACTGACCTGTAGATACAGTGGTCACGGTTGGTGAGGGGTGGGAGGGAGGTGGTCACGTACTGATAGACCTCGGTCTGCTGGTCAATCTGAGACACCACTCTTGACTGTGTCACAACTCCATCCCAGATGTGCCTGTTAGAGAGAGGAGAAGACAAAATGAGGGGGGCATGTTGATTCACCAGCTTGATCCTGTTAGCTGAAATGTGGCCAAATCATACTATGGCTAACACAGTGTTAGGAGGATAAGCAATAACACTCAGCTGAATCGATCAAAATACAAAATACGTCACACGACCATCACATAACACTAATTGCATCACATGATTATCACATAACCATCACATGACCTCACATGACACTAATTGCATCCATGATTATCGCATAACCATCACATGACCTCACATGATTATCACACGACTGTCACATGACTTCACGTGATTATCACATGACTATCACATGACTTCACATGATTATCACATGACTACTGCAGAACATGGTGTACCTTTGGTTCCACAATCTTGCAAAGACTGCTGTGTGTGTTGCCTGAACCTCCACTGTCCCTCTCCACAGCCACAGTGGCACCCCGTCTCCGGGCTTGAGGTACGAGACCTCCACGTTGTGCACTGTGTCATAGTGTACCCATCCCTTGAACTTTCTGTGTGCCTCCTGGAGGAAGAGGGAAGGTGTGAGGAGGAAGAAGAGGAGAGCGTTGGAGAAAGGGAGAGGAGGAAGAAGAGGGGAGGTGTGACAAAGGTGGGGTAGGGATGGAGGGAAGGGAGGAGGGGAAGGATGAAGAATTGTGAGATGTGAAGGGGGACAGGATGAAGGGAAGGTGTAGTAGAAGCAAGGAGGGGAGAGGAGGGAAAAGACATCGGGTTAGTGAAGCAGAAACTCACATGACGTTTAACCACACACATACCTCTCACATTCCCATTATCCACACTCACACCCGACACACTCCCATCATCTACTCACACTCCCACCACCCACACTCACACCCCTCACACTCCCACTACCCACATCTCTCCCCTCCTCACTTTGAGCACAGTGGCAATGCAGTTGTCAATGAACATATTTCCGGGATCATCTCTGTCCTGGTCCAGTTCATGGCAGGGTACTGGCTCTCCTAGCTCAAGATGAGTGAACTTGCACACCTGAAGCATGTCCGCTGCCACCTGTGTGTGTGTGTGTGTGTGTGTGCATGTAAAAGTGGTCTATCTGAATACCACACAGAGCCCCTTTGAAGTGTTGCTATCGCACATCAGCTAATGCATCACTCATTCATCCGTCAACCTTGCCTTGTAGCTTTGTTGCACTCATGGAAGCCATATTAATCCTCCATTATACAAAAACACCCACATCTGGTACATTTCAAAGACGAACAAATTTCCTACAGAATACTAAGCTACATGCACAGTACTCTATTTGTTAGTTGACATTACAGTACTCTGGTTGCTAGGCAATAGTACTCTGGTTGCTAGGCAACAGTACTAGGCATTTGCCTCAGCTGAAAATGAAGGCTTATTCAGGAGAAAGATAAAGTGAAAAGCTGGTACCACAGGTTGTATATGTGCGTAACAAAACCCTGGGTTTAATCCCCACTCTTACTCAAGCCATCTGTTCTTATGCACTCTTGCCGATACAGTGAAACCTGTCTATAATGGTCGCCATGGGACCAGCATTCTTATAGACAGGTGGTTGCTTTAGCTAGGCCATTTTGTACAAGATTAGTATAACTGGGACCAGGAGTTAGTTAAGGAGGTGGCTGCCTTTAACAGACATGTTCCACCGTATTTCACATTCCTCCATTCCTCATACAAACTATCCTGAAGATATGTAAAAGGCTGCCTACTGGAGAACACAGACAGACAGACAGACAGACAGACAGACAGACATACAGACATACCATGAATAGCTTATCAGCATTGGCTATCATCATGGCCAAACACTGACTGGATGCCTGCATAAAGTGGGGGGAGAGGAGGGGGAGAGGGAAGGGGGAGAGGAGGGGGAGAGGAGGGGGAGAGGAGGGGAGAGGAGGGGAGAGGAGGGGGAGAGGGAAGGGAGAGAGGAGGGAGAGAGGAGGGGGAGAGGAGGGGAGAGGAGGGGAGAGGAGGAGAGCAGACGGAGGATAAGAGAGAGAATGGGAAAGGAAGGGGGAAGGAAGGGAAAGGGAGGAGGAGGATGGGAAAGACATAAAGAACAAGATTTGATTTACCAAAGATAGCCATGTTGTGGTGTATTGTACATGAAATATATTTCCATTGCAAGTGACATATGGTTGTTGGTGCTTGGCATCCAGTGATGTTCCCCAATTGACTTTGGCAACAGTTGAATTGCAACAAGGTAAGGGCGGAGGACCCAGCTGAATGGGAAGCTCCATTCAAAGTATTGGAAGCTAGTTCATGTGACAAGGGCCTTATTGGGTATGTATAAGCATAGCTAGAAGCCCCCACAGAAGTGGCATGAAAACAGAAGCCCAAAGACACACCTCTTCTCTCCTAACAAACATGTTCCAAGCTCAAGGTAGGAACCACACAAGTAGCTCTTTTCTAGTAACCTACTCTGCCTCGAAACCTTACTCACCAAAAGCCAGGCCTCACTGGGACTCTCCAACTAGTACAGTGAAGAGTGTTTTCTGTTGCTTAGCAACCAAAATCTTTCAGCTAGGTTTATTAAAGCGGAATGGGTGGAGGTGATAAAGGCAGTTCGGTTGCTAGGGGTAATGTCCAACACATCACTTACAATCCCCAGACAGAACAGCATTTACCATGCAGCTCTGTCAAGAAACCATTTTGCGTACATTCCATTGAGTATCAGTTTGGAATTTTGTTAAGTTTACAGAAAACAGTGTTAATTAATTTGATGTCTAAATGCAGAGAGGTTCCTGTCAACAGAGTACAGTCTGACGTCAACTGCCATGGGCCATATTCATGTCTGACGTCCAAACAGGACAACATTACAAACCTACATGTAGGTGTATACCTTTATGCTCTAATCAGTATCCCTATTTATAATCAGTAGCCCAAATTATCCTTAATAGTGGTCATTTCTTGGTTTAAATTTTGTGAGAGAGAAACTGTTTTGCTACTTACGACAGACTCGGAGACTTCTTTATTGATGGCAGGGTTTGGGGAGTGGTTGACAACTGTTCGTCTGAAGGAGCCGCCTTTCCTAGCGATGGGGACAGGTTTGAGCATGGAGGAGGAATAAGAGAAGAGTGTGGGAGAGAAGCATACAGCTAGGTTCTGAGCATCCATCTGATGGTGGGGAAGGGAGGGAACGTGGAGAAGGGAAAAGGGGTGGGGGGGAGGGAAAAGGAGGGGGGGAGGGAAAAGGAGGGAAGGGAGGAAAATGGAGGGTGGGGGGAGTAAAAGAGAGAGGGATTGAATTAAGCAGCACTGACTTCCGAGGTACATGTAGAGTACTAATTCACACCTCCCATCAGGAAGACAAGTCACACCTGCAAATCAACATCACATGCTCACAACAACTGACAATGACATCACTTTCCTGGTACCATTTCCCACTTCGATTGACAACAGAGTTACTTTAGAGGCACTCCATCAAAGGCAATCTACAGCCGACAATGACATCACTTTCCTGGTCCCATTTCCCACTTCCATTGACAACAGAGTTACTTTAGAGGCACTCCATCAAAGGCAATCTGGTCCCACTTCCATTGACAACAGAGTTACTTTAGAGGTACTCCATCAAAGGCAATCTACAACTGACAACCTGGCTTCCATTCCCCCAAGTCGTAAAAGTTGAATAGGAAGTGGCTGGTAGAAGTTACCAAACAAACTCATTTGACTACTTAGGACTAGACTCCCCACCTACACCTTTGGTGGGGAACACCCCTGAGGACAGTTTGTGATCAGGACATTTGAAATAGTCCCCAGAATATGAGTTGAAGACGCCCCAGAAGCTTCAGTCACTAACCAAGACATTTTTTACATGTAGATATATCTGAGAGATGTATCTTGACTGAGTCTCGCAAACTTCCCCTGTGGGTGAATCATGGCAACTCTCTCCCTACAAACAGACTGGTTTAGACCCTTCACACAATGCAGGCCATCAATCATTAGTAGGCCTTGCATTCCCGGACTGTATGTGAGGAGGAAAAGTGCCTGGGAATGAGGCTAGCACACTGGCACAGTAAGACAACCAATCACAAGTCACCTCCCCTCTTTTGAGCAAGTTGTTGTCTGATTAGCAAGGGGGCGTTCTTGATTTTAGAATGTTGGTTTCAGGATGGATGTGGTTACCTGGTTGATGTCTGCATGGTCCGAGACTTCTTTCAGGAAGGTCAGGAGAGAGAGGAGGGCTTCTCTGTTCTCGTCTGGTATGAGGAGCATCACCGACTGTAGTGCCTGGAGACGTAGCTGTGGGGGGACGTCTGTGTTGTGTGTGGGGAACGGGGGGCAGGGGTGTGTGTTGGGCGTGAATGGGGGGAGGGGAGGGGGTGTATGTGTTGGAAGAGAGGGGAGAGGGGGATGGGGGATGAGAGGGCAGTGTGTGTAAGGGGAAGGGGAAGCGTGTGTGTGTGGGTATGTGGGAGAAAGGGGGACACAGTTACTGTAAAAGGTTTGCACATATTTTCTACTTCGTGTTGCGTGTGTGTACAGTTCATTAGCCATAATACCACCAGCCAAGACGATATTCTAAACAGTTTACCACTAAAGCGACAGCTACTCGTAACAAGCCATCCTCTCATCTCCCATCAAGTTAAAGTGAACAAGGGGGCAAGATAGACTTACTAAGTAACATGAGCCTTATGGAAGATGGGATCACTCGTGAAGGGGCTAGAACAAGGTAGCCTCGTCCCCAGGCTCTCTGAGGAGAGAGCCTGGGGACGAGGCTAAGAACAAGGGGGCAAGATAGGCTTACTAAGTAAACTAATGCATGAGCCTTATGGAAGTCAGAGATTGTGGCACAAAGTACCGCTTCACGTCACGTTTAGCATACTAAGCTTAGGTCTCTGAGGATGCCATACCTATGACATACAGTCTAGCCTACCTCTGACATCCAGTCTAGCCTTCCTCTGACATCCAGTCTAGCCTACCTCTGACATACAGTCTAGCCTTCCTCTGACATACAGTCTAGCCTTCCTCTGACATCACATATGAAAACTGAACTTCAGAGGTCATGAACTGTCAGAAGTTAGTTGGTTGCTTTTAACATGCCACAAATAATTACACTTGCTAATTGGACCATACCTCAGATACAGTCCTTTTGATTTGAGAAATGCCAAGCTCACAGCCTCACAATTTTACTTCCGAACATTAACACTACCTGCCAACAGTGTATGCCACATCCACCCCCAAGCATGAAATCTTTCAAGAGGATCACACCTTACTGTGTTCCAGGCTCTTGTGAGTGTACTGAACAAAACATTGAAAAGACTTTAAAACCTAAACGTTAAGTTAGTAACTTCTCCTCTTGAGCAAAAATTTTAAGTTGACAATGTCGACTTGTGTCAGGTGCCAGAATGGCAGACACATAACATGAACCATAGTAACTGGCAGCTCCAATACGTAAAGTTAGCCTTTGTTGAAAGGCCAGCTGAAGGTTATGTCAATCACATACCTACTCTAGTTTACATACTCACCTGACGATTATCAGTTGCTAGGCAACCATAGTACTACATGATGGTGCCACATATTCTCTCATTTAATTAATGAACAGTCACAGCACAGCTTCACAAAACCAGTGGAATGTCATGTGGGTACATGTAAGTGCCTATTAGAACATGGAACTGCAACCATTCTTTCCAGGAGGCTACAATGTGAAACCTTACAGTAAGCCACTAGAGCATGGAGACAGCCGAAGACCTGTCCTGTCTGTCTAGTCCCAACTCAAGACAGGTTAGTTGCACTCCCCTCTTAGGTACAGTAGGAAGTCACTTATCCAAACTTCAGTTATCAAAACATGCCGTTTATCTGAATGCGTTTAACAAAGCCACACCCACTATTTTCGGCTACTTTCGTCGAGGGAAAGCTGGTTGTAGCTGTTCAGCGGTTTCAGTGCTTGCTCTATCCGTTGTATGGCAGCTGAAGACACAGAATAACTTCTAAGGGCAAGGTAGGCTTCTCAAGGAAGGAGAGTCAGGAGATGTATCGCACACCAGTGACACCAGCACATCAGCAGCTGCAGCGCTAGCCGCATACAGTTTCTGTCATGTGGGCTAGCACTGTAATGGCGCCTTCTGTCATACTTCAGTTATCCAAACGTTTTAGTTATCCGAATTCTCTCTGGTCCCAATGTGTTCGGATAAGTGACTTCCTAGACTGACATAGCTATAGTGTTGCTGGACCCACCTAGCAACGCTACAACTTGGCAAGTACCAGCTATCAACTTAAGAACGTTGCCTTCAGAGACGTTTAGAGGCTCCACTTATAGCCACTCACAGGTGTGTTATGAACTCGTCTTAACTAGCTGTCTGTTGACAGTAATGCCAGTACATACGACGTATGCCAAAAACTGTTGTGAAGCTATGCAGGAATGGAGGAAAGATAGTATTTCAAAGGTTGGCAAAAAGTTCAGGTTAGAGTCAAGTCAGGTACAATGACAGTGTGGGAGGGTGAAATGCAAGAAGCATTTTTGGTGGAGTCTGATACTATCTATATTGCGATATGTCACCTGAACCCAACACAATGGGGTACGGGTGACAATTACTGTATCAATATGACATTGTGTGCATATCAGAGCATCCTGTACAGTGGGTGACTTCACACATACATAACAGCTAGGTACCCTTATTTTAGGAAAGGGTGGTATATAAAGAGATTGAGGCTAAAACAGAGGAAAGTAAAAAGGTAGCTGCCTAGAATTGAACCCTAGTTTGAGCTACTAGTGGTCTGCCACTGAGCTACGACAACTGGAAAACCACCAGCCCACAATCTTTCATATGTAGAGATGTGGCTCATTGACTTTTACAGGAAAGCATGTAGCAGTGGGCCCCTGTTAACCTTTTTATCATTTGCAGCAGAGAACAGTGGAGAATAAATCATCACACGGGTAGCATAAAAGGTGGCGAGGGCTTGTAGCTAGGTTGAAAACTAAATTGGCAGCTCACACAAAGCACCACAGAGAGAGTAGGTGTGATAAATTGCTATGTGTGGTTGAGATCACTCATGGCCTATTCATGCATGTGTAGTTCATAGCAAGTTCTCCCTAATCTCTATTCTCAACTGTAAGAAGTCTTATTCCCAGACTGGTTTGGGAATGAGACAGGGACTGTTGTGTACACACTCACTTTCATGAATGACAATGAGAATCTCGGAGAACTTGGTGGTGAGAAGTGGCTCTGGTAGTTCCCGGAAGTAGAGTTTGATCATGTCAGCAATATCGTACACTGAGAATCCCTCATAGTCACTGTTGTCTGCGGTGAGTGGGGGAGGGGAGGGGAGGGGAGGGGAGGGGAGGGGAGGGGAGGGGAGGGGAGGGGAGGGGAGGGGGAGGGGGAGGGGAGGAGAGGGTGGGGAGGGGAGGGGAGGGAGAGGGAAGGGGAGGAGAGGGTGGGGAGGGGAGGGGAGGGGAGAGGAAGGAGGGGAGGGATATACTCATTTTCTCCCTATAAAGTGTTATTGGAAGAGAAGATAGTAAAATTTACCTGGATTTGCTTCGTTTATTGCTTTCAGTGACTCTGCTTTCGCTTTTGATCCAGCTCTTCTGAAAATTCCCTTAGTCTCGAGTCCTGCATGTGTGTGTAAAATATCAGGTAACTGCAAGTCACCAATCTCCCAATAGCGAGGTTACGCTAGCTCACCCACCTGTCTCTCTGATATGAGTCATGGCGTGGAGAATGGCATTGGGGAGGGCCTTGCCCGTTTGTCTCACATTCACGCAGAGAGGTACACCAAACATACGCTTATCTGGAGAGCAAGGATCAGCAGATAGAACACCTGAAGCTTCAAGACACTTTGTCTGTTAGTAAACACTTCCAAAAGGTACAGACAACTTTCATGAACTGGGATTCACATTTGCATACAATTCTTCCAGTTAGCCTCATTCCCAGGCCATATCCCATGCCATGTAGGGTGGCTTGGGAATGAGCCCAGTGACCTGCACATCTCAGTTTGGGAGCTCAAAAATGCAACTGACCAATCAGATTCATGGAAGGTGAGGTTTTGGTGATTTCGAATGATCAATTTCGACTTGAACCAACAACATACGTGACAACCAACCTGAACTTTATGTTTATCATTTGAAACAACCCTGGTCTCTCTCACAGAGAAACAACCCTGGTCTCTCTCACAGAGAAACAACCCAGGTCTCTCTCACAGAGAAACAACCCTGGTCTCTCTCACAGAGAAACAACCCTGGTCTCTCTCACAGAGAAACAACCCTGGTCTCTCTCACAGAGAAACAACCCTGGTCTCTCTCACAGAGAAACAACCCTGGTCTCTCTCACAGAGAAACAACCCTGGTCTCTCTCACAGAGAAACAACCCTGGTCTCTCTCACAGAGAAACAACCCTGGTCTCTCTCACAGAGAAACAACCCTGGTCTCTCTCACAGAGAAACAACCCTGGTCTCTCTCACAGAGAAACAACCCTGGTCTCTCTCACAGAGAAACAACCCTGGTCTCTCTCACAGAGAAACAACCCTGGTCTCTCACAACAAACATCTGTCATATGTTACAGGGCCATTACACTAACAAAACGCCAGTAAGTTGATTTGCCAATGGATTAAAGTGCTTACTTTTGCAGTCGGGCAGTTTTAGCTTTCTTCCCTTCAGTATCCGGGCACTAGAGAGAGACAGAAAGGTAAGGTCATCCACAACACATTGAAAACAAATTGTTGTATTGAGGAGTAGAGTGGGGATGTGGGATGGTGAGTGTGATTGTGTATGTGGTGGGAGTGTGGTGGTGTGAGTGTGAGATGGTTAGTGTGATGGGAGTGTGGTGGTGTGAGTGTGGTGGTGTGAGTGTGAGATGGTGTGTGTGATGGTGTGTGTGATGGTGTGTGTGAGTGCGGGATGTGATGATATATTATGCAAGAATGTGATGGTGTGAGTGTGTGATGGTGTGGACTAAGTGATGACGTACACATTGGACTTGGCCTTGTGAAGCTCAATCAATGCAGTGAGTTTCACCAGGGAGAGCTTCCTCAGGACGCCAATCTGACCCACCGACAGTTCTTCAATTGGAATCAAACTATTGTGATTAAGTGATTGTGCGTGTTTGTGGTCACGTTTATACAATTACCACTCACATAGCATGAATAGCTACTGAAAGAGTATTTAATTTGTGTGCGTATGGGTGTTAAATATAAGCTATAGCCCATTACCAAGCAATGTAATATTACAAGAACTGACCTGACACCAATGTATAAAACTGCCCCCCCCCCACCCAACTCCAGAAGGCCGTAACTACTGACATTGCACCAATTAAGCTTGAAAGTGTGTGTATTGGGTGTTTGTTGTCAGAAGATCAAGTTATGATTACCAACACAGTGTATGAATAGGTCCCCTAAAATCTCATGGTGCAAGATGTACTGGTGTTTTGTGGTCAGGAAATTAAAATTGAAAAAGAAGTAATTTGGGTGTGTGTAATGCAATGTTGATGTCAGGATAAACCTGACAACCGATTCTCTTGTCAGCTATCTGTTACCAGGGTAATGCTTTACCCATTACATACGCCAGACCAAAACACACATACTCAACTGATAGACTAACTAGCAACTGTTTTGGCATGTCTTAACGAAATTGGGGCCCCCCCTCCAGATAAATAAATCGTTAACACACCACTCTCACAGTGGGAAATCACTTATTCTAACAGGATGATACCTTGTTCGGACCCAAGGGTGTTCAGATAGCTGACATTTAAATAGCCATTGCATAATCCGATTGATCGCCACATTTGAAACGCTATATCGCTAAACTTCCGTAAAGAGTGTATACATTCAGCGATACAACGCTTCGAACATGACAGTGACAAGCGAATGGAATGATGTCTGGTTTCTATCAAGCGATTCAGTTAAGTGAAGTGACCTCCTACTGTACATGTCTATGCGATTACAGGAGTTTGTTAGGGGGTCACAGGAGCCACCACTTCTGGGGTGTTGGGGGGTCAAAATCAAGAGTGGTGACACAGGTTAAGAGATGCAGAGACAAGAATAAACTTTGTAATAGTCTGCAAATACTCTCCTCCCTACCATAGCTATTGACTAGCTGGAGTACAATACCCCAGGCCACACACAGGATGTTGGACAAGGTGCCGTGAATAGAGCCAACAAGCACAGCAAAGGTCACACTTAAGCTGACACATTTAACAAGACCCTATAAGTACACATACATACACATACACATTGCGAATGGACATGCCTGTCTTGTCTATGGGACACCATGATGGTAACTCACGTTCTCACAGGTTTGAAGGCTTGTCTGAAGCAGTGACTCCGTTGGAAACTGTGCCACTTAGCGTTTTGTCTGTGTGTGTGTGTGTGTTATGAAAAGGATGTGACGCAGTATTACACACAGTGTTGCCCCATAATAATTCCAACACCCTTAGCAAACTTAATTAGTAGTTTCTCAACAATCACAAAAGGGATGATAGTCGAGAATTTGATTTTAAAGTTTTGCCAATCAATTACCGAAGAAACTCTGTTCGCCCGCAGTGACATGAAAGAGGGCCCCACAGACAGTTAAAATGTTAGTGGGCATAGACGACAGTGACAATTAAGTTTGGTCGGCCTTACCATACCAAAACATCTGACAACACCCTCCCCCTGCCTGTATTACAACTACAACAGGCCACTTGACCTTTAGTAAGGTAAAGGGGTTGCTAGGAAACTATATTCATGGCTGGAGTCAACCAACATGTTTACGACAAGCATTAGCAATTTATCCACCCTCTTGTGCCCAGACCCACCCTCTTATGACAAAAGAGGTGAGTACTATCAATGACTGCTGACTCATCACAACCAAGAAATTGCTCAATTGTCACCAGACACTCGGAGGAGAGTAGGACACGATCACATGATAGCGACAATTAACTGACATTCCAAAGTCAAGAAGTGTGGATGCAAGCAAAACAAATGACTCTATGGTCAAAGTTGTGATGGACGCAATGGGCGTGCATGGTTTTTGACAAAGCTGAAGATGTCTGGCAGTTAAAAAGGCCTCCTGTGACTCACTTTGTGTCAAACTGGTGACTTACAAGCCTAGCCTGCAAGGTGAGCCACAATAGCCAATTTCGACTATTCAGCTTAGTCAAAAGCTCTATGTGCCCATTGTGACTTAATTAGTCCATAGTAGCCTCGTCCCCTTAATTAGTCCATAGAGCAATCTCTGTAGCCTGCATCCATGATTCTTGGAATGTCATCAGAGAGCACTAATTGTTGCAGTGATGTGACCGGCATGTCTTCCCTCCTCTGTCAGACACTGTTTCTCATGAGAGGGTTGGGTCTGGGTACTTACAGCTGGACTTTTAAGTGGATACATGGTCCAAGGTATGGCCTCAAATACCAGTGCTTAATTAGCATGAATTGTAACGAGATTCATTCACAACCACAGCCGTATGCAAAACTGTGGCCACCTCACCAGAGTATGTGACCACATTTGCAGGCAATGCAGCCATTTGTCCAGCCAAGGCAGCTACTGAAGTGCTCTACGAAAGGGCTAAGCTTCACACTCAAAGCTATTTGTAAGGGAATTCTCTGCTGTCCAGTTGTTAAAAAGAGCAAACATTGTGCATAGTTCAGTTGCTCTTGGTCTACTAAACTGGCTACAAACACAAGACAATAACCCGAGACTAAACCCAGACAAAACCACATCCAAGTTTAGCCACAATGGCTTTCCCTGGATGTCCCATCACAGATCTAAAGCCACATCCTTCTTCAAAAAGGCGAGAGAAGTCAGCCAAATAGGTGGGTGGACTTGCCGTGTGGCACAGGCCATGAATTTACTGCGGTTATGTCAACTGTGACCACAGGCCTTACAGAAAACAGATAAAACACAAGATGCCAGATAGTGGGCTGTTTCTGTGTGGGCTACATCATATTGCAACTGATAATACAGTCATGCAAATTTGTCATGCCATGTTCAATTACTTCAATGACAGTATTGACAAGCTTCTTTGTTCTGAGAAGTAAACTGTGACTGAAATGGGCAGTCATTAACATCAAACCCTTTTTCATGTGATGTAATCACTTTTAAGAATATGAAAATATGAAAAACAGCTGCAATGTTGGTGTGTAAGAAGATGATAGCTTCACCTTGGTGACTGGAAAGAAATACTGCCTTATAACGCTTCTAGTACGAGGACAAAATACCACTGCTGTGCAAGTTGAAACAGCTGGTTCCCTTTTGTCTGGCACCGTTCAATGGCTACCACATGGCTAGCCATAATCTCATTCCAAGATACTCGGTGTACTATACTGAGGGTCTGGGAGCAAGACTAGGCCAGCCAAATACGTACAGCTCTGTTTCAGTATACAGCCACGTAATGAAATGCTCTATGGCAAGTACTCCACTACTTCAAGACTCTTACATACCTCTGCATGCTGTCCTTTTTCTTTGGTCTAAGGACGACACCCGGGGATGACAAATCGGAAAAGGATGGTGCTTCTGCAGTTGAGCTGCGCTCACTAAATCTCCCTGACGATTGAGGCTGTGGTGACAGATCCTGCTGATCTCTCTCACTCTCCCCCAGCTCAGACCCTCCGGTACTTGACTCCAGAGTCACATTGCTCCCCCTACTGCTGGTTCCCTTTCGTCTGGCACCGTTTGTCTCCAACACTCCCTGCTGTCTCTCCGCTCGGTGTAGCTCCCCATTAGTCACATGACCGTTCATGTGAACGGATGAATCCTGCACATAGTGACTACCATTCAAAAGGTTGCTGGTGTTCTTGCTCGTGTCTGGGATGGATGCCGTGCTGACACTGACGCTGGATGTGGGGCTGTCGTCAGTAGAACCATACATCTTGGTTGCTGCAAACACATCCGGTAGGGATTGAGACCTGTGCTCATCACGAGCGATTTTTCGCATGCTGGACTCAAATGTGTCAATTATGCCCGTTGCAAAATTGTCAATGCCACTGCGAGGGATGGTGAAGGAGTCCATCTCCCACTCTCTTGACTTGTACAAATCATCTTGCAGTGATTCATCTGCTATCTTGCTCAAACTGGAGTCCAACGTTGACTCAATGAGAATAGATGGGAGCTGATCATCTCCCGGAAGAAAGCTGTAGGTCTTCACTCTTCTGTCAAGATCAGTTAGACTACCACGCAGCTCAGAAACCAGCAAGGGATTTAAACGGTGGGAGGAGGGAGAAAGAAGCCGATCGGAATCTTCAAGCTCTGTCCAGAATTCCGATTTTCTGGACCAACTGTGTGACTTCCTCTTGAAGTGCCAGTGGTCACTGAGAGCTCTCATGTCGCCTTCATCCTCGAAGCTACGACCCTATTAATAATGATGTCATTAGGAAATATCAATCAATCAATCTATCTTGTGTTGGGTCAACCACAAGACTGGGCACACAAGTCCAGGAAAGGATACCAGTAGGAAAGTTCAAATAAAAAGGTCAATGGTGTGAACTTTTTGTAGCAAGATGAAAGGTTGCCCTAACATCCTTAAAAGTTGTTTCCAAATTTTTGATCCAAAAATTCTACCACAGTGATGTTCTATACCCCCATTATATAATCCTAATATATCAGGCACGGATAACAGCATGTCTGCTTCTCTTTAAAACAATCTACCCCTATGAAAATTTAGTATCCAATGTCAGAAATGCAGTCAACAGTCTGGGTGTTGTCTGTAAGCCAACCTTGGTTTGAATTACATCCATAAGGTCCGCACAGCGATTGAGAACGTTGAGTCGCCTGCAATGAGAGAAAGGGCAGTACCAGTGTCAAGTAACAGTTGAAACCAAAGGCGGTAATCTAGCATCACCGATTCTTTGCTTGCAGAAAGAAAGAAAAAGGGCTAGAGACAATAGACTACGATAGTATAGATAAGTAGGGAAGTATGGTGGTATCGGGTACAAGTACCTGATGAGTGCATCCAAGGCAGATTGTTCTAGAAAGGAGTGATCCTTTTCCACTTGAAACTTTGAAAGGTTGATGGGAAACTGGCCGTCTGTGGAGAAAAAAATGCCATATTGTCATGACTATGCCTAGCCTGCCGGCAAGTGTGTGTTTATCATAATTATGGCGATAAGTATGTTTACCTTCGAACATGTGCACGTACTGAGGAAACCCGGCAGCTTTGAGCCACAGACAGGCATCATGAGCGTCCCTAACTGCAAGAAGGAGAAGCGGTACCAAAATATAGATCATTTGCAAAAATATCTACACCCCTTCCCACTATGTTCATACAGTCTTGCAGCTAGGTGAGAAAATATTTTGAACTGGCTAAGGGGTGTTATGACTATTAATAACAAAGTTTCAATGTTTAAAATCGGCTGCTCTTCACCTCTCTGCCTGCGTGATCGCTTATGCCCAGTTGTGAACGTTCTTCTGAAGGCGGTCTTCGCTCGCACCAGCGGGGAGGAGACACCGGGAGACTTGGGCCGACGATCCGACACATGCGACTCGATCGGACTCAACCACGCAAAAAGCAAATCTTCTGCCATTATTACTTGTCAGTGTATCATCTCCCTACACAAACTATTACTGTGTTTCTGTAGCAAGCACTATCACCGATTTGGTCACTGCTGTGGTTAACAATTTCGACTTCCGTTTGGCAAATTAATTGTTTGGCGCGCGCCTCCCCGTTCGCTGGTACGTGGTGGTGTGGTACGGCCAGGTGAAATCCCGCTACTCCGCTCGAAGCTCACGGTAGCCTCCACCTGCAGTCCGAGTGACTCAGCACGTGTAAAGCAGCTAGTAGTAGTACTATTCACTTCACGTCACATGATGTTGACTCCAGCATGTTATATTGTCCCTAGGGGAAGTTCCTCAGTTTCACAGGACCAACTTGTGAATGGGCATCAAGTGTCACAAACCTGTTTGACTGTGAAGGGGGTTCTCTTTCTATACAATACTGTACAGTTGTTCTTGCAAACCAACATAATTGCATAGCATGTAAAATGTTGGCATGTAGCTATTGAAGTAGCTCTCGACTCAGCGAGTTCTGCAAGAATGTGCTGTGTGTGATCCCACAATGACATTGAGTTTCTAATAAGAACGAGCTGACACATTTAGAGCCTACTTAATAGCATACCTTATAGTTTAGGAATTTTTGGCTTGATCATTCTGTTAAATTCAATTTCACAAATGAAATGTTTGTGTTGTTTCTGTATGTTTGGGAGCATTGATCTTCTGTATACAAAAACATGTGGCCACTGTGTAACATCTAATGTTCGTGGTACACATTGTCTGGACTATTATACTGAACTTCCAGCCAACAATAAATCTCAATCAGGACTATGTATGCGTAATCTATATAGGTAACACAGTATATAGTACTACAGGAATGCAAGTGATATTACATAGTGCCTGTATGATAGAAGATTGTGAGATAGCAGTCAACACACTGCTTATTAGGAGTAAAAGTTTGCCAGGCAACTTCACAATCAAGCAAGCATCACAAAATATATTCTGTCTGCTGTAAACTCCTCAGGCAGAAGCGGATGGTCTGCAGTGTGCATGTATATTGTTGTGACTGTTGAATATCAAGTTATTGCTTTGTAGGTTCTTGCATTACTTATGTCTTCATGTTTGGACACAGCATAGTGATTAAAACTAAAGTGTAAAAATGTCATTGCTGCTGTGTTTGGGCACTCTTGCTGCTATATAGAAATTGAAACATTTAGCACATATGCATATGGTTTCATAATAACAAGTGCTGATTGCATCTTGTGGTCAGCCATTGGGGTCCCAAAATGTATTGGCAGTGGAGTAGGAACCAATTTTGGATTGGGGGGGCCAAGGTGTATTGGGAGGGGTGGGGTTAGGGTTATATAATAATATAGTATAATATATACTATAACATGGAGCCTGATTATTGGGGGGGGCAGTGCCCCCCCCCCCCCCCCCCCGTTCCTACTCCACTGATTGGTGCAGAATTCAGTCATTGCACCAATGTGTTATCATAAAAAAAAATCTTATAAGGGTAATTCCATGTCAAATCAACACAAAAAAATCCTTACCCTCACCGATTTGAATGAAACTTGGTTCTTACACAGTATCTGTTGAGATATTAACCCACAGTGAATTTCAGCATTCTGCAATGTATGGCTTCAGAGTTAGAACCAGACGAAAAATTGATTTTTCGGAAATTTTCAGCTTACCCGTTGTCACTAAATCAACCATAACTTTGACTGAGATTAACTTTAAGACTTACAACTTACACCACTTGTAGCTCACAAAATTTCCTTTCGTTTGATATAATTAAAAAGTATATCCCATAAAGTTTGGGTCAAAGGTCATTATTAGTGCACTTTGACCTTTGCTATCTCAAAAACAAATACTTTAATTCTGATTAATTATTTTCCAAATGTTGTTTGGGTCCTTCTCTTCAAGTGATATTAAAATGGTTTTAGGACTGACATGGGACTGGGAGATATGTGACAGAATGTAATGGCAGTTAGGGGAGATGTATTGTAAAGCATTCCTATACTTACCTGATGGTGGTTCATTTTGATTGGTATGGTGGTGGATACCTTTGCAAACATGACACGACAAAATATCCATGATTCCATGGTTGATATGTGATGTCCAAGTGGTGGTTGCCATGGTTACTATGTCAGTTATCTCCTCTAGTGAGCAGTTTAGTGTAGTGTGGAGAAGGGTGAACAGGGAATAATCTAACACCAGACATGTCTCAAACACCATGTCAGATGTGTGACCTCACCAACAAAATCAATTTTATATATAATATTTCATCGTGATTCAATTCGTCACAATTTCATGGGTGTAAGTGGTGGTGTAGTCTTGATACCAGGCCTGTGTTGCCTTAAGTTTCTATTTGCTTGCAACACACAATTATGAAGGGTAGTCATGTGCTTTGAAATCAGGTGGATAGAGGGTAAACATGCACACGGTAGTGCCCGACCATAATATTTCATGCCTAGCAGTAAGCAGTATTCATCCTGCTTTGCAAATGATCCAGCTTCCAATGAACATTAGAGGAAAGGGCTTCGAGATCCTCACCCCGCTCTCCCTGCCCGCTCTCCCCCCAACTGTGTGTCTACCCTCTGTCTACCTGCTGCCATGCATGTGGTCAGATCTTCCAGACCTTCCCCCTCTGTATCACATTTTCGTATACTACATAGTTATGATGAAAGACGTGTGGGAACATGTGCACTTACTTCACAAGAGTGGTTGCTGTTGACAACAAAATTCCACTTCTCAAAGAATTCAAGCATAAACAGCAAGCAAACAGCCAGCCTTTCTAGTAATGTGAGAACAACTTCACATCACAGCTAGTGCAGGCACCTTTTCCATGCTGTTGCTACATACTTTGCCAAGCTTTAACTCACAGTCGGTGCAAGTTTCAACTCAGACTCGGTGTCCGTGCAATTCAGCAAGGATCTTGCCTTCTGATATAGCTTTCTATCACCAGTATTGCAATTTTACTAAGGTTCATGACATTATCACTCAGTAAGCTACCTCCAAATCCACCAAGCTGAATCTTATTTAAAATCACTGTAGCTATCAATCAGCTAAATTTTATCCTCTCAAAATTTCCAGCCTTGTTGCATTACTGAAATGCAAACATTGTGGGGAGAGCCTGAGCATGTTGTAACAAACAAAAAAAAGAATGCTCATCATTTCCACGTTGAACAGCACTGAACTGCTCACTAGAGGAGACAACTGACCTAGTAACCATGGCAACCACCACTTGGACATTACATACCAACCATGGAATCATGGATATTTTGTCGTGTCATGTTTGCAAAGGTATCCACCACCATACCAATCAAAATGAACCACCATCAGGTAAGTATAGGAATGCTTTACAATACATCTCCCCTAACTGCCATTACATTCTGTCACATATCTCCCAATCCCATGTCAGTCCCAAAACCATTTTAATACCACTTGGAGAGAAGGACCCAAACAACATTTGGAAAAAAATTAATCAGAATTAAAATATTTGTTTTTGAGATAGCAAAGGTCAAAGTGCACTAAGATGACCTTTGACCCAAACTTTATGGGATATACTTGTTAATTATATCAAACAAAAGGAAATTTTGTGAGCTACAAGTGATGTAAATTGTAGATCATAACCTTAATCTCACTCAAAGTTATGGTTGATTTAGTAACAATAGGTAAGCTGAAAATTTCCGAAAAATCAATTTTTCGTCTGGTTCTAACTCTGAAGCCATACATTGCAGAATGCTGAAATTCACTGTGGGTTAATATCTCAATAGACACTGTGTAAAAACCAAGTTTCATTCAAATTGGTGAGGGTAAGGATTTTTTTGTGTTGATTTGACATGGAATGACCCATAAATTAGTCTCAGTCAGCATCATACTGCATGACATTCTTGATTCCAAGCTGGAATATGAAAGATCACACTTATCGCTACAATTTTTCATAAAAGCTGTCTGTCCCTGTATTGAAGTTGGCTGCCTACAGTGCCTAACACTGTTTGGATTTTACAGGGGATAGCTAGTAGCCTCACATCCACACATTTCCACTATAGGCTTGTCCACATTAAGTTGGCTTTATTTTGAGCATAATAAGCTTGTCTGGGCAATGCCAAGGGGTAGATTCCTGTGGATCTATATTAAACTACTATACTTGTATGTGAGAAAATAGCCAGAACATTGGCCACCACACTTTACAGAAGCTTGTCAAACTGTGCAGTCAAATTCCACTGCTGCTGAACGGGTGTTTTTTTTTTTTTTGGCAAAATGCATTCCAAAATTTCAACAACACTCCCTGGCGGCCAGTCCTGGGATTCTGGGAACGAGGCTACTCGGGAAACAAATCCGCAGCTCTAGTCTCGTCCCCAGACTCTACAGTCTGGGAATGAGACTATGCAGCTCGTCCAGCCCACCGACCGTCTACGCATGCGCAGTAGATACCGATAAGTGATGCATTGGAAGGCGTTCCTGGATTCCATGCTCCAGCCAGTCGTACAGTGTTACATATATATTCACGCCTACCACCGCGTGAGCGATTAAAATAGCTCGCGCTCGACAAACAACAAATCACAAATCTCAAAATTGAAATGTTGCTCTTGCTTTTAGGCCTAGATCGTAAACCTCCGCACATGTACTCCGTAGTCCGTACGGAGAAGTCAGAGAAGATGTCTTCTGCTTGGCCCAAGTGGCCATGCTAGATGATTAAAGCAGGTTTGCAACACATTTCTGCGCTCAGTATTCCACCCTCAGTACCAACTCCAGGTTTCTCTGTGATCGTATCAGTGAAGTGTGCCAAGTATTAAACCATGTCATTCTGCCTTAAACAATATTGACAGTGCTGGACTCATCATCTATTGCAAAGATCACGTCAAGCTATAGTAATTAGTAGAACAGTCCTGATCAGACCTTGTATATGTGGTTCATTCTACTGAGCGTCTGTAAAAGACACAGTTGGGGAGTGTAAAATGGAAGTGTATCTTGCTGCACAAGGAATCACATCTGAGTCACAAACGATTACCTGTTACTATGTTATCTGTTTATGTTGTTGTGATTAGAATACCAACATGCTTTACTCCTGCACAAACCAGTTTGAAAACCCAGTTTTGCAAGGGGTTACATGCATACAATGTCCTTGTGTAAACTAAGCTACTCAACTTTCTGGCCTGTAGTAACACCTCACATGTCCAGCTTCAATAACTGGACTCATGTTTGTCACTACTCTTGGAATGGACAACTTTGACTGCACCAAAATGAATGCACATTTCAAAAAATTCACTGCTTGTCTACGGGAGGGGCTCATTCGCGAGTGGAAGCAAGCATTACTAGCCCCACCTCTGACTGTTTAGTTTCTGAAAGTGGTTTATAGCATCCATCATTGCACAAGTCACAAGTTGCGCATTACGTGTACAAGTGTGCACTTCTGCTTAGAATATTTTGCCTCTAATGACGACTGATGCCAAGAGGCAACAAATGAAAAGGGAAAAGTTGTAGCCTTGTTCCCGTGTTTCCTCTGCACCCTGAGGAGAGAGCCTGAGGACAAGGCTAGAAAAACTGGCAGTTTCAGAGAACCAAACCCAGGACTTGGCTTGAGCTGCCATGCTCTACCGCTGTGCTCTATGACGGCTGGACAACCACCAGCCCTCACAATCTTCTATAAGTATACTGCACAGGTGAGTTAACTGTATGCTTTTTGCTTTATTCAAGGTGCTTTATGATGGTGGTTATGAGATAATCATGACTGAAGGCATTATGTCATTATTGCATCATCGCTACATTTACTACTAATGATGACTTAGGTGCACATTACATTAACTGCATGCTTTCTGGTTGAGGTTACATAATGCATTATCTCACTATTGCATCATCCTTCTGCACCAATTGTGGAGTGTTCCTAAAGTGTTACATAACCTTATCCTCTTGTGCTAAATTTAAAAATGCCTATCTAAATAGTGCAGTCACATGGTGTGTTTATTGTTGCTGAGTCATTAATTTATCACTCTTGTACCTGGGAAGGAAGCTAAAACAGTATCAGCTGTGTATGCCTATGTTGTTGGTGCTGGTAATATAATATACCTATATACTATGTCACATAGTTTACATCCACAATTATTCTTTTGTTGCAGTAAACTAACATACAGCAGCTGTTATCATGATCATAATACAAGTCTGGTAACAAGGTAGCCTTGCACCAGGCTTTTCCCAGTTCCAGTTCTTGATCGCTTGTAACCCTGGCTCTGGTTTTTGATACAACTGCAAGGCAAATTAAAACTGGAGCCGAGGTCATATACTGCTAGCAATAAAACAACTGGAGCCGGGGTCATACTCTATAGCAATAAAATAAAAAAACTGGAGCCGGGGTCATGCTGCTAGCAATAAAAACCTGGAGCCGGGGTCATGCTGCTAGCAATAAAAACCTGGAGCCGGGGTCATGCTGCTAGCAATAAAAACCTGGAGCCGGGGTCATGCTGCTAGCAATAAAAACCTGGAGCCGGGGTCATGCTGCTAGCAATAAAAACCTGGAGCCGGGGTCATACTGCTAGCAATAAAAACTGGAGCCGGGGTCATGCTGCTAGCAATAAAAAAACTGGAGCCGGGGTCATGCTGCTAGCAATAAAAAACTGGAGCCGGGGTCATATACTGCTAGCAATAAAAAAAAACAAAAAAAAACAACTGGAGCCGGGGGGAAGGCCTGAGAGTAGCTAAGGCTAGAAAAAAACTCTTGTCACTATGAGATAGTTCCTGGAATGCATGGTGCATGTCACCTTTGGTTATTTACTCCATTATGCATGATGCCATGTGTGTGGAATTTTACTTTCACGTGCATAACATGAATGGATGTTAAATAAACAGTTGTCAATAACTATATAGCAGCTGTTGTAATTGCTCAAGCCATGAATAAATTTGGCTAGCGGTACGCGGTTGTACCGGTATGACCAGTTTCACAGACATGCTGGCGCCTAACGTCGATTCGAAGTTTTTTTTTGCACACAAAGAAAGCCTAATAATTTCTGTGCACTTTTCAGCTTATAGCTAAATGCGGGAAAGCCGTGAACTAAACTTAGAGTGAATAATGATTGCAGTCGAAGGCGGAGTGTGCAAATTGGATGCGCTAATCAAAAATCGAGTGCGCAGGTTGGATGTGGAACTGTCGGACCTACCTCCTCCATCCAAGAAGCGAAAGCAAATGCCCGAGGGAGAAAGGGTCCTGCGACTGCGGAAAAAGTGTCTAGCGTGAGTCGAGTTGCAGTACCTGTTACGAGTATCGTTTTATAGGCCTGAAGGCGGTTGCCGACACTGTTGTTTTTATGGTGATCGTCTCGTTCCCAGACCACAGACCACTGACCACCGCATGGTGGTCAGTGAGCTGGAACGAGACTGGAACGCGACTAGATAGAGTCACGTGCGTGACGTCAGGTAGACATGAGGGGGGCGCCCGGGCGGTACCCGATCGTTGTAACCATAGATAATAGAGCTACGAACAGGGATTGGAAACGGCAATAATTTTACGTCGAATCATCGTTTCGGTCACGTGATCTGACGCACACTGCATTGGCAGTAGACGTCTGTGCGAGAGCGGCGGTTATGTGCGTTTCTTCTTTCCCCCGAAGGTCGAGTGGTTTCTGGCAGACTGCTATTGCGATGGAGGGATATTCACGAGTCCTGAAAATTATCAGCAGGCCTGAATACGATTAAGACAGATTGATACGTCCTCCGCATGAGCCTGGAGGCACCTGTTCAGAAAGCTGGAGAAAACTGCACACAATTACTGCAGCTCCATTGTTTTGTCAGCATTACATTGACCTATGTACTGCTAATACTGTACCAGCAGACTTTACCTAAACCAGGGTACAGATCTCTCTATAAAACTACAAGAGTTTTCACATTATTTACACTTTTCAAGACCTCCCATCAAACCGTGTACTGTATCACAAAGAAATAAGCCACTCAGTTACATTCTTTGCTAATGGTTACACTTTATTACAGCTTGCATCATTGGGTAGCCCTGTTTATTTTCCAGAAAAAACTACAAAACTATTATTTTAGCATTTCTACATTGCATAAAAATCAATTTACAACTGTGCATAGTACAATTTTCTACCAGAATATTGTAGATACCGTGGTATATCAGTAAATGCACAAGAACCTCTAGTGCGATGACCCGCGCGGGAGATAAACGATCGTATACCTGTTAGTGGGCACCGCCTTCTAACCGAAACACCGGAACGATGATTCAACGTGACGTCATCGGCGTTTTGTCCGAGTTTGCCCGTAAATTTTTTGTCCGTTTCCAATCCCGTTTCAGTGCTCTATTATCTATGTTGTAACTCACAAACTTTGCGATGATCAGCCTCGAGTCTACCGAACAACGAACTGTATTGACGCTGTCTTTCGAACGTTACCGTCTCAAGTTCTTGGAACGAGACGAGATTCTTCGTCGGGCACCGCCCCCCTCACGTCTACCTTCATGTCGACCTGATGTCACGCACGTGACTCTATCTCCCAAGCCTTCCCCCTCCGTTTTAGCCAAGCGGTCAAAAACTGGAGGAGGGAACGCAGTGGAAGTCCTGGTAAAACTCCTATGTAGAATGACGTCAGGTGGAAGTTTGGAGGACGTTTGGAGTGGAGGACCATGTTAGCTGTGATTGAAGGCCTGGGAACAAGACTAAAAGTACAGTGCTGCAACCTCGTTCCTGGGCCTTTCCCGCCTTTTCGTACTGGAAAATACTGGAGGTGGCGAAGGCTTGGCCCAAAACAAGGCTAATTCCCGGACCTTGTTGCCTCCAGTCAGTGTGCAAATACCGAGGTGGTCTTGTCACATGTGATGTCATGTGACATTGGCTAGACATAAGGTAGACACACTCATTTCAAGGCCAATTCCCATTTCACGCAGGTGTTAAGAAGAATTGGCCTAAAGTAGGCGAACAGGGAATATCTCCAATGTTTGCCAGGCAGTGTCAATAACAACCTCAGGCATGAATATGTTTTTCAAATGTGAGGCACATCATTAGTAATGTATGGTTTGAGTCCAGTTGTTATTAGAACATGAATTGGATTGCAACTGTGTGCAAGGCAGGAGAGGGTCAGTGTGACATGGCTTTGTTTTTTATTTGTCCATTTGTGTGAAATTATGTATACAGCAATATTTGAGTTACAAGGCAGTTTGAGGGAAGAGAATTGGGTTAGAGGACTGCAGGGAGGAAGAGAGGGTCAGTTTGTGACTAATAATTTTCTTTCCTTTTGCATGCGTGTGTATGAAAGGCCATCACAAGTGCTACATTATGGTAACTACCCTCTGAACATTGTGAGAGGCAGTGGACAGTATTTCTATGATGAGAATGGAGAGCAATACCTGGACACAACCAACAATGTTGCTCATGGTACGGCATAGCGTCCTTCCCAGGCTCTTGTGCCTGGGAACGAGGCTAGGTACGGCACTGATTAGTCATAATGAAAACATAGTTTATATTACCTCAGTCGGTAAAATCTAAGGTCAGCCAGCCATGGCTCCTCTGCTCAATTTGGTATTGCCACATGATTGACAAGATTTACACTCAAGCTAACAGTGCATGACCACACAACTGGGCAAGCATGCACAGAACTTGCTTTGACTTTTAGCAATTTACAAGCTTTACTAGATGATGTTATCTGTAACCTCCCCCCCCTCCTCCTATGATTTTGATAGCTGTGGTACCATCCCACCTCAGGTCCTGATGTCACCGACTAATGAATGAGCTTCTTGCATGCCTCAATCAGAACAACAACAAGTTTAACAATGCATGACCAGACATAACTAGCTAGGTTGCCCCTCCCCCGTGAGTGTGCATACTAGCCTTGTTTCCAGCTAGGTTGCTCCTTCTGGCAAAGCTGGGGAGGAGCCAGGGAACAAGGCTTCAGGCTGCTTTCATGAAATGTGCAACTGACCTTACCTGGCTTCTGAGACAAAAATTAACGATTGTGACCCCTCCCCTTCCTCTTCTCCTCTCCCTCCTCCCCCTCACTCTTTCCCCTCTCCCTCCTCCCCCTCCCACCTTCCCTCTCCTTCTTCCTCCAGTTGGCCACTGCCACCCGAAGGTGGTTGAAGCTGGGGCAACACAGATGTCTATCCTGTGCACCAACTCAAGGTTCCTCAATGATCGGATTGTGACATTTGCAAAGCGCCTGTGTGCCACCTTTCCAGAGAAGCTCTGCAGCTGCTTCTTCACCAATTCTGGGTAACTTGGACAATGTGAAAATTGTAGGAAGAGTTCCTCCTCCTAATTTGATTAGGTTACACGTCTCTCCTGGGAGATTTCTTTTCTTAATTTTGAGGTACTGATTTGGTGACATTTTCTTCTACTTGAACACAGGTCTGAGGCAAACGACCTGGCTCTGCAGATAGCACAAACTGTGACTGGACACTCACAAATCATTTGCTTGGAAGGGTATGTGAGAGAGAGAGAGAGAGATAGAGAGAGAAGAGAAAGTTATATTTGGTAGCTTGCAAAGGCAAATGCGTGGGTGAAGACCTGTAATCAATGCATGGTCTTTGTCTGCAGTGGGCTATTCCAGCCTGTATTGTTTGCCTTGCAATTGTTTGCATTGTGTACATACACAAGGGGCAATTTAGCAATGGGCTTTGTCAAGAGCGCATAAGAACGGGCGGCTAGAGGAAGAGCGTGTAACTCCAATAGAAGCCCGTAGTCCGGTCAAAATTATTGAACTGTACTAAAAATAGAACACCCGGCACGTGCTTAGCAACATGTCTACGCGCAACTGCACATACGTGTTACTATTTTTAGTACGGTTCAATAATTCCGACCGGTTTGGAATTTTACGTAGTTACACGCTCTTTGTCCATCTGTCTGTGAGTCCAGTGAAATGTTAAAATCTCCATACGTATTTTGAGTGTCAAGTGATTACAATAAAAATTAAATCATCTAGGTGTACCCGTGTCGAGAGACAAGCGGCTCTAGCTATGTATTCTCTGCACGTGCAGCTCTTTCTTAACATTGTAATACAATCAACAACTCAGATGTGGCAGAGGGATGAACACACACGTGTGGGCCCTGGACACGTGTTTGTATACTCATGATTGCTAAGAAAGACCCCATGGGTATGAGACTAACAATCGTAAGTATACACAATCTGCATGGGTACGTACGAGGCTATGAGTGGAACTGGTTGTACCAATGATACGTGTACGTACTAGAGGCGGCGGAAGACACTTGAGATTGGGGGGGGGGGGGCACATGACTACAACCACGCAGCAGCTAGGGGGTCTGAAGGGCATGCCCCCCCATGCTCTGAGATCGCTTCTGAGGCCATTTTTTGGACCAAAACTTGTTGCTACTCTGATGAGAACATCTTCCCAGCACTAGTTCATACTGCACTTGATAGCTTGGGGTGCCAATTAAGTCCAGGTATCAGCCTCGTTCCCAGGGCTCCCGTTTCATTCGTCCTCAGTCACCTCGCCAATATTGTCACTCTCCGAATCACTAAATATAGACACTTGAGTTCTCTTGCTAGCCGGCGTGGACTTGACTAGATCACATTGCCTCTTCATTGATCGATCACAAATAATGCTCCTGCCACCGTAAATTTTGTGGAGGCCACTGCCCCCCCGCTTATACATACTTTCAGCTTCTGCTCACAGAGAACCTGCATGACTTTATGAACCCAGATGCTTGTTTGATTGACACCAGTTTGTTGCCTCGCTCCCAGGCCTCCTCTGTTTTTAGAACAAAAACAGGGGAGGTCTGGGAACCGGTTGGTGTGATCCCGTTGCTGGAGTGGATGGTCTCATCAGTGCTAACATAATATATTTCACATTGAGTCTTCCATATCATGAAATTTAGCATGCAAAAATTTTACGCACGAAATATTTAGGGTGAAACTATGCCAATAGTCGGCATGGATGGACACCTCCCCATCTTTAGACACAACTGAGGAGCGTCTGAAGTAGATACATGGCCTGCAAGACTGTCTTATCTTTCATCACAGCCACAACAAAAGATCGATCCTATTGCCATTCTAACGCTATCATGCTGGTATGGCAATTCAACAGTAGCCAGACCTTGCACTGATGACACCAGCTTAAAATAGCTTAGTCTGGTACCCGGCACAAAGCAAGAGCACCTGGTACACACACTGATGCACTTCAGTTAATTTAAATGTCACGGTCACCTTTATGACATTATAATTTTGGAGGGGTTGTGCCATGACAAAGTTCAAGTACTGGTCTCAGTATGCCACCTAAGTGGATTCTCTGTGGCTTGGTCTCACAAGCCTGACCCAACCAACCCCAACGCGGATTGCTGAGTCTGGCCTGGAGACTAGACAGCCATCACAGAGTAGCTTTGTTTGGTAAAACTACAATTGCCTAATGTTCAACTTTAGAGCTGTCAACTGTGGCCATTTCACAGTCCAAGAATACAGTCAGCAGCTTCGTTGCAACTCGTTTAGCCTCAAAAAGAGATTATGAGCCAGTCACCGGTTTTCAATGCTATTATTATCCTGACAAGTGTACTGTTGAGTCTGAAGTCTGACGTCACATAATGCAGAAGTATCCGAAAATAATCCCAAGTCCCCACATCTTGGGAGATATTACGCACATGTGCAAACAGTGTGTACAAGGTGCTTTTCTGTTTTTCGGCATGCCGGGTACAAGGCTAGCAGCTGTGTGTAGTACATTGCACTCAGGCAAGCATCACTTCAAACGCTTGAATCAGCTTTGCATGTGACAGAAGTGAGATGAGGATGGGTGGATGGGTGTGGGGGTTACATTTTACCCCATTGTGCGTATGTCTTGGTCATACAGTGCCTATCATGGCCACTTGATGTCTCTCAAGCAGCTTAGCACCCACAAAATGGCCCAAACTGGCCTTCAGAAAGAGCCCTCACCTAATGTTTGCATAGTAAGTGGAAATTTTTGGCAGATGACAGTGCTCCTGTAGCCTACACATCCAGCTTCTCGGATTATGGCTTATATTGGAAGGATTAGCTTACACACACACACATGCACACCCATCCACACATGCACACGCACATACACATGCATGCACACACCACACACACACACACACACACACGCACACACGCACATGCACGCACGCACGTACACACACACACACACACACACACACATGCACACGCACACACACACACATGCACACGCACACACACACATGCACACACACACACACACATGCACACAAGCACGTACCCACACACACATGCACACACGCACGTACACACACACACACACACACACACACACACACACACACACACACACACACACACACACACACACACACACACACACACACACACACACACACACACACACACACACACACACACACACACACACACACACACACGCACACACGCACTCACACACACACACACACAGATGCATGACAGGACCTTTCTCACTGACCTATCGGTATACCGGTACTAGCTTTTTCAGAGCAAGACCAGACACTAAACTGTTAGCCTCCACAAACAAAGTATACTAGTTCAATGAGAAAGGTTCATATATCTTATGGGCTAACTTCCTTCTGCTAAAAAAAAAAGGTTTTGGCAAAAAGGAATCATCTCACAAGGCTTAACTTAGCATTATCTGCTTGATAGTTACTACTGAATTTCAGCATTGAAATGTTTCTGGTACGTTCATCCATAAAGGCACCTCTTCCGGACGTGTACCGTGGTCAATATCGTGACCCAGAGACAGCGGGAGAGCTCTATGCAGAGGAGGTGAGGAAGATCATTGAGGAACAGCATGGATATGGAAACCAAGTGAGCGCCTTCATTCATGAGTCCATGCTGTCCTGCGCTGGTCAGATCGTCCCACCCAAGGGATACCTCAAGGCCGTCTATGAGTGAGTGTACAGTATGTTACTTGTAGTATGTGTAAACTAACATTTGCCCATGTGAGCCTCATTCCTTCATAGTGGTGTATAGTGTCCCAAGTCTCTGTTTGATGGTCCAAGGACTGACGTGCTATAGGTGTATTAAGGCATGGCTCAATAATTTCACGTGAAATGGAGAGATTATGATAATGTGACACAGATGGACTTTCACTTGCCAGTCAGTAACTGTAGGTGTTAATTGCAAACATATTTCCACCTGTGGTCTCTTCCCAGCACTCTTTTTTAGTCTCATCCATTTTTTTCCTTCTGTCGGAAGAGCCGCTAAAACAGGTGTCCTTATCATAGAAGTTTCTGGGGAAGCATGTCAACTCATGTATAGCTGAATCATGTGCAGTTCACACACACAAAACATGGCTAGTGAAGACTAGAATTCTGTGACACTTTCATGTGCAGAGATACAGCATGAAAAATACGACTATAGCTATTTTGTGGCCAAAAAAAACAAGTGGAACCACACCTGAGATTGTCTTCCTGTCTACTCTCATAGCGATGTACATGCAGCCGGAGGTCTGTGCATTGCAGATGAGATCCAGGTGGGGTTTGGACGAATTGGCAAACACTTCTGGAGTTTTCAGTCACAAGGTATGTCTCATAAACGTAGAAATATACAAAATAGCAATGGTATGTGTGTGTGTGTTCATATGCCAATTACTTACTGTCACTTGTTGCTGTGTAGGTGTGTGTCCAGATATTGTCACACTTGGGAAGCCGATGGGCAATGGCCACCCAGTGTCTGCTGTGGTTACCACCAAGGAGATTGCTGAGAAGTTTGCCAGCTCTGGAGTGGAGTACTTCAACACAGTATGCACCCTTTTCATATATGCACACTGTATATGGGTCTTACAACCGATCCTCAGTATGGGTGGCTTTGAGTTTTTGATGTATGTGCAGGAGAGCTTGGGAGAAGAGGCTACACGTCTTTTAAAAGTCTTTGCTTTATATGTCTTGGACTAGGATTGATTGACTGCAAGTTACATCTTCTTTCCTTTCAGTTTGGTGGCAACCCAGTCTCAATGGCTATTGCAGACGCAGTTTTATCAGTGATTGAGGAGGAGGGTCTGTGTGACCATGCTGAGAAGATGGGGTCCTTCCTGCTGCAGGAACTAGATGGACTGAAGGCGAAGCACATGTGTATTGGGGACGTACGAGGAGAAGGGCTGTTCATTGGGGTGGACCTGGTCACAGACAGGGAGACCAGGGAACCAGACATGGAGCTCGCAAAAAAAGTAGAGAAATGGTGAGAAAATATGACCACAATGGCTCTCCTGTTTTTCCATTTGCATTCATTAATACACAAAAAGCAGAAGTTCACCATTCTCCCGCTTCCATGAACACAAGTAGAAAAGTAAAATGGGGAAGGCCTGGGACAAAAGAAAATTTTCCAAAGCCAAGTTTACCGAGTTATACAAGCTCAGCTAAGGGATCAAATTTTGATTTCACAAGCCAATAATAACCTTCCATTCTACACAGTATGCTGCTGGACCACCAGATCATTGTATTGGCAGATGGCATACATGGCAATGTGATTAAACTGAAGCCCCCTCTGTGTATCTCCAAGCAGGACTGCTCCCACATCATCCAGGCCGTACATGAGGTGCTCACCAAGCTCACTGCTGTGTGAAACACTGGCTCTGTTACATTCAGTTGATGTATGTATATACTTTCTGTCATTGTTGATATTCAAAGATGTTTTTATTGTTCATGATAAAATATTAGATGTCGGCATATTGATTTATTTTATGTGAAATTAAACTTTACAAAAAAAAAAAAAACTAATCTACCACTTTTCTATACACTTTGTATACATGTGCTAATTTGTTTGTTTGTTGTATAATTCAATGTTTTAGTAGCCTCGTACCCAGGCTCCTCCCCGTACAAAAAAAAACGTTTTTCTGCACAGGGAGGAGCCTGGGTACGAGGCTATGTTTTAGTAGATCTGTAGTACCTGCAATACTTAATCCAATCATAATCACTAATCTACCACTTCTCTGACCTGATTCAGTTTTGGTCTGCTTCTCTGGCCGTGGAGTGGTTTGGAAATGAAGATGGAAGCAGACACCGAAGGAACTGAAAGTGATGATTCAAATATACTAGAGGCAGAGAACAACTTTAACTTAAGGTTAGGAGTCTAGGACAAACAAGTTTGAAAACCTGCAACCAGTTTATTGGAGCAAGACTGGTCTGGTTGAACAGTGAACTCTTATTACAAAGAAAATAAGCCTAGCGAGTAGAGTGACACAAAATGCAAGCCATTTACAAAAACGGCAGCCCTGATGATTACGTAACAAGCTAAGATAAGCACAGACAAGTGACAGCATTACCACACAAGGTATATAGTCTTAATTCTTAGTATGGCCTGTACACCTTAGTAGTGCAAAGCTTTTTTCACTTTCACCCTGAAGCATTCAACAGAAATGTTCATTCCAAGTTGATAACAGAGAACCTCCTTTCCACTTCTTGTGCAGGGGCCAACTGAGAAGCCACTGAAACAAACTCTTCCTGTGTTTTGGCTGCACTATTACCCTTTACCTTCTAAGTACTGGTATATCCTTTGTGCAACTTATCATAGTGGTAACACTTGCCAGATGAGTTTGGTATGTGGGTAACATACTCCACAGGGCCAAAGAGGGGTTTCCTTGATCACTATTCTATGAGGTGCAGTCTTAGCACAAGGTCGGAGCCAACCGAGGGCTCCGACACAAAGCTCTGAAGCAAATGGATTTCAAAGAGCTTTGCTGATTTCTGAATTTACTGATAGTAGATGAATGTGAACAACCAGATTTCTATAGCTAGAGATGCAGACAATGATTTCTAGTTCAATTTCTGCATTGATTTTCAGCATACAGTGTACTATAGTTCAACCGTGTTAAATCCCTCAGAGACAACCACCTTGGAGGGCAGCCACAACCCACCAGTCTCCAGTCCAGGCTTCTGCCCTCTAGTTGTGTGATCTACCTCCTGCTATATTATTGCACATCACACCTTTACTCACCAATTGATGGGATAACCATTCATAACCACTGGTGACAATAGAAATTCAATATATACAACCACAGAAACCACATAACTAACAATAGCCGCAACACACCACAGAAAACCACTGGTAGCTAACCAGACAAAACCTCAGATACCACAAACTAACCTGTCTACAGCTTTGTTCCCAGGCCCCCCGCCCAGCTTTCCCATTGCTTGCTCTGAAATTATGTCTTGAGCCTGTAGCTACCTCTGGCCAGATGTTTGTAGATATGTAGCTATATATCCTTCTGGCAGGGGAAAAAAACAACTTTTCTCTTCCTCTCAGCTAGCTATGTCTGTGCTCTCTCTGCTCTTCAGTGGCATTTCCTTGGAGTCTCGGCGTACATACAATACATCTTTCCATTAGAAAACATGCATAATGTAACCTTATACCCTGGCACTTAGGGGGCGGGGTCGTGTCTGTAACACTTACAAATGCAGCTATTTATGGTTCTGAATGACAGATGAGCCAGGGATGCTGGCAGAGGGCAGCAGAAATTCCTCTGCTAGCTTTTATGATTTGTGTGTATGTGAAGGCTGTTTTAGCAACTTACCTCTAGTTTCTCTAAGCTGTCTGACTTTTTTTTACTCATGAATGAATTCCTATGCTATATTGTGAAATATGAATGCTAGACTTGCTAATTATGACACATTATGGAATAAATATATAACTGCTAGGCTATAACTTTGGTGAATGTTAGCTATGTGTGATAACAAGCAGGACAATCAGGTAAGACATTCAACTGATTACAATTGAAGTACCCTTGTACTTTGGCCATACACTCTGACTCAAGTGGCTACTGACCATAAATCCCTGGCTACCATGCTGTAATTCTATATATACTGGTTTAGGTTACTTTAACCATGTTTTGGTCACCTCAGTTGCATTCCTTTCGTGTGCATGACATATAATGTTCAAGGAGTGCTTACAATTTAAACCAGAGTGTAGTTCAGAAACTTCCCTCTTTTGTTAAATTAGTATCCCGTTTCAGAAAGCCTATAAACCAGCATTTCTGGTGAGGTTTGTTGTTTCTTTCATCTTACACATCAGCTCTTGTTCCTTGGTTGTTGGTTGCATGGCTGTGGTGGTTAGAAATGCCAGGAATGTAGCCAAATAGCTAGGTCTTCTGCAAAGCTCCTCAATGAACTTTCAAGAAAACCTATTTGGTAGCATTTCTTGGTCACACTGATGCAACTGAGACAACCTAAAAATGTGGTCGAAGTAACCCAAATGTTTTTGCAGAGAGCTATGTGACAGGTGCTTTACAGGAGCATTGGAAGCAATTTTACATTCGAAGGGTTAAGAACCAGAGTGGTCTATCCTGTGCAAAATAAATGTGCATGCTCATGCAACCTATTCAATGGCTGCTGTACTTATAAATGTGTACTAAAACTTGAGCTGAGGTCCTGCATGTTGCAGCATCCCAGTTCTCAAGTTTCATACCTGGATACTTGCAAGGTTTCAAGCAAGCATGCAATGTCTGGAGCACACCTCACCCATACTGTATTTCACATCAGCATGCAACTAACTATTAGGCCCGAGACCTGGCTGACTACTCTACACTTAGTCCATGATATGTGTTGTCTTGTACCCAGTTTTAGTTGTGATTTTGTGCCTTTTTTTTTCCGTTTCCTACACGTCCCGCTAAACAGCGCATGAAACCGACCATGTGCATGTGACAGGCATATGTGCATAACATGCGTAACACGATATTCCCGCGCGAATGTGAAGCGATTTGCAACAGCGTTTATAAAAGTTGACGCATTTATTTTAGTTCATGGATGCCATGCAAATTTGATGGTCACCATTTCAGAAGCTAGACGTGGATAATGATTGCAGTCGAAGGCGGAGTGTGCAGGTTGGGTGCATTTGAAACCGGAGGGCGCAGGTTGGTCGACGTGGAACTTTCCGACCTACCTCCATACAAAAAACGAAAGCGGATGCCGGAGGGAGAGAAGGTCTTGCAAAAGCGGACGCCAGAAAGAAAAAGGGTACTGCGAAAACGAATGCCAGAGGGAGAGGAGGTCCTGCAGTTGCGGAAAAAGTACATCGCGTAAGTCGAATTGCAGTATCCGGTGTAGGTATACCGTATGTGACCATAGATGTGACCCTGTATACGTACTCTATGTTGTACATGTACTCTTGGATCTGTCGTTGCGCATCCGTTTCTCTGCTGTGACATGTTGGTCAGCAGCGACTCTACAGTTTCGTATGAACAGCCCTTCTGCCATGACCGTCGATCGAGTGAAGCCTCCTGTGAAAAATAAATGGCGCCTTGTTTGACCTGCCAAGCCGGTTTGTCTGCCTCATTATTATAGCATCACGGTTTTATACGTCACGTAAACGGTGATACACAACATGGCACAACATTACGTGTAGACTTGGTTGTATGGAACGCGGATTGCGACATGCAAACAGCAAGTAAAAAATCTCGATCGTGCGAGGCCTGGAACGAAGCTATTTCCGCAAGCCAGACCCAGCCGGTCGATCGCTGCATGCCCGAGGGCCGCTGCTCAGAGTCAAAAGAAAGCATAACCTTGAAGCTTGTTAGTTTCGGTGTGTATGGCTTTGGGGGTTTCTGCTTATTATCTAGTTTCAAGGCTGTGCATAGAATTGATAATACTGGTGATACATAAATCTCAAGAATGCTCAATAACTGTATAGTGCTATCATAGATAATAGAGCTATCTATGGTGCTATGCAGTTAAATTCTCCAGAGTCATTGGTATGTGTGAAATTCTGTATACAGCAATACTTGATTTACAAGGCAGTTAGGGAAGAGAATTGAACTGCAGGGAGGAAGAGAGGGTCAGTTTGTGACTAATCATTTTCTTTCCTTTTGCGTGTGTATGTATGAAAGGCCATCACAAGTGCTACATTATGGTAACTACCCTCTGAACATTGTGAGAGGCAGTGGACAGTATTTCTATGATGAGAATGGAGAGCAATACCTGGACACAACCAACAATGTTGCTCATGGTACAGAAGTTAATGTTTGCGGTGAAAACCCAGTTTTAATACTGCATGACCAGACATTCAGGCTCCATGGGCATACACACTATACTGCTATGCAATGCTTTACAACCTCCTGGTTTGAAAAACAAAGCTATGTATGTGCTTCCCTCTCCAGTTGGCCACTGCCACCCGAAGGTGGTTGAAGCTGGGGCAACACAGATGTCTATCCTGTGCACCAACTCAAGGTTCCTCAATGATCGGATTGTGACATTTGCAAAGCGCCTGTGTGCCACCTTTCCAGAGAAGCTCTGCAGCTGCTTCTTCACCAATTCTGGGTAACGTGTACAATGTGAAGATTGTAGGAAGAGTTCTTCCTCCTAATTTGATTAGGTTACACGTCTCTCCTGGGAGATTTCTCAATTTTGAGGTACTGATTTGGTGACATTTTCTTCTGCTGAACACAGGTCTGAGGCAAACGACCTGGCTCTGCAGATAGCACAAACTGTGACTGGACACTCACAAATCGTTTGCTTGGAAGGGTATGTGCTATGTGCTAATTAGTTACTCTGGCAAAGCTCCCATGTGCTGTTTAGACTTGTGCTACATTGACTAGTGCAAACCACATTGCATTCAGACATTCATTGTTACAGCTTAGCTTTAAGAATCAGCTTGTATGTGACAGAAGGGGTGGTAATTAAAGTTTATCTCATGATGCATATGTTCTGGTCACACAGTGCCTATCATGGCCACTTGATGTCTCTCAAGCAGCTTAGCACCCACAAAATGGCTCAAACTGGCCTTCAGAAAGAGCCCCCACCTAATGTTTGCATAGTAAGTGAAGATTTATTGGCAGATGACAGTGCTCCTGTAGCCTGCATATCCAGCTCACACGCAACCCACACATGCATGACATGGCAACAATGGTTATCAGTGGCACTACTGAAGACTAGTAGTAGTGATAGCATTCTTTCTGGTACGTTCATCCATAAAGGCACCTCTTCCGGACGTGTACCGTGGTCAATATCGTGACCCAGAGACAGCGGGAGAGCTCTATGCAGAGGAGGTGAGGAAGATCATTGAGGAACAGCATGGATGTGGAAACCAAGTGAGCGCCTTCATTCATGAGTCCATGTTGTCCTGCGCTGGTCAGATTGTCCCACCCAAGGGATACCTCAAGGCTGTCTACGAGTGAGTGTACAGTATGTTACTTGTAGTATGTGTGAACTAACATTTGCCCATGTCTCTGAGGATGGTCAGCGTTCAAGGACTAAAATAATGTGTTGTCTTCCTGTCTTCTCTCATAGCGGTGTACATGCAGCCGGAGGTCTGTGCATTGCAGATGAGATCCAGGTGGGGTTTGGACGAAGTGGCAAGCACTTCTGGAGTTTTCAGTCACAAGGTATGTCTCATACAAACGTCCATTTACCATATAGGGAGGTGTGTGTGGTTGAATGCACCTCAACGTTGCTGTGTAGGTGTGTGTCCAGATATTGTCACACTTGGGAAGCCGATGGGCAATGGCCACCCAGTGTCTGCTGTGGTTACCACCAAGGAGATTGCTGAGAAGTTTGCCAGTTCTGGAGTGGAGTACTTCAACACAGTATGCACCCTTCTCCACCACACATTAGCAGACTTAGCGCCTTGACCCTTTGAGTTTTGACAGTCACAGAGAAGAGCACAAGGAGAAGGCCATGTTTAGCACACACATTGTCTTGTGAAACGCCTTTGCTTTATATGTCTGTACTACATTCTCAGACTGATTGACTACAAGTTATGTCTTCTTCCTTTCAGTTTGGTGGCAACCCAGTCTCAATGGCTATTGCAGACGCAGTTTTATCAGTGATTGAGGAGGAGGGTCTATGTGACCATGCTGAGAAGATGGGGTCCTTCCTGCTGCAGGAACTAGAGGGACTGAAGGAGAAGCACATGTGTATTGGGGACGTACGAGGAGAAGGGCTGTTCATTGGGGTGGACCTGGTCACAGACAGGGAGACCAGGGAACCAGACATGGAGCTCGCAAAAAAAGTAGAGAAATGGTGAGAAAATATGACCACATTGGCTCTCCTGTTTTTCCACTTCCATTATCAGCAAAAGTTTGCACAATCTGTTGTCTAAAATTGTGCAAATCGAATTGTTAGCGGTTTATCAGAATGCCAACTATAAGTGTTTTCCTCATTGACAGCCAAGTTGCTTGTGTAAATTGAAACTATTGCTCATTGTTCAAGAATATAATCACAAATTCCAGAAACATGAGACTTGCAGGTGCTGCACTTTGCCTCAGCTAAGGGATCAAATTTTGATTTTACAAGTCAATAATAACCTTCCATTCTACACAGTATGCTGCTGGACCACCAGATCATTGTATTGGCAGATGGCATACATGGCAATGTGATTAAACTGAAGCCACCTCTGTGTATCTCCAAGCAGGACTGCTCCCACATCATCCAGGCCGTACACGAGGTGCTCACCAAGCTCACTGCTGTGTGAAACACTGGCTCTGTTACATTCAGTTGATGTATATATATACTTTCTATCATTCTTGAAGATGTTTTATTGTTCATGATACTGCTTTATTAAATATTAGATGTCATATTGATTTATTTATTTTTATGTGAAATTAATAAAAATAATAATCTACCACTTTTCTGATCTGACTTTATAGGGCTTAGTTTCTTGTTTCCCCACGGAGCAGTTGGGGAAACCCAGTCGTCCACTTCCTGTATGTACAACCACCACAGCTACTCATCCAGTCACACTTCCACTTCTCCATCAGTCGTCCACTTCCGTCACCAGTTGCCTACTGCAACCACAGCTGCCCAATGTCTTCCACTTCCCTTCTCTACCATAGCTGCGCTACACACAGTCACCCATCCCACCCCACAACTGTCCCCGGCCCACCTGCTCCCTTCTCTACCACAACTACCCCACCTGCTCCCTTCTCTACAACTACCCCACCTGCTCCCTTCTCTACCACAACTACCCCACCTGCTCCCTTCTCTACAACTGCCCCCACCTGCTCTCTTCTCTACAACTGCCCCCACCTGCTCCCTTCTCTACCACAACTACCTCCCACCTGCTCCCTTCTCTACCACAACTGCCCCCCACCTGCTCTCTACCACAACTGCCCCCCACCTGTTCCCTTCTCTACCACAACTACCTCCCACCTGCTCCCTTCTCTACCACAACTGCCCCCCACCTGCTCTCTACCACAACTGCCCCCCACCTGTTCCCTTCTCTACCACAACTGCCCCACCTACTCCCTTCTCTACCACAACTGCCCCCACCTGCTCCCTTCTCTACCACAACTGCCCCCCACCTACTCCCTTCTCTACCACAACTGCCCCCACCTGCTCCCTTCTCTACCACAACTGCCCCCCACCTGCTCCCTTCTCTACCACAACTGCCCCCCACCTGCTCCCTTCTCTACCACAACTGCCCCCCACCTGCTCCCTTCTCTACCACAACTGCCCCCCACCTGCTCCCTTCTCTACCACAACTGCCCCCCACCTGCTCCCTTCTCTACCACAACTGCCCCCCACCTGCTCCCTTCTCTACCACAACTGCCCCCCACCTGCTCCCTTCTCTACCACAACTGCCCCCCACCTGCTCCCTTCTCTACCACAACTGCCAAATTATGGACACGCGTCAAGTCCGCGAATACCCAGACTCTATGGTATTGACCGTATTAAAATGGCGGATGATCACGATGTTAAATAGGAAACTGCTGGAAAAGCAGAGAGTATAGAACCGCTTTGCTTCCTATGGGGTACACACAGGTCACTTTTTTTACAATGCCAATGCTACTGTCAGTTTTGGAAATCGTTTAACCCTGTCTATATTCAGATTTCACCAGACTGACAAACAGACTGACAAAACCAATTTTGCTTAACCCCTTCGCACATGCGCGCGGGTAATAAAACAGTACCTAACCAGTAAACACCCATGCTAACCATGTGAACAGAAGGTTGCAAAATTCACTAATTTTGTGTAAATGCTTACTACCACACTTACAAAGAATAAGCACTAAGTTGCTACATACTTCTGCCCTTTGCACTTGTTTGCATAAACTGGCAAAAAAAATTTTGCTAATTATCATATCAGCCACCCCTCTCCTGGAAAATCCTGGATCAGCCCTTGCCCTGGTAGACAAACGTATTGGCCTCTGCTCCATCTAAAATGGGAGTGCTTATCTGATTCCCAGCCTAGGAACTAACGATATGTAGTTGGGTTCCCAGACCAGGAAGGGTCTCGGGTTGGGTCTGGCCACGCAAGACTAAGGGTCTCGGGTAGCCTCGTTCCCAGGCTCTCCGGAACGCGAATTGTACACGCGTGAAGAGCCTGGTATCTTTTCTACGTAGGCATGACGTAATCGAAATAGGACTAAAACAGAAAGGCAACGTTTTGCGCGTTTTTCAACCAACTGTGCGTTCAACGCTCGGTGTGTATGATATTCAACCCCCGATAACTAGATACATGTAGTAAGTTGGCCGCTACCTTCACTCTTTTTCCTGTTCTGAGTCTCGGGTACGCCCACGCGCAATTAAGGTCGTTCTACCTCCGTTCTATCTTTGGGGGTTCTCACGTGAGAATAAATACCAGGCTCTCTCCGCGTGTATAACTTCAATATCGCGTTCCGGAGCGGAGGAGCCTGGGAACGAGGCTAGTGCCCAGACAACTTTCCCGCCGAGGCGGACGCGCGCGAAAAATGCGGTCTGGGAACGAGACTAGGTCTCGGGTTGGGTCTGGCCACGCAAGACTAGGAAGGGTCTGGGGACCAAACTACGTGAGATGTGTATCTCTGCTGGATCTACACCTACTCTATACCGGACGACGCCTCTGTTGCTGTCTATGAACCTCCCGCCGATACACGCGCTGCAGGATCACCACAGTCTCGTTCCCAAAACAAAAACCCTATCCTCTCGGATGGGGATCTGGGAACGAGACTGTAACCGCTCTATTTATGCGAGATCAAACCTACCACACACGAAATACACACAAGCACACAGGGAAGCTGACAGGGCCTAGGGAAGGAAATGGAGGAGGGAGAGCGTGTAAGGACGTCGAGAGTGAAGGAGTTGGAGGCAATGGTTCAAAAACTGGAGGAAGAAAACAAGCAACTTTTGACCAAAGTGGGTTCAAATGGAGGCAGAGCTCGTGCACGTGGTGGAGCGGCGCCTGAGGGGAGGGAGGACTCGCTGGAGACAGATATTGTGAGGCTTAGTGACGCCGAGGATGGAGGAGAGGATGACTGGTGAGTGGGAAGATAAATTATGAACTAGTATTATGCGCCTATCAATATTGTGCCCCACTATCCCCCGTACGGGCAGATGGCGGGCAATATAGGGGCTTTGACTGAAGGAGGCTGCCCCTATAGTCGGGCATTTGATTACCTCTGAAGACATCTTGAATACGGCAATGTATACTGCACAGTTACACTGTGTGTGTCAAATCCCCAGTAATCCCCCACCTTCTGCAAGGGGATTTGATTATAGGCTATGTCCCGTATATTGGGGCAATTGATATTTAAATTAGTCAAATTCCCACCTTGCCCCACTATAGCCCGTACAGGGGGTAGTGGGGCGTGACATTGATAGGCGCATTACTACTGTAGCTTCTGACTTGGTGAAGTGTTCTACCATAGAAAGAAACACCAACACACAAGCACCAGTTCTTCCCCATCAAGCGAGTTCATGAACTCATATTTATGAATAAAGTACAGATACAATTTTCTTTTCTTCCCAGGCTGTTTGTCTCCCCAGTGAAGCCGCCGACCCCTACCCAGAGAAGGGTGACTCCAGCGCAGTGGCTGTCTGAAGGACATGGAGGCAGTGCAGACTTGGACCTTCCCTCCCTGGATGAAGTGAGGAAGACCCTTTCATTTCACATGACTGAGGCAGAAAACCTGTCTATAGCAGCCAGCGGTAAGCCAATACCATGGCAACAAGTAGTCTCACAAGCCACACCCTTTGCAGAGAGGAAGGGTCTGGTCATGCTGCAGCTGAGGAACGCAATAATCAAACAGCGCGGTTAGATAATAAGATGCTGACATCCGCTAAACACGCTGTGATGTAATTGCTACTCCATGACAACGGATGCAATCTATGAAGAGTGCGGATCTCATTGGTCACAGCAAGTTTCTGCCGTGGCGACAACTTGATAGTTGCAGCGTGACCAGACTCTTTCTCTCTGCGAAGGGTGTGGCTTGCGAAAATAGGCAACAAGGTGGAGTGATGGTTATTGGGCAGCTGTAATTTCCTTTTCCTCTTTTCTATATTGTTAGGGGCCAGTTCGCTACCGACGAGGGCCAGGCAGCCACTGACCAATAGAACTGCTCAAAGTAAGTGATAACTGGTGTGTCTTGTTTGTGTACCGGTTTGTCCAGTCAGTACTGTTGGTACTCCCACAAAGTAATGTGTTTCGTCATTACTATCTTGCTTGCTTGTTGTTCTTTGTCACTAAAGCTAACATATCATGTATACTCAGGGTACCTGAACCAGGTGAAGGTACGTCATCAGTCCCCACTCACATACCAGCTGGAGGAAGAACCAGCAGTGGAACCACCCATGCAGGAAGAAAGTATGGGTTCATCCTTTTTCCCTTCTATCTCCTCCTCCTCCTCCTCCTCCTCCTCCTCCTCCTTCTCCTTCTCCTCCTCCTTCTCCTCCTCCTCTTCCTTCTCCTCCTCCTCCTCCTCCTCCTCCTCTTCCTCTTCTTCCTCCTCCACCTCTTCTTCCTCCACCACCTTTTCCTATAACCTCTCCATCTCCTCCTCTTTCACCTTTACTAGCTATAGAAGACATAGTCAAGTGGAAGCCACGGGCAAATACAGAAGAGGATATCCCTGTAGTCAGGTGGAAGCCACGGGCAAATACAGAAGAGGATGTCCCTGTAGTCAAGTGGAAGCCACGGGCAAATACAGAAGAGGATGTCCCTGTAGTCAGGTGGAAACCACGGGCAAATACAGAAGAGGATGTCCCTGTAGTCAGGTGGAAACCACGGGCAAATACAGAAGAGGATGTCCCTGTAGTCAGGTGGAAACCACGGGCAAATACAGAAGAGGATGTCCCTGTAGTCAGGTGGAAACCACGGGCAAATACAGAAGAGGATGTCCCTGTAGTCAAGTGGAAGCCACGGGCAAATACAGAAGAGGATGTCCCTGTAGTCAGGTGGAAGCCACGGGCAAATACAGAAGAGGATGTCCCTGTAGTCAAGTGGAAGCCACGGGCAAATACAGAAGAGGATGTCCCTGTAGTCAGGTGGAAGCCACGGGCAAATACAGAAGAGGATATCCCTGTAATTAAGTGGAAGCCACAGGCAAATACAGAAGAGGATATCCCTGTAATCAAGTGGAAGCCACAGGTAGCTGCAAGCGGTGAAGATGATGTACCGGTTGTCAAGTGGAAACCAAGACAACCAGAAATACCACCAACGGACGATAATGAGACTATACCAGTTGTGAAGTGGAATGCAAGAGTGCCACCATCAGAAGAGGTACCTGTTGTCAGATGGAAAGGACCGGCAGCCAACGAAGACATACCTGTTGTAAGCTGGAGAACTCCTGTGCCTAAAACTTCTGACGAGGATATTCCTGTCGTTCAATGGAGGTCACAGCCTTCCTCTGCTCCTCAGCTTTCACGTAACCGCAGTCCAGCAAGAGGGAAGGCCAGGAACATGCCTGTGAAGGCTATAATCCCACCAGGACGGAGGCAGCATGGTGAGGTAGAGAACCTTGAAGAGGAGGAGAGAGGTGGTTACAGACACGGTGAGGTGACTGGTGTACCCAATGGAGAGATGGAGCCAGAAGAAGTAGCTGTAGGTTTGGAGGAGAGTGGAGAGAACTTGCAACAGCCACAAAGAATGTCTAGATTTGCTGCTCACTACTCTTCCCCCTCTTCTCTTTCCCCCAAGTCACAAAGGAAGAATGTTAGTAGAAGTCCATCTCACTCCCCGTCCTTTGGCAGGCAGCCTTCCCCTGGTGGACGTCTCCCCAAACCTGTACGGAATGTCTCCCCAGGCAACCCAAATCTTCACTCCCGCTCTCCCTCTCCGCCTGTACGGTACGCAGCAACAAAATCAAGATCACCTTCACCCTCCCTGAGGTATGCTGGACAAACTGGTCTGTCTACTTCACCTCGGATGCAACAAAAGATACCCCAGGCTCAGCTCCCATCCAGAAGCAACCATGCCCAGCCTGGCACCTCCCTTGTGTCTCCCGGCACAAATAGAAGAAAGCCATCTCCCAGCAGACCAGCTACTAATCAGCACACGCCACCATCCACTCGTCATCCTTCCGGCCTGCCCCATCCTCCTTCATCTTCCAACAGGAGATCTAAAGTGACAGGAATTCGAGCACCACAACAGTCATCGTACACAGGACTTAGTACAAGCTCCGAGACATCTCCCAGCTCAAGGGCTACTCAGTCCTCCCTTCCAGCAGGTGGAGGGAAAAGGGGGATGACCCCTCCTGGACAAGGGGGAAGACAGAGGCGAACACTGCCCACCCCACCCTCTCAAGATGGCTCAGTACGCAAGCCCCCCTCTTCCAATTATAAGACCACCCCACAAAGGTTAGTGGAGAACTACAAATGGTGGGGCTTTCGCACTACATAAGCTAAAATTGAAGCACAATTACATGCTTTCTATATAGGCTTCGCTAGTTTTGTTGTCAGGCCTCCACCACAGCCGCAATACAAGAGGTGTGCTGACACTGCTGGGCAGCTGAGAACAAACTATGTATATGTTCATTGCTCTTCTCCTTTCTTTGCTTGCTCACTCACACACACACACACACATGCACATGCACACACACACACACACACACACATGCACACACACACACACATGCACACACACACACACGCACACACAGACGTTCTATTCCACAGTCTCAGCCCAGGCCCCACCCCCCTACAGAGGAGAACGAAGACAGCTGGTTAGAAGGGTGCTTTTAGCTTGTTTCTTGACTTAGGAAGACGAGAATGTGATGAATTGTGTTGTTACCATTACCATGCGTCCTTGAGAAATTTATGAGTATGGCACGATAAAAATGGATACACATCTTCTCAACACAAAATATAATTTTTAATCTTTGTTATGTACATCTTGCAATATCATGAGATTTCATCCCAAGATTCTCAACTACCAGTCTTCAAACAGGTCGTCGGTTTTGTCAGAATATCCACCAAAACTGCAACAAAAAATATTATATTTGGCCAAGCTACAAAGATAAGCCACTTTCATGTATTATTGTGCACACAAATGGAATTGAGTAAAAATGGGGGAGGCCTGGAGAGGCAAAGTGGGACTTCCCCTAAAGACACCAAATAAGGACATGAGTATAAGCTACTACAATAGCCAGGTAGCCTGCCAATGGGCTATGCATATGTTGGATACTGAGTGGCAGGCCTCCACAAATTGTGCGCAAATTTCTTTTGTGTTTCATGCTGCAAGTGACAAACACTGTGGAGGCCTGCTAACTATATATGAACAGGAGACAATTTGTTATTGCGGAGGGAGCTGAAATTGTTCCTCATTCATTCTTGCTATCAACCATTTGCATAAAACATAAGGCCACCTGCATGCTGGAAATACAGCCATCTCTTATATACCTCTTGTCTGACTCCTGTGACATTGAGGGAAGGCCATAGTCTCTTCCATTGCTGTTGGCTGACAGAGGCTCCTGTTCATCACGTCCCAGGCTCAGTTTCTGTTCCTCTCGACTTGAGTGGTCCTGCAATATCACATAGTACACACCTTCACACACACACACACACACACATAGTACACACCTTCACACACACACACACACACACACATACCTGCATTTTCTGTTGTTTCCTCCTCTGTGTGACTAGCTCCATGTACTTCAACATGACAGGATCAATCCCTTCCTCCTCTTCCTCCCTCCCCTCTTTCATCCACTTCACTGTCGCATCACCTTTAAGTTGCAGCTGTGTTCCTAAGGTTGACTCCTCCCCCTTTTCTCCCGAAGGTGGTGGTGAGGGCTTTGAGGTGCTGAGAATGAAGACATGGAGATAAAATAATGTTCCATCTTGCAGAATGACTGGTCTCATTCCCAGACCACCAGAATGGGGTCTGGGAATGAGACTAATACTACTGCTAGGCTGGTCACTTCATGAGACATCAACTGAAGAGGCCAGGTATTGGGTGAAACAAGGGCCATGCATTAGTCTTGTTGCCAGGCTCCACCCAGCTTCCCATCACTGAGCCTACTGTGCATCGGGTGAGTTTATAGGCCTATTCTTAAACAGAATGAAGATGTGAGTCAAAATAAAGCTGCAAATGGTGTATGCAAGCCTCATACCTCCTGCTCATGTTAAGAGAGGGTGAGGCTGAGTACAAGGCTAGATGCACGCTAGAGTGGCACATTCAATGTCATACTCACTTCTGTGTTTTATGGTCTGTTCTCTTAGGCACATCTGGATCTCTCTGAATCCTCTCCTCCTCCCCTTGCTCCCTCTCCTCCTCCTCCTGCTCCCTCTCAGTTTCTCTGGCTGTTTTCGTCTGTAGGAAGCCACTGGAAGACTTCCACAAGTCATCAAGAGAGAGCTTAGGAGTGGGTTTAGCTTGCGCAGTAAGGGAGGTCTTAGGGACCAGTTCAGCTAGTTCAACGTGAGCAGTGAGGGAGGCCTTAGGGACCAGTTTGGCTGGCGTAACATGAGCAGTGAGAGAGGTCTTAGGGACCAGTTTGGCTGGCGTAATGTGAGCAGTGAGGGAGGCCCTAGCGACCAGTTCAGCTGGTGTAACGTGAGCAGTGAGGGAGGTCTTAGGGACCAGTTCAGCTGGTTCAACATGAGCAGTGAGGGAGGTCTTAGGGACCAGTTCGGCTGGTGTAACGTGAGCAGTGAGGGAGGTCTTAGGGACCAGTTTGGCTGGTGTAACGTGAGCAGTGAGGGAGGTCTTAGGGACCAGTTTGGCTGGTGTAACGTGAGCAGTGAGGGAGGTCTTAGGGACCAGTTCGGCTGGTGTAACGTGAGCAGTGAGGGAGGCCTTAGGGACCAGTTCGGCTGGCGTAACGTGAGCAGTGAGAGAGGTCTTAGGGACCAGTTCGGCTGGCGTAATGTGAGCAGTGAGGGAGGCCTTAGGGACCAGTTCGGCTGGCGTAATGTGAGCAGTGAGGGAGGCCTTAGGGACCAGTTCGGCTGGCGTAATGTGAGCAGTGAGGGAGGCCTTAGGGACCAGTTCAGCTGGTGTAACGTGAGCAGTGAAGGAGGTCTTAGGGACCAGTTCAGCTGGTTCAACATGAGCAGTGAGGGAGGTCTTAGGGACCAGTTCGGCTGGTGTAACGTGAGCAGTGAGGGAGGCCTTAGGGACCATTTCGGCTGGTTCAACGTGAGCAGTGAGGGAGGCCTTAGGGACCAGTTCAGCTGGCGTAACATGAGCAGTGAGGGAGGTCTTAGGAACCAGTTCGGCTGGTTCAACGTGAGCAGTAAGGGAGGCCTTAGGGACCAGTTCGGCTGGTGTAACGTGAGCAGTGAGAGAGGCCTTGGGGACCAGTTCGGCTGGCGTAACGTGAGCAGTGAGGGAGGTCTTAGGGACCAGTTCAGCTGGCGTAATGTGAGCTTTGGCCTGGGATGGCAGTAGTAAGCTTTGAGCTGCGACAGCGAAGGGGAATGTAGTAGCTGCTACCTGTGGCTTACTTGTAACGGAGGGATATGCAAAAGCTGCTACCTGTGGCACAGAGGGAGCTGCTACTTGTGGCACGGAGGGAGCTGCTACTTGTGGCACGGAGGGAGCTGCTACCTGTGGCACGGAGGGAGCTTCTACTTGTGGGACGGAGGGATATGCAAAAGAAAAGCCTCTGGTCGATGTTTCTGATAGCTTGCTCATGGGCACAGTTGCTGGTAGCAACCTCAGTGGTACAGTACTGCTAACCTCTCTGGTGGATATCAAGGTATTGGTTGCAGAGGTGAGCTGCGTGTGGGCGTGTGTGTGGAGGAGCCTGGTGGGGCTCGAAGGAAGCTGGAGGGGGCCAGTGACTTTGAGAGCAGATGCCGGTTGGGGCTGTATGCTTCTTTCTGGGGTCAGCCCTGTGATCAGGTGTGTGCTAGTTAGCTGGAGTTTGCTGGGAGTAGTTGTGAGAGAGAAGGTGGGAGAGAGGAGAGCGGAGGTATGGTGGAGAACAGGAGGGGTGTGAACGGCTGTAGAAGGTTGTAATCCGTGGTAGGTTCCTTCGTGGGACAATGAGGGAGAGCTAGTGTGATGGCTTACTGGCCAAGATGCATATGGTGCTGCCATGTTAAAAGGCGTCTCTGTTGCTTGCACCGAGACTTCTTTCTCTGAAGTGACGTCGACATCAAGTGGAGTGGCCATACCCCCAGTTATCCTCCTCTGAAATAGAGCATCGTTCTCTAGAAGTGGAAAGTCGGTGGTGGGTTCATGGAGGATGGAGGAAGAGACCCCTGGGGTTACTCGCTGCTGGAAGTCTTTGTAGGACTTTTCCAATTCTTCGGCTTCTTTCTCCAGTCGTGCAAACGTAGCTCGTGTCTCGGCTAGGAACTGCCAGGAGGCATCAGAGAAGCTGACATCATGTGAACTGAGGGGAGTTGAGAGGCCTTCACTGTAGGGAGCGGGGGACTTGTAGGGAGGGGGGTGAGTGATGGCTGACGTGGAAAGAGGAGGAGCTGCTGTTAACTTGGGTCTGGTGGATGTGGTTTTTTTAGATTGCAGAAGAGACCTGGGAAATGACAAGAAGATGGGTGTCACTAGCCTTGTTCCCAGACTACATTTGCAGTCGACTGTGAGCCTGGGAATGAGGCTAACAGTGCATAAAATAGCTCAATCCTCCTAACAGCTGACAAAATGACAATTTTACAATTTTCTTCTGACAGTTTTAACTTGCTTCACAAGACAACACACACCTCTTCCCCTCAGTTCCTGCTCCCTTTGCTCCCACCCTCTCCCTCCTCTCTCTCCCTCCTGCCACAAGTGCTGTGTGCAGGAGCTCCAGCTGGGATTGGAGGTCCTCCACCTCACGCTGCGTGGACATGAGTTGTACTGTTCGCTTGTCCAACTGTTGCTGCAGCCTCAGGCAGCTCTCTGACTGCACAGCCAGCTGACGCCCCAGCTGCTTATTGTCATACTCCATCACCAGCATCTCCTACACGTGGGGTGGGCAGGTTAGTGCATTCACAATCGGATTCACCTAGTGGGTACTTGTAATTGTGTGACAAGTAACAATGGTGTCTCATTCCCAGACCTATTTATCCATTGCTTACAGTCTGGGAATGAGACTATAACATTTTTCAGAGAGCAACAGAACAGAAATAATTATGCCAGCACCTGAACACAAGGTGTGCCTATACCAAAGCTGGATGTTACTAAAACACCATCTCAGCTAATGTAAACATCCTCCAATTGCATCACATGTACATGTACACACACACAGACTTCCTAATGGCCATCACACAACGGGAACAGGGTCATGTGATGTCTGACCCGCCCTTTCCCCTAGTTACATCCCCAGGCCTCACTACAGCCTTTGTTGCTTGCAGCACAAAAGACTAGGGTGAGGCCTGGGAGTGATGCTAACCTCCCCCCCAAACTAAACCCATCTTGTCCCGAGCAAGGCCCAGCTCCACCTTATGATGTGTCTTCCTCATCTGCTCGAGCTCTGACTGCAGAGCGCACAGCTCAGGAGAGGGCTGTGCCTGATGGGTCTGCAGCTGCTTCACCATCTGCTGCAGCTCAGAACTCCGTCTCCTATGCTCTGTCTTTGCCTCTGAGAGCTTCCTCTCTGCAGCAAGCAGCTGTTGCTCGAGATCTGCAGCTCTTTGTCTCAGGTGTGGGTAGTCACTCATCTGCAAGAGGTCAGGTGACAGTCAGCTGACATGTCGTCCTTAAGCTACATATGACATTGCTTTGATTTGAATTATGTACAAGCTAACATGCCTCATCCCCGGGGCCTTCTCACCCCTTGCAGCGTTTCTCTCTTGTGCATATAGACAGTACGGGAAGTAACAACCAATATTGGGGTGGGAATGCCTTGGTACATTTGAGGCTAAATGTTACAAAAAGGTGTGGCTTTATGTTGCTATGGTGATGCCAACTTCATAGACAATTATTGTCATCAATTGAGCGATAATTATGTTCATTTGAAAAAATGTCTAATTGTTTATTAAAATGTTGTGCAAATGCATGGTCTAATGCATTTTAGCTATTGTAGCTACGTAATGGGTAGCATCAAATTCTAGTTGGTTGCCATGGTGACAACTGACCTGGTCCACCTTCTGCTGCAGAGCGTCCTTCTGATGTTGGAGGGTGATCTGATGGCTGGTGGCCTCATGTAGGAGCCCCTGGAGCCTCTCTGTCTTCTCTCTCTCCTCCTTCAGCTCCACGGCTAGACCCTGGCACTCAGAGTGAACGTGGGAGACCTGCTGTTGGCTGACTCTCAGTTCCGTCTCCCATCTCACGAGCTCACTCCTCTTTGACTGCAGAGCAGCATCACACTCCATGGTATACCTGTAGAAGGTACATCATTACACAGTGGTGGCTAGCTCAAACATTTTACATCCTTGCTTGACAATCTCTGAAAGTTGTTTATGCTAGCCTTGTTCTCAGGCCCCACCCAGCTTTCTGTAGCTTGTAGTATGGAAGCAATGAAAAAGGGGAGGGGGAATTCTAGTTCTTGCAGCATCTGCCATAGTTGCAAGATGTATCACACAAATTTGACAAGGAGATGTGGTTTATTGACTGTTCTTGCACGGAAGGGAAACCCCCATTGAGAGGAGCAAGTATGACATCATCGTTCATGACTATCTGACCAGGCATTGAGGATAACTCAACTTGGCGTCACCAGCTGTGTGTGTGTGTGCCATAGGACACTGGGTAGAAACGTGCGTAAACATGAAATATTTTTGCAGCAGTCACACGCATGCCTGAAAACATTCTAGTCACCATGGCAACAGCATTACTTACAGTCAGCATATTCACTACATGTACATGTAGTACAGCCAGGGTCCTGCTATAATTAAAACAGCACGTTTTAACGCTGCACTATTCGGCTGTGTGAACACTTCTTTCTCATGCGATCATGGCATCAGAAAGGAGGGTCACTTACGTCCTCACTCTCTCCTCTGCTGCGTGTTCGTACTGCTTCCTCATCTCCTCCAAGGTCCTCTCCTTCCCAGCCAACTGCTCGACGAGGGACTTCACACGCTCCTCCTCCAGGGAGGCTGCCTGCTTGTTGAGCTCACCCTGTCTCTTCAGCTCTGCCTCTCTCATCCTCAAAACTTCCATTTCCTCCAGAAGAGACTGCCGCTGTGAGTAGACACCCGCCTCAAGCTCCTGTGTGTGTGTGTGAGGTGTGTGTGTGTGTGTGTGTGTGTGGTGTGTAAAGAGAACGCCACCAGCCTCAGAAGTTCTGGTCATATGTCCCACACTTCTTCTGAAGGAGGACCTAGCCCCAGACTTGCTGTTGCTATGTTGCTATGGACAAGAAGCCAAGCCTTCCAAGCCACTTAATTGCTGGGCTTCGATGATGAGTAAAACCTGAGAAGGAAGCCCAATCGTCAAATCAGATCATATCACTAATTAAGTTCCAGTGGAGGTATATACCATATATACAATGACATATTTAGCACTTTGCACTAACACTATGAAGTTACATGTGCTATGCATGTTAGCGGCACCCACACCCACACCACGCTATTGTGGGTCACACAAAGTTTCAATGTTTACAGTGTGACGGTGCAGTCACATCTATATGTAGTTGTTTGGAGATTTTTCATACGCAGAGTACATTTACCCTCAACACAAGGTAGTATAATGATGTCATGATGATGTCATGTGTTCACCTGCTCCTTTCTCCTGAGTCTCTGTAGTGTCTCCACTTCCATCTTCCTCACAGCCTCCAGCTTCTGCCGGTGAGCCCCCAGGAGCTCCTCCCTCACCCTCCTCATCTCACCCTCACACCTCTCCCTCTCCTCCTCCCTCATTTTAGCCAGCTCTCGCTCTCGAAAGTGGGCCATCTCTGCCTCAAGTTGTCTTCGATACTGTCCCTCACATTCACGCTGAAACGCAGCCATGTGCTCCTCGAGGACTTCCTGGCTTCTCCTGGTTTCTTTCTCCGCTTTGTAGGCGTAAGATTCATCCAATGCTTGCAGCTTAGCAGCTGTGGTGAGATTAAAACAAATTAAAATGCTTACATCTCTTCAAAGGGTGGGAGAGTGTAGGTGCAGTGTAGTGTATGCGTTTAAGTAGCAGCCTCATTTCCCAGGCCATTCCAATTCTTCGTGACCTGGGAACAAGGCTGATAAAGCAGCTGTAGATGTGCAACACAGACAGACAGGTGTGCACCATGTGAAAAGCCCGCCAATATGTGAGTGTCGCAAGAGTACAAAATCTTGTCATTTAGGAACAACAGCAAAACAATGTTAGGGTAGAGAACAGCACCATGTTGATGGTTTGCAACACCAGTCTCACTCCCTGGCTCTCACGCCTCCCACTTTCATTGCTTACAAGCTCTCACGCCTCCCACTTTCATCGCTTACAGTGTGTGGCGATGAAGGCAAGAGGTGTAGGAGCCTGGGAATGAGGCCATTGCAAGGCCAAGTATCTACCACAAATTATGAAAATATGCAGGGTAAAGTATAGGGTATCATTACCCACTAAGTGTTACCATAGAAACAAGGGCTACTGGCGCTGATAACCTGCCCAAGGGCTTACAAACAGACAGGTGTACACCATGCGAAAAACCACCAATTGTACTTGCAGTTATAATTGATTACCCACCACATGTTACCATAGAAACAAGAGCCAAGGGTGAAGCTGATTACCCACCACATGTTACCATAGAAACAAGAGCCAAGGGTGAAGCTGATTACCCACCACATGTTACCATAGAAACAAGGGTCACATTTGTAGCTTTACAGTTTGCAGGCAAAATGAGTCAAACACGGCAAATGTACATAGTTTACACCAAAAGCGTGCCAAGGGCTCACAAAAGACATCATGCGAAAAAAAGCCAAAATGCTTCTCAAATCATTTAGTCCAAAGGCACTGGTAAAATTAATGGTTTTTTTGGTACCTCTAACCGTGCCTGTAAATTCACACCAGCATAGTTGACCATACAGTGCATGTGCAGATTAGGAATGCTTATTTTTCTCTTAGCAACCAAAAGTACGAGCCCTATATAGTTGTTACGAGAGAGGCCACACAACTTGTTGTGTAGGTAGTGCTACCACATATACATGTAATTTGTAACTCAATCTACAATCCTACAATCCTGGTTTGTAGGTAGGTGGAAATGGTCAAACCAGTCAGACTGCATTGACAGGATTCAAATCTAGATTGGTAGATAGGATATATTATATCCATAAACATGATTTGATTACATACCAGGCCCAATCTCTGGTAGGCACATTGTATTCTTAGACCTTTAGCGGCTCAGTTGGCAAGAGCATCTGATTGGTCAGAAAACCCAGGTTCAAACCCTGACTGGATGTTAACGTCCTTTTTATAACTCTGTAAACAAAACTACTTTCTAGCTGTCTAAATTTACATGTTGTGTGATGCATTGGTATGAAATACTTTATGTGGGAGGGGCTCATGTGGGAGGGGCTAGTGGGAGGGGCTCATGTGGGAGGAGCTCACATGGGAGGGGGCTAGTGGGAGGGGTTCATGTGGGAGGAGCTCATGGGGGAGGGGGCTAGTGGGAGGGGCTCATGGGGGAGGAGTTCATGTGGGAGGGGTTCATGTGGGAGGAGCTTATGGGGGAGGGGATAGTGGGAGGGGCTCATGGGGGAGGAGCTCATGTGGGAGGGTTCATATAGCCTTGTTCCCTATGTGAGGAGTCTGGGCACAAGACTAGGGCTCACACGGAAGCTCGTGGGAGGGGGGCAGGATCTTGAACCAAGGTACATCAGGTTTTGTGAGTAACTAGGAACATGGCTAGATGAGCACAGAGGACCTACCGACTGATGTGTGTCTCTGTTCTGTCTCATCAGTCTGTACTGCAGTGCACTCCCTGGAAGAAACATGGCTAATGTCCAGGGTAGCCAGACCTTCGATCAACTGCACGAGGAACCCTGCCACCAAAATTCAGACAAACAGGAGACAGACGTGCATACTTGAATACAACTGTCGCCTAGCAACAGATCTTTTTACAAATCTGAAAAGAGGAAGAAGTTGATGTTTACGTGTGTGCCGCCTACCTTGTTCATTGGGTGATTGCAGGATATTGTGGAGAGGAGAAGTTGGAGGAATTTTCATAAACCGCATCATATCTTCAGACGTGAACAGCTGTAAATCACACAGAACATGGGAGTTTTAACAGGACAGATGTATGTCCTTGTTCCCACGCCCTCCATCCAGACAGTGTCACAAGGAACCCTGCCACCAAAATTCAGCGTGACTTGTGACTCTTCCCCTCAACCATAACATTTGCAATTGTTGCTTGCATGCACATGCTTCGCTACATCAACATGGTTGCTCCCTCCCCCCTTAACATCACAATGATATTATTTTGGAGCAAAATAGTTTGCAGATGCCTCAGGGTAAAACTCTGGGTGGTTGGGGCCTCGAAATAAAGTTATGTAGGACCTTTTGTGTTTTGTCCCACCTTCCCAATGTTTACTCCAGCTTCTGGTAGGAATATGGAAAGGGTGAACTCGTAGCCAGCCTTCTGGAGATACTCTCCAACCATATTGTTGACAACCTGTGTCATCATTGAACTTTGACCCCTGCTGGGCGGGGCAGAAAGAGTGTGATCACTTTCCTTGCCTTCCATTGTGTTCTGGAGTTCTCTGGCCAGCCTGTTCCGCAACTGAGACTGTGTACAGTGGAGGACAGTGCTAATTTTGTATGTCTAGCTACTTATCTGTTTTCATGAGCGTTTAGACATACCTTGAGCGAATCCAACACCCCTTTCCCTTGTAAAGAACGGTAGAGATGTGCTCTGAGCTCGTCACTGGACATATCCGTAGCCATTGCTCCCAAGTAAACAAAAAACTTACATTGCCGCTGAAAAGTTCAAAATTTCCAAATAATACGCACCACTATGTAATTTCTAAATAGAGCACACTCCACGTGGTTGAAGCTGAAGCTGAGTCAGTAATATTGGCAGTGATCGAGAACCTCTGGAAAGATTTAGGTACGTTTAAACCAAATATTTGCGTATCAGTGACTCGGCTGCAGTTTAAGAAGACAATTTAGACTGTATTAAAGACTTTGTTCAGGCAAATAAATAGAATATAGATTAGGTCACCCTATACTAGCTATATGATGTAAGCTTGGAAATGAAAAAAGGAAATCCACAAAGATCCAGCATCTATGCTTTGAGTAACCAATATGCCCCTTATCCCTTTAGTGCTGTTGTAGTCTTGGAAGATCGTTTGGCTCTATATAAGTATTTGATGCTGTTGTCTTGGATATCCTACAAACAAACAAACTAGTCTCACAGGCCAGCATGCAGACTCTCGCGTGGGAGGAGAGAGTCTGGTCAAGTTCCCATCAGGCTTTTGTGTTGCATACTCAGCAGCTGGACACCTAATGAAGTAGGTGTGAACATAAATGGATGTGTTCTGAAATGGCAGGACTTCCGTTAAAACACCACACTCTCCAAGTAACATGCCAAAAAAGGCAACTGCGTGCCCGTTTGTCACTAAGCCAATTGACATGCCAAGAAATTTCTTGGCGTGTTAGGCATATGAGACGATGATAGACCAGACTCTCTCCTTCCCGTGTGAGAGTCTGGCCCGCAAGACTACTAGTTTTTAGGAGATCTTGCAACACCCAGTTACAGTGTCAACTACCGGTATGTTGTTTAATTAAATTTTAGTTGATAATCTTGGGTGCTGTATCTCCTCTCTAGCTGACCATGATCACCGACATACAGCTGGCAATATTTGCTAATGTGCTAGGTGTGTCTCTGTTCCTACTGGTCGTGCTCTTCCACTACGTAGCAGCCAACAACCCTAAGAACAGACCAGAGTAAGCAGACCAGCTAACCCTCCACTCTTCTGTACAAGCAATATGAAATACTGGACCAAGAATGAAGCTAACCTAATCTTTCATTGCATGGGAGAGCCTGGGAATGAGGCTTGGTGAGAGCCTGGGAATGAGGCTTGGGAGAGCCTGGGAATGAGGCTTGGGAGAGCCTGGGAATGAGACTTGGGAGAGCCTGGGAATGTGACTTGGATGAGCCTGGGAATGTGACTTGGATGAGCCTGGGAATGTGACTTGGGAGAGCCTGGGAATGTGACTTGGGAGAGCCTGGGAATGTGACTTGGGAGAGCCTGGGAATGAGGCTTGGGAGAGCCTGGGAATGAGACTTGTGAGAGCCTGGGAATGTGACTTGAGGAGAGCCTGGGAATGTGACTTGGGGAGAGCCTGGGAATGAGGCTTGGCAAGGCTCAGAATGTGGCTAGTATGATTGTAAACAACTACAAGTTTATGCACACTTCTTTTCATTTCCTGATCATGACTCTACTCACAACAGATGATGGAAGTTGGTGTCCTGTACCGACCAATCACTCAACATAAACTGCCAAGCACTTGCATACTCTTTCCACATTGTTGTACATACGCATAACTTTCCTTCTTGTGTGCTCCCTGGCCATGATCATGAGCAGTTAATGAACCAAACCTCCCCAAGTCTGGCCTAGATGTCGAGTCACCAACAGCCTGTATGGTGGTAGGCAACTAATGTGTAACTAATGCATGTCACATGACTACCAGCATAATCATGTGACAGAATAGTCTCGTGCCCAGCCGGAAATAACCTACGGAAAATCTGTCTGGTAACATTGCGCACCTTTCTTGGGCTTTTGCACACGTCAGCAGGGTTTGAATGCGGCCGGCACTGGCCATATATGGACGTTCTCACCTCTACATGGATTCAATTATCACCAATTAGCATCCGCACAAGCACTAGGGCACCAGTGGGCCGCCCCAGTAATTGGACATGCTACAATTTGATTGGCACGTTCAAATAACTCCGTCGTAAGTAGAAAAGCCCCAGAATCGAGCCCAACGTTACCAGACGGACTTTCCGTAGGTATATCCGGCTGGTCACGAGACTAGTGACAGAACAACTCAGTTACACAGAAGCCTAGCCTCGTTCCCAGACCCTTGCTCAACTTTCCCTCCTCCAAGTGGGTGGGGCCTGGGAACAAGGGAAAATCAATTTCATGTATTGTAGCATCTCACAGCTAAATTATTTCATAATACCCTATATGTACACATACAAATATAGCTGGAGATTCTAAGCACAGCTGTAGCATAGCTAGCTAGTATCAACAGCGAAGCGAAATAAATTAGACCGGCACTGAACTATATCGAATCAGTCCACGTCCATATCTTCTGGCTCTGCTGGTTTTGGGTCTTCATCCATTTTTGTCTCCTCCTCTTTCTTCCCCTCTTGTTTGTCCCCGCCTTCTTCCATCTTGGAGGCTTCTTCGCTCTGTGATGTGCCACCCTCCCCCTCCCCTTGCTTGGCTTGGTCATCCTTTGGTGGTTCGACCTTTGGTTTGGGCTTGGTAACTGTAGGGTTGCAAGCTGCTTCAAGGTTCTGTGTGTGTGTGTGTGTGTGTGTGTGTGCGTGCGCGTGCATGTGTGTGTGTGTGTGTGCGTGTGTGTGCGTGCGTGCGTGCGTGCGTGTGTGTGTGTGCATGCGTGCGTGTGTATGTGTGTGTGTGTGTGTATGTGACTACCATGACCAACTCGGCAGAACAATCTAGGCAGTCTCACACATTTGAGCTGCCTCACCTGCTTCTCAGCTCTGATCTGAGTGCACTTGACGGGCGGGTCAGCATGTTTGGGCAGGCTGTTGCACGCTTGCATCTGTGTGTTCAGCCACTCTCTCTTGGCCTGTACCTGCTCCCTCACTTGCTGCACCTCTGCCTCCTCCAAGTGATTGTACTGCTCGTCCTGAGAAGAAACAAAAGACGAAAGTCTCATTCTCAGGTCCCCAGGTCCCCTTCCCGTTTTATTCATATTTGTATTCACAATGACCCAGGTCCAATTCTGTGTATTTATTTGTCAATGCAAGTGGAGAAGTAGAGTAAACACAGGAGCTCCGGGACGAGGCTGGGCAAAACCCTCCTGATGCAGACACACTGGGAACCAAAAAATATATACTGGTGCATGTAAAGTGTCCATATTTGGGCAAAACCCTCCCGATGCAGACACACTGGAACCAAAAAATATATACTGGTGCATGTAAAGTGTCCATATTTGGGCAAAACCCTCCCGATGCAGACATGCTGGGAACCAAAAAATATATACTGGTGCATGTAAAGTGTCCATATTTGGGCAAAACCCTCCCGATGCAGACACACTGGGAACCAAAAAATGTATACTGGTGCATGTAAAGTGTCCATATTTGGGCAAAACCCTCCCGATGCAGACATGCTGGGAACCAAAAAATATATACTGGTGCATGTAAAGTGTCCATATTTGGGCAAAACCCTCCCGATGCAGACACACTGGGAACCGAAAAAGGCATACTGGTGCATGTAAAGTGTCCATATTTGGGCAAAACCCTCCCGATGCAGACACACTGGGAACCGAAAAATATATACTGGTGCATGTAAAGTGTCCATATTTGGGCAAAACCCTCCCGATGCAGACACACTGGGAACCGAAAAAGGCATACTGGTGCATGTAAAGTGTCCATATTTGGGCAAAACCCTCCCGATGCAGACACACTGGGAACTGAAAAAGGCATACTGGTATATGTCCAGTATCCTTATTTGAAGGGTCAAGTGCCTTGGAACTAGGAGAGAGCAGATTACGTAGAAACCCTCTGATACATATAAAGTGTCCTGATTTCAAGGAGAGAAACAAGTCTTAGAGCTAGCTAGAAAGGACTAAGTGAACATGGGTTACTGGGGTTATAGCAGGAATTTTCGATGGTGCAAATTTTCGTATAAATGACTGACTGGCCTTAACCCTTTAAACCCTATAGTACACTTTTGATAACGTCATACTGCGCACTGCGCAGAAAAGATAGTCTCTGCGCGCTGGCGCGCAGGTTCTGCGTGAGCAGAAAGGGTGGGACAGGGGGAGGTGGGTGGGGTCACCCGCAGGGTGCTGTGCACATGGCAGCTGCTAGGCTTGGCTGCAAAAGGACCGTGGTTGGCACCGGGTGGGCCAACTCTTGGCCTGGCTGCATGAGCAGGCTTAGAAAATGCTTCTCTCACCTTTCAGGGTGAGAGGGTGGGACAGGGGGAGGTGGGTGGGGTCACCCGCAGGGTGCTGTGCACATGGCAGCTGCTAGGCTTGGCTGCAAAAGGACCGTGGTTGGCACCGGGTGGGCCAACTCTTGGCCTGGCTGCATGAGCAGGCTTAGAAAATGCTTCTCTCACCTTTCAGGGTGAGAGGGTGGGACAGGGGGAGGTGGGTGGGGTCACCCGCAGGGTGCTGTGCACATGGCAGCTGCTAGGCTTGGCTGCAAAAGGACCGTGGTTGGCACCGGGTGGGCCAACTCTTGGCCTGGCTGCATGAGCAGGCTTAGAAAATGCTTCTCTCACCTTTCAGGGTGTTCATTTCTGGCAGGGAAGGCTTCTTGGGCTCTAAGCGGGTGTTTGCCAATCGAGAGTGCTGACCATTGCACGCTCGTTAATGAGGGGGCGTGGTTAAGGTCACGTGTCTGCTTGCTAAGGCTGGAAGTGGAGTTGGGCTCAGTTTTGGAGTCAGAGCTTTGACACAAATGGAGATACGGTGCGTTAAAGGCATGTTTAGGCTAAAACTAATCTCCAGTGAAAAAAATTCAGTGTTTAAAGGGTTAAGAAGAAATTTTCGTATTTTAATTTTCACACGCATGCGCTAGATGTTGCCACGCCCCCTCACACGACATGTCATTTTGCAACAATTATGGCATCGTTTTTGGTTGAGGCAATGGTGAGAGGCTACCATGTCTACAAGAATGTCTGGAGTACTGTTGTCGGTGAGGAATTGCCATGCCAGCGTGAAGATGGCAACAGAGCCGACCCTTTCGCTGTAGTGGTGGTCAGAGGGGAGGCCATCGTTGGCCACGTTCCGAAGAAGATACATGTATCTCTGTTTGCTCTCTCTATCTACGCTGGGGCGGCTCGATCATTTGTCGAGTAACAGGATCCAGACACTTCTCTGGGGATTTAGTGCAAGGGGGACTTGAAATTCACACAGAAAAATTTTCACGTGGAAAAAATTTTCGTAGTTCAAATTTTCATATCTTGGATATGCGAAATTTTGCATCATACGAAAATTTCCCGCTATACGGTATACACGAGTACGGTAAAGGGAGTATCATGTAATGTTGTCAGACTGTAAGTTTGATAAGCTCTTGGTTGAGCTCTACTGTGACTTACCCCAGCTGCGCACTGTTCCAGAATCTTCTCAAAGTGGACAACGGTGGCCCCAAGTTCATTGAATGCACCTGGTCTCTCTTCCATTTCCCTCTCCCTCAGCTCCACAGGGTCACCTAACTTTTGTAGGTCCTGAGAACAGTGAGGAGATAGAAAGAGAGGTGATGGGAGAGAGGTGATGGGAGAGAGGGAGGGAGGGAGGGAGAGTGGGATGGAGGGAGAGAGGAAGGAAGGAAGGGAAAGATGAGGAGGGAGGTGGTGAGAGGGAGGTGGTGAGAGGGAGGTAGTACTAAAGGGAGAGAGTACACCAAGAGGAAGGAACATGCTCCTGTACAATGTACCTTGAGGCGGTTAATGTAGACCTTCTTTGGCTGGTCCTCTCCCTCATCATAAAGCCACTCCTCCGTTGCGTCCAGCTGCTCAAGAAATTTTGTTCGGTCCTCCTCAGTGATGAACTCTTGTAACGAGCTGCTAATCTTGTCACGCATGTTGTACACATATTCCTCTACTGCGTTTTTGGCGTCGCTTTTCTGTTGTTCCAGTTGGTCTTGATAATCCATGTTGACCTGATAGAACAGAAAATACACGTAACTCCCCCTAAGTCTCTTCCCCAGACTCCCCCTCCTCCTTCTTGTATGACACTCGTCCCTTACCTCCTTCTCTCTTGCCGTAGTAAGGAGGGTTTTCACAAGGGAGGATGTGTTCTCTTCAATTGGGAGGTCTATGTGCTTCACCGTCGGCTTTTTTGGTTTCTTTGCATCTGGTTGCTTGCCATTATCCTAGGTGTGCATAGTTAGTGGAGTGGTGTGTGTGTGTGTGTGTGTGCGTGTGTGTGTGTACGTGTGTGATGTGCGTTGTATGCCTTCATCCTCGCTCCAAAGTCTTCACACACAACCCTTCTATGTCAAGGATTCTACAGCTCTCCCTCAATACCTTCTTCTTCTCAGTCGGTGGGCTCTTCTTTTTGGAGTCCTCTTCACTCGTGCCAGCCGCATTCTGCTCTGGGGGCGGGGCCTGTTCCCCCTGTTTCCCCCCTTCAGGAGAAGGTTTCTCCCCTTCCACACCATCAGCTGACTCTTGTGGAGGGGGTGGTTCTGTCTGCTTGTCTTGCTGCTGTGAGGGTTCAGCATTGTTACTGGGCGGTGTGTCCGTCTCTGGTGGGCTGGATTCCGCTGCTGGCTGCTCCTGAGAGGCTGAAATAAATGTGAATTGTTAGGACTAGACACAAAATTGCCACCACCTCCCTCTCTCCCTCCCTCATGGCTACCTTCCCCCCCTCTCTCCCTCCCTCCCTCCTCCCTTTCCCCTCCCTCACTCCTCCCTCCCTCCCCCTCCCTCTCTCCCTCCCTCCCCCTCCCTTCCCTCCCTCCCTCCCTCTCTCCCTCCCTCCCTATCCCCCTCCCTCTCTCCCTCCCTCCCCCCTCCCTCCTTCCTTCCCTTTTTTTTTAATAAACATCTCCTTTTGCATGTGAGGGTACATACAAGGAGGCCTAGAGATACGGCCATTGTCTACATGCTGAGCTATTGCATGGCACAAATAAATTGGCTGTCTCCCTCCCTCCCTCCCTCCCTCACCACTTCCCTCCTGTGTTTCTCCCTCTGCCTGCTGCTGCTGCTGTGAAGGCTCAGTCTCCATCACCTCTTCTGGCTTCTGTTTCTCCACCATGGTGGCTGATTTGACAAAGAACACACCATGGATGTTCACTCGTACCTTGACCTTCACCTTCGAAGCTTCCCCCTCCTCTGTAGGAGACACGTTGGTGATACGAA